>PYHW01010706.1:214006-245119 GCA_013186435.1 Turdus rufiventris
CCCTGAATCCTAAAACCATAGGATGTTAAGGCATTGGAAAGAACCCTGAAGATCAGGGTGTGGGCAGGGACACCTCCCACTAGACCAGGTTGCTCGAGGACTTATCCAAACTGGCTTTTAACACTGCTGGGGAAGGGGCAGCCATGGCAGCCATAACCTTCCCAGCCAACCTGTTCCAGTGTCTCACCACCCTTACAGTAACAAATTTCCTTCCTAATATTTAAGCTAAATTTTCCCCTTTTTCAGTCTGTACCCATTACCCCTTGTCCTATCACTACAGCTCCTGAAAAAGAAATCCAAGCTATTGTTTTGAAATGGTTCAATTGGGTTTTAAAACTAGCAGTCATTTACCAGTCTGATTAAGAATAGTCACAAGATGAAATCACCTACTATTAACATAAAATATGAATAATAAATATGATGGCTGGCATGAGGTTTTACTGGAGCATATGGACTGTGAATAATTAAGAGCAAATATTGTAAAATCAGAATAGTCAGATCATGCTTGAGATATATTAGCACGACTCTATTGGCTCTATTAGTATTGCGAGCTTTTTTCTTATTTGCCCATGTGAAAATGGAAATAAGTCAACTCTTTTTAATGCAAAGATAATTAGACCATTTTCTACTTGACATGAAAAAGACCCATAGTAAGTGCTTAAGTATGAATGATGATATTCTAATACATCTTCCAAGAAGCCAATAATCAGTGTGTTCTTAAAATGTCAGCCAAAATCACTACTTGGGTATAATTGATGTAATCTACTGTATGTTCTAACCATACTGAAACTTTTCCTGACCTTCTAAGATGCAAAAATGTATGCAATTGTTCATAACCAAAGAGAAGAATGTCATGTCTAACTAAGACCATTTATGAAGATATAACATTTGAATTATTAATAGCAGAAAAGGGGAGCATTTATATCACTTGTTTAACAAAAAATTTACTGGGATTCTCAACAGTAACACATTAGGTAAGTGACTGCAATAAAATAATGGATGCTTACATGGGCCTACCCATGTTACAAAACCAACATAACAGCATCTTCTCACATACTAAGAATGAAAATGGGTATCTGGATTTTGACTGTGTATTAAATTACTTCGTGTCATCAGAGAATAAGAATATGTCAGGAAATAGGATACCAGAACATTTAGTATAATTCACAGTCCACTTTATGTCCCTAAGTGAGGAAACCCAGAAACAGGGACAAGAACATTTTTGGTACCAGTGAGGTATTTCTTAGGAACAGGAAAGAATTTTGTGAGGCCACATGGTTTCAAAACCAGAGAATATTAATTTCAAAGAAAAGTGTTGCAGTTATACAGTCCTAAGGTCCTCATAGATGTAAAAATCACAGACATTGTAATGAAATACTTAAATTCTACTTCAACTAAGATCTTCACTCTTTATTTCATTTTGCCACGCCTAGACTAAAACAGTAATTTTCATCATGGTTTCTACAAATTCCCATTATTTTTTAAATGTAGATGCTGAAAGACACACAGTTCATATCTATCCCAAATACGATTCTTATTTTTCTTCAATATCTCATTAAAGATAGTTATAGCTATCGCAATCCTGAATATAATAGCTTTCTAACGTTTTCAAAAAGTATTAGATGCTTTTTCCTATATTCCTATTTGCCAAACACCATTTTATTCTTAAATGTGGTCATCTTGTTACTGCCAATATCTGATATTCCACCCTTTTGAAGGAGCTTTTACATGCTTTTGTACCTTATGGTTTCCTCATTTTATAAACCCCATGCATAATGTTTTATGTCTTATTAATAGCTAAGAAGGAAGACATTTCTAAGTCTAATGAAAAAAAAAATCACCTTTCAGTAGAAAGATATCAAGTCTGCATGAGGTGTAGGAGTTCAAATGCGCAAGACTACAGATTGAAACAGTTAAAAAATCCATTTGCATTCTCTTAATCCATTTCATATATATTAGGGCATTAGCCAATGTAAACAAAGGCTAGTATTAAAGCTAAGCATGCATACAACAGTTTACAAGATCAGAGCTTTATCTTGTAGCTGCAGAAATTAATGCACACAAGGAATAACGGAACAAAAAATTATACATTTACCAATTCAAATAGGTCTGGATTATGAAAGTCATGAACTATGATTGCACACCAATGATAATCAGAGCCATTGTTTAATATATTTGTTGGTTTATTCTATCATGCTGAGTATAAATGCAAACACACAATCTCCTTTGAGAGAGTAGTTCTAGGCAGAGATTTCATAGTAGATCTTATAATCACATTATATTGTATTGCACAGTCTCTAGTAGGGCCCTCTGATTACTATCTGTTATTGGCTGTTCAAGCTGGCAGCATCAAAATAATATAGTCTGAGAGAAAACAAAAGGGAATTCAGGGCTCTGAGATGATTGGTTGGAGAGTCAGGAGCACAGATATCCTTAACAAGGAATAATATTGATGGAATAGGCAAATCCATCAGGTCAATGTGTGACTCTGAGGCTGGTGTAGGCAGAAAAAATTGGGGATTTTTGACTATGGGATGATTGATTCAACACTGATCTACTGACAGCATGTGACTTTCTCAGAAGAGGAAAATGAGCAGAGTTCATTGACAGAGCTTGGAAGGGGGAAGGGGAAAATACTAGGCTTGACAGTGATGAGCAACAGGATGTTGTGCCAAATCTTGAGGAAATGAGCACTAATGGGATAGGTCAATCTGCTGCACAAGGTGCTGTCTACAAAGTACCACACACATTAATGCACACAGCATGAAGAACAAACAAGATGAGCTCAAAGCTTTGGCCTAGTCGCAGAGACTCGATATCATTGACATAAGTGAAACAATGACTGGAGCGCCACGTTGGACTGTCTCTTTAGGAGAGACAGACAGGGCAGAAGAGGTGGAGGGGTGGCATTGTGTGTAATAGAAAAGTTAGAGTATAGGGAGCTCACTGTTGGCACTGGCACAGTTAAGATCTTCTAGGTAAGAATCAAGGGACAAACAACTAATAATTTGTATGTCCTTGTGGGAGTCCGCTAGAGGATTCCTATCCAGAGCAACGGCACTGATGAATCAACCCTTGAGGAACTAAGGGACACTTCTGAGTCAACCACCCTTGTCTTTATGCTGGATTTGAAATCAACTGGGAGCATCACACAGCTGGTGCAACCCAGGCCAGAAGATTTTTTTAAAATCTAGATGACAACTTTTATGGAACAGGTCCTAAGAGAGCCAAATTTGAAAAGATGCCCTTCTCAACTGGCTGCTTGTCTACAGAGAGGCTCTTGTGAGTGAAATGGTGGTTGGCAGCCATCTTGGTCACAAAGTAAATAAGTTTAAAATCTTTGTTGACAGAAGGAAAAGTACCAGCAAAAGTTCAACTCTGGACATGAGGAGAACTGACTTTAGACTGATCAGGGGACTAGTGAGTAAAGTCCCTGGGAAAAGTTTTTGGAGGTGTTGGGTTTCATCAGCTCTGATTACTTTTGGAACATCACCTCCTAAGGGCAGAGGATCAAGCTATTCCCAAATGTCAGAAGTCAAGCAGGTAAGGCAGAAGGCTGGCTTGGCTGAACAGCAATCTTCTCTTAAAAATTAGATGTAAAAGGAAGGCGTATATCCGGTAACAGAAAGATCAAGTATGGAAAGAATACAGAGATACTGCTTGTCACTGTAGAGAGAAAATTTTTGTAACCAAAGCTCAAATGGGATGTTCAGGCGGCCACAAATGTGGGGAACAATTAGAAGCATTTTTCAAATATATTAATGGTGAAAGGCAGTATAGAAATAACATCTGCTCATTACAGGATGAGAATGGGCACCTCACAAATTGGGAGAGGTGATTAATGCATTCTTTGCCTCTGTCTTAAACACAGATGACAATCAAGAGCATCTCAGTGTCTTGAGCTGGAGAAACATGTTTGTGAGGATGATCAGCAAGCTGAACATCAGCCACTATGTGCCCAAATGGCCAAGAAGGCTTATATCAGTAATAGTGTGGCCAGCAGGACACACTGTTTTCCCTCTGTACTTGGCACTTTAAATCTTGTGAAATCTTGTGTTCCGTTCTGTGCCCCCCCCCCCNACAAAGAAGACACTGAGGTGCTGGAGTGAGGACAATAAAGCTGTTGAAGAGTCTGAAGGTATTATGAGAAGCAGTTGAGGAGAATGGGGTAGTTTAGACTGGAGAAAAATTATCTGTGGAGAGACCTTATTGCCCTCTTCAACTCCCTGAAAGGAGGTTGTAGCCATGTGGGTTTTGGTCTCTTGTCCCAGGCAACTAGTGACAAATGAGATAATGGTCTCAAGTTTGATCATGGGGGCTTTAAGTCAGATATTAGGAAATTTCTTTATAGAAAGGGTGTTCAATCTTGAGAACAGGCTGATAAGGGAAGTGGTTGAGTCACAAAAGTAAGTGTAGATGTGTCAGTTAGGGTCATGGTTTAGTCCTGGACTTGGCAGTTGTGTTAATGGCTGGACTAGATGTTCTTACCAATCTTTTTCAACCTAAATAAATGTATAGTTCTAAATGATAATAAATAATTATATAATCATATATTAGTGTCTTTCTTTTTTGGATTTTGGTTCTAGTTTTTTTTCTTTAATATTGCCAGAAGAGTTATTTTGAGCACCTTGCAACTTAAGAAAGTTTGTACTGGGTAGATCTGTCAGTTTGCAGATTTATCTCTGATTTCTAGAGCTGACCTACTGCAGTTTCCCAGTCATGCTATCCATAAAGGCCTCCAAGAAAAACCTTTTTTAGATCTTCTCAATAGTAAGCCTATAGAGCTTTTGCTGAAACAACACAATCACCAGACATAACAGTTATATAATAGACCATTTCAGCTTAAATAATAAAATGCATCAAAGACTCTATGCCTCATAGTGGAACTGTTTCTTAACCTCAACTATAGGTATTGCTATCAGCTCTTTTCAGAATACAGTACAAAAACCTCCAAACATCTGAAAGCTGATCCTTTTTTCCAGTTAGCAGAATTTGTACCTTACATAATTAATTCAGAGTTAACAGAAGTCTAACCTACCACCTGCCACTAGCAATTTCTAACTTTAAACATGTTACTTCTTATGTTATGTTCTCGGTATTACACCCACATTTCCAACAATCAGAATAGCAAAATTAGATCATTACATATTACTTCATCAACAGTTAGTGAATCACAGAACATAAACTAAAAATATACATGAAAATGGATTGTCTAAACTGACAAGTAACATAAGAAATATATTCCAAAGTCAAACTATGAGTTTGTTTGAAGGTTTTTGGCAGAAATTATTTTTCAAAAATAAATGCACTTTCTAATACACAAGGGTGATTTTGTGCTTTTCATTGGGCAGGAAAACAGGTGGTTGAGTGGAAAATGTTCTTCCTTTTCACTTTTCTGCTAGACAGGAATCACATCCATTTAACATCTTACACTAAACTATCTAAAAAACATTGTGACTGTCAATCTTAACAGAAATTTGTGCAAACCAGTGCTTAATTAAATGAGACAAACTTCATTTAATTATTTTATAAGTGAGAATTTACACCTACTAAACATAACACTAACAATTCTATTTGGATTCAGAAAAAAAACCAAAAAACTTCACAATTTCTTGTAGATTATTCTTATTCAAATTATCCTCAGCAATGAATAGTTATTTTCAGCTATAATTTTAAGAATAAAAAACCAGTCCATAATATCTCTTAAAATATGCTACCAAGTGATATTTACAAAGAGATTGAAAAAAACCTGAAGGTTTTAAAAAATATCTTTCTTCTTCAAATAGATTACTTTTTTCTATCTGTTTGTATTTCTAATGGCAGAAAGAAGACACTAACAAAACCACACATAAATAAAATAAAGTACAGTTAGAGCCTATATTTTTGTCTTGATAATTTCTGATTCACTACTGAAAGTTGACTTCAGAAGCTTAATACAAATTTTACTGAATAGCAAAAGCAAATCTCTTTGAAATGAACAGATTTTAATTAGATTTCCTAGCACTGATTTCTGTTATAGCTAAGTCACTGAAGTAGGCTATCAATGGGCAATGAAAAAGGAGCAATGCATATTACATATTGCATATTATATTTTGGATTACACTATGATCTACTAAGCCATTCTATCAGAACAGTATCATCTATCTATCTATCTATCTATCTATCTATCTATCTATCTATCTATCTATCTATTGTTGTGAAATTAAATCTATATGAAACTGATTTGGACTGGAAATCTGAAGAGCTTCCTATGGAACCAGATGACATTACAGTGCTGCACAGGCACTAAGGTGATTATCACCAGAGAGGAGACCCTTTTTATCATGGATATGAGGACCAGTGATCCTCAGACAGACTCCCTTGCACTTTGATGTATGGATGTTTTAGTGTTCATATTATAAGAAATTGGCCAGCACAAACAAATGCTAATATGGAATGATAGAATAATGAAGGTTGGAGACCATTAAGATTGATGAGCTTAAGACCATTGAGATCTGAACATGACCTATTTCTTTCCACTTTGACTAGTCAAAAAAGAAAAATGCCATCAAAGCCTTTTTCTGCTCTTCTGTTCGCTATTTACCAGGCAGGATCTGGGAGCACAGAATGTCCACAAAATCCCACAGCTGCAGGGAACATCAGCTCAAAGGCTGGTTGGTCCATTCACAAGTCTCTGCCCTCAGACCCTGCTTGCTCCTGAGGACAGGAGGTATGGATGTGGTCAGAGGACACTAACAGGTTAGAATGTGCTGCGCTGTCCTTATGCACATGTAAATTGAGTGAGCCCGGGAGAAGGCCCAGGTATAAAGTGAATTGAGATAACTATGGCATTCTTGGAGATAGGTACTCTGATATTTTTTTGAGCCACAGGCAGCTTGTAGCATGGCCAACATCACTGTCTGGGTTTTAGAAGTACCACAAAAGTTGAAAGTACTGAAAAAAGGCATGTGTCTTGGATATCCTTCCAAGTCCTATATCCTGTAATAAAAAAATATTTTCCTCTCTATATTTGCACCAATGAGTATTTCAACTCATGCTCTGCAAGGAGATGCCACTTGTCATAAAACAAATGATGCAAAATTCCAAGCAATCAATAAAAGATACATAGTAATGCAGAGAAAACGTAAGGTAGATTAAAAGATCCTAAACCTAACATGAATTTAAAACCGTTGCTAGTTATTTGACCTGTTGCTTTTTATATTTTTACCACACAGTTCAGCCCTATTAAAAATGAAATTTTCACTAATAATTTAGGATCTTTTAAGTAAAATGGCTGACTTAGGAGAAAATGTAAAGGACATTTGATCTGCTTCTGCCCAGGAATATCAGCAGCTACATGAATCATTTTTAATTTCGAGGCCTTGAAATTCACCCTGAGGATACACATCAGAAAGAAAGGATCTTCAGAAGGAAAAGAAGGAAAAATTAAAAATACCATAATGCTATGGCTGTCATTGGGCAATGGCTGTTGTATTATAAATTGAAAATTAATCAAGAAGTAAAAAAATCTCATTGCATTTTGACAGGAAACCTAATGCAGTACTTGATGAATACGGGAGATAACCCACAACAGAGATTTGTCGAGGTCAGGGCATTCCTGAAGTCTTGCCAGCTGGACAAAATTCCTGTGAAGGTAGATTAATCCACTTTCAAATGAAATATATCTGAGGGTCTTTCACCTCCTACATAGTTAGCTGGTCAAGAAAAATATTAATTTCCATGTATCTCAGTGCTTGTTTTGGTGATACTGCATATCTGACATATAAACCAGTAACAAATTCCTACACCTGGAGGCCATTCCTATAACAAACAAGATATTTATAAGTCTTCATATCTTTAAAGAACAGTACATCTGAAGAGAAACACATGGGTGGTAAATATACCACCACATACCAAAAAGTCACAGACTAAGCAACTGTATTTAAATTTTCTTTTTTTTTCTTTTTTTTTTTTTTTTTTTTTTAAGAATGTCATTTTACATTTGCTCTTACTGGAAAAGAAGCAACTTCAGAAATTGATGTTCAAAAATTTATTAAAATTGACAGATGTTGATTTTAGGTATATTTGCTTAATCTTTTTCAGCAGTCCATAGTAAAAAATCCGCTTGCAAGATCTTTATTATGGAAAAACTATCCGCAAAAAAGAAAATTGTATCTCAAAAAAAGCAGAGATACAGAATTTACAAGAATGATGAATATCCAAAACCTGTGTAAAGAAACAGTATTTTAAAAACTGTTACATACAAGCAAATTCATTGGTAATACAAGTGTTTCATATTACATTGTACTCACTCTTAATTTCCTGAATTAACAGGATATTAGCTGAACAAGAAGACGGTGTCTCAAAATAAATCAATCGGTATGTTGAATACAAAATGGAGGGGTTTTGTACTTTAACATATACTAAAATTTTCAACAACAGTGTAGTGCAACAGTAATCTATCATGATTAGAATAAAATGTTTTTCCAAAGATTATTTTACCTTCTTACATGAATGAGGCACAAATGAGGCTTTTACATCAGCAATTTGTAGGCTTGTAATTAATCACTTGCCATAGCAGCAATTATAAAAAACAATTCAAAGATACACATTATTGCATTTTTGTAATGTATTGTATTATTTCTAACAGCTCAGCATACATTGCAACTGCTGTTGCAGTAGCAAAATACATTGCAACATTGCAACATACATTGCAACCAGAGCATTTTCAAACTCTTGGAGAATGTACTGCACTACACAAATCCGAGGTCAGAAGAAGAAAAAGAAAAAAAAAGTACTTAAAAAAAAAAAAAGTATGGTATTTTGCATCATTTTTTTCAGAATCAGAAAATGCAATAGTTAACATATATTATCAAGATAATTGAGACTCTCTTGGAGATAGTATCATACCTGAAACAAATCTAATCTACTTACTAAACCAGACGATTATAAGGAAAAATCAAGAAGCATGATTATATAGGAGTGAAAAGTTCTGTTAAACAACAAGATAAGCTTTTCTTGATTTTCCTAATTTAAAGCAGTATTCTTTTTTTTTCCCTTCAAAAATGCAAATAAACCAGATATTTACCATAAATATGTCCACTTTGAAAATGGAGGATTCCACTTTAAAGCACAGAAGAATATTTAAGCAACACCAAGGATTACACGAGTAAACACACTTGTATGTTCTTTCAGTGAAGCAGTTATTTTTACAGATGCTTAATCCATTTCACTATGAAAATAACTTTTAATCAGAACTGATTACAATTGGATTAAAGCCTTGACTTGGGAAATCCATTCCAGTGAAAGGATCTATGCTGTGTTACCAGCTGTTGCCATTTCATGTTGTAGACAAAGAAAATAGAGAAAACCACATGAAAGAAGAGATTTCTGAGGAAGAAACAGCCTTAACTTCTGAAGTCCCTCATTGCATTTTCCTCTTCAATTCAAGTAAAGTGAAGTCTGACATGGTGGCTGGATATATAGGGAATTGTTGCATTTTCTGTTTGAACACTTTCATATGCAATCTATTGATCTAAAATTTATTTCTTGAAAGAACAGTTTGGGAGAGAATAAAATATCATTTAATATACCTGCATCTCTTAGGACTGCTCCCATGATAGCTATATCTGCTTCTGGAACTGCAAATGATTTACCAAATTCCAGGCAGGTTTCTACTCTTGCACCTTTCCTAGTGTTACAGATGAATTGAACCTTTCCTTGAAAACATCTTAGGCATGCTATGAAAAGACTATGTAACAGAAATACTGAGAACTAGCTATGGAAATAGTAAGGAAATAAGGGACAGATAAGGAAATAGAAAGAGGATCAGCAACTTTAGAATGTTTTAATATTGAATCATGGTCATAAATACAATAAAAAAATTAATTCATGCTTTAATCCAGAAGAATGTACCAAGAGAAAAACAAGACAAAAATTCGTGAAAAGAAAAAAAAAAAAAAAAAAACCAAAACCAAAACTTCCTTTAGGAGGTAAATTATAGACTACAGACAGACCTTCACTCTTCTGCAATGGGTAGTGAACACAGATCTACTTCTGCTTCTTCTAGCATGAGAATTTTCGGGGGCTTTATCCAATGCTCAGAATATTGCATAAGGAATGTACTGACTGCAAATTTGAAAAGCTCTGGGATTTTTTTTTTTGACTGAGGGATGGTTTTTTCAAATGTTTTTTTAAATGTGAAGAAAAACATCCACCTTACAGAATTTTGTTGACAACAGCATTTGCAACACCGTCAGGGCACCAGAGGGGCTGGCAGCTTCAAGAGGCCAGGTGACGAGGAGTCTAGGATAGTGATGGCAGGGTCTGGCAGCCACAGCTTCTTCCTCCCCCAGCCAGGGGTACTGGAGCAGCCCCAGTCCCAGGCCTTGACACCTCCTTGGGGGCAAGGACCTGGGGACAGGGACAGACCACCTCAGCCAGGCTGACACATGCTGACTAACCTAACTCTTGGAAAAAGGCAAAGAAAGTAGCTAACTACCTAATTAACTAACTGACTGACTGACTAACTAGCTAACTAACTCTTCTCTCATTCACAAATCAACTCACAGAATGGAAGTGTAAGCAAAGATAAATGAAAAAAAATCCTCTACTGGAAATACAGAAATGTAGTTATAGGGTCTCAGAAAATTTGGTTACAATTTCTCCTAAATTTTAAATTTAAAAATATGATGGCAACTCATAAAGGAAGTTAAAAAGATATGAAGTAAATTTGCTGGTTACTGGGTTTGATCAGAGCCTATCTTCAGTCTTGGGGCTTAGAGACCAGGGAAAGCCTACTTGTACTGCTTCTGCTGCTGCTACTCCTGGTCTTGACAAAGTCAGCAAGGGAATGAAAGCACACTCGGAAGCAGATTCAGAATGGACATCACCTAAGGGAAATGGACTAACTTTATTGCAAGGCTTTGCATTCCCCACTTGCACAGCACTGATGGCTTGAAGGCAGCAAAACTGAATATTCAAAAGAAGACAAATGCTGTCACACAACTGGGAAATGTTGAATTTCCTGGATAGATCCCAAGTTCCTTGTTTTTTTCTGAAAGTATTTGCTTTTTCCCTTTCTCATCAGATATGAACTGAATTATAAAGGTCTGCAAATGTCATCTTGGTTGTTATCACTGGTGTAAAACTGGTGTAAAATCAGTTTATATATATGTTGTTCCTTTTTGTTCACATAGATGACCAATAGATAGGGGAGTTGTGTTAATTTTATGAAGTGTTTGTTCAGTTCTTCTTGGGAAACATCTCAACTGGAGATGAATTATTTTTGCTGGTTAAGATTTCTTGAGGAGCATTTTCTTTATGTAGAATCTTTGGCAAATCATTGTCATCATACTAGATGTTCTATATGGTTTATTACAAGGCTAGATGTTATCAGACACATTTTTTCAAATTGTAACTGAAAATGAGTGGATTGTTTTAAGGGATGAGACTGATGGGATACCAGATGCACACATATTTATAGATCTAATGTAGATTATTCATAAATTCTGAGAGTAGCAATGTTTTTAAATCACAGGATTTGCAAGCATGACATTTTTAAAAAAAGTATTAATAACAATTATGCAAAAGAAAACAGTATCCTCAACAAGTTCTATATTTATAATTTTCTTTCCATATGTCTACCACTACTGGTGACTACTGGTCACACTCCAATGTGAATTCATATGAGAAAATCAGAATATCAGAAAAAATACCAGAATATGAAAAGCAAAAATGTGACCTTACTAAAGCTCATTATCAAAGCAATAGATAGCATTATTAGCAAAATATATCTGGGGGGGGAAAAACCAAAAAACAAACAAAAAACCACAAACAAACAAAAAACCACAAAAAACCCCCAAAATAAACCAAATAAACTAAAGCAACATAAACCAGAACTGCAAGAAATTTGGCCCTTTAAAATTATATATAACCAGTGTATCACCAACCATAAGCAGGCATTTTAACATTACCAAACCAGTAAATAACTGGAATAGAACCCTGGAATAGAACCTCAATGACTCTTTGCCTCATTTTCACTGCAACTGCAAAGTTTCATTGTCACCTTTAACTGCATTTCTAAAATTATTATGCTCAACTATAGCAATATCCATAACAGTTTTTGAAGAGGAAAATTAAGCTGGAAAAGGGAAATGTGGATCAAGAAGAAGAGATAAGTATGAAGTAGGACAGCCCTTTGAAGTTCAACTTAATGCCTGGTTCCATATATTCATTTCAGTTCCCTCGCCAAAATTTTAAGGATGAGTGTGGGGAGAATTTTTTCGATGCCTTGGTGATTCTTTCTTCTAGAACTAGATATGTAATAATAACATCTTATCTAGAAAAAAGACACCTGTTAGCTGAATTTAAGGGAATAAAGTCACCAGTTTATTTCACAAAAATAAAGACCGATCTGTAAAAGTATTGTCAACATGTGGACTGGTCCTTTGGGGCAGAGCCTTTAAACAGTCTAGTGCATTAATCTTTTGAGTCAGTGTCCTTGTTCTCACCCCAGTTGAGCTAAAAATTACAGTAATGTATGCTTGCTTTAGGGTGAAATCTTACTCATTCCCTTTCCCTAAATTTATAACACATGTAATTTTCATACTTTGTTTGGATGAATAAGCCTTCCTTGTTTAAAAACAGAGAACTTAAATTATTGGTTCATATCTCTCTTGTGTAAAGTTCAAAGACATTGAGATAAACGTGTTTATAAAAATAGCTCTACTCTAGCAAAACAGACATTTTACAGGCACTTCCAATATATCAAGATTTTAAACTTTTCTAATAGATACAGCATGGTATTTTAGACCTTTAAAATAGCACACGCTCCTTACAGCCCTCAGTACCTCTGAAAAGATGTGAATGTCTGGAAGTATGAAAAGCCAAGCCTAACAAACACTAAGATTAGAAACCTTTCTCCAATGTCTAATAGAAAGTAAAAGCAAAGAGTTTTAACAATTTTATATCTAAGAGAAAGACCATAAAGGATGTGGCAACAGAAACTGTCCTACATGATCATGTATGTCTCAGTTCAGGACTTTCAGTCTGGTAGCACAAAACAGTGCTTCACCTGAGTACTGGTCCTGATTGGGATAGATGATTTTCTCCACACCAGCTCATGTTGTTTTGTATTTGTGACACAAGTGCTGATAGTGCAGGGACGTTTTAGCCTTGTCAAGTAGTGCTTGCAGCAACACAGACTTTTCTGCTTCTCACACCTCTCCACCACTGAGACGGTTGGAGGTGCACAAGGAATTTGGAAAGGGCACAGCTGGAAGAACTGACCCAAAGGACATCCCATATCACATGAAATCACAAAGAAAGGGCACTCCGAGTTACAGCGTTTGTTGTCCCTGGTCACTGTAATGTGTGGTGGAGCTCTGCTTTCCTGGGGACAGCTAACAATTGTCTGCCCATGGGAAGTGTTGAATTAATTCCTACTTTCCTTTGCTTGCGGACGTGACTTTTACCTTCCCTGTTACAATGTCTTTCTCTCACTTGTATCACTCCTGTTCTTGCCCCCATCGTGTTGCGTGGGGAGTGAGTAAGAGGCTGTGTGTGGCTGAGCTGTCTACTAGGCTTAGCCAGATTAAGATATCATTATAAGTGGAAATATATGTGCATTTACAGATGAAAGGTTAAAAATATATACATATATAAATAAAAGCATGTCTACCAACAAAAAGACCACAGTATAGTAGTTCTGGTTAGGAAACCAAGATGATATTATAATCTGGGAATTTGCTAATTGCCAATTAATGGTGGGGATTTTGGGGGGAGAAAGGGCTTGTCAGGTTTGGGGTTTTTTTTGTGGTTTTTTTTTTTTTTTTTAATTTGACAACAACTTTTGGCTAAAGAACAGGAAAGATTTTCCACAGTAATTGTTCACACTACCAGATGGCAAAAGAATAACAAGCACAGAGGAGGAAAAACCAAGGAATTATTTCTTTCCTACTTCTGAACTCAATCTCCAAAATGCGTGGTTACTCTCATAGGAGAAGAAAAACAAGGTTGGAATATCAGGCAATCTTTTTTCCCCAGCTTGTCTGTCTCCTATGCCTTTCCTTTTCAATGATATGATGGATGCTGGGAAAGAAAGTGCTGGTAGTTATCAAGCAAAGAAAACACAGTGTCAGAACACTGTTCTTGATGACTGACCAATCCATCTTGTGCCCTGCAAAGCCTGCTCCGGCAGGTACACCACAAAGTTTCCTGGAGGTGATTGCTGAAAATAAGGATACGTAAGAGGGGTTATTTACCAGTAAACATTAGTCACCCTAAAAGAAACTGAGCTAGGTTGAACAGAATATTTGGCCTCTTTGTACACTTTTGATTAGCAAAGGACTTCCTGCATTATTTCCATGATAATGGAAAACAAGGTCTGCACAACAAGATTTTTAGTTGTACCAAAGCCCTCTTAAGTTTCTAACTGTTCCAAAATGGAATCCCTAGAAATCTAAAAGAAGCAGTAGATTGTTCTGCCTGTTTGATGACCTGAGTTATTCTTCAAATGACTCTTGAGACAACTGTAAGAGTATATCAATATTTTGAACACAAAAGAAAACTGTGAGAATTAAGTCCATTATTCAGAGAAGTTTTGGGGTTTTTTTTTTTAATTGCTAAAACTTTAGGTGTAGAAAATCCAATATTTACTTAAAATTGAAAGCAAGAGACATTACAATATTTACTCTTAACTGAGGGCTGACAGATGACACTCTCAAACAAGTATTCATGACAATATTTTCAGATGAAGCACATATTTCTGTTCCTTCAGGAATGGAGGAGTGCACTGTATAGTATCAGGTAGAATTAGAAAAACAAGACTCTTTCGATTTTCTATTGATCCTCTTGTCAGCAAAGTGTAGACATTGGAGAAGGTCTATACTAGAGATGTAATTTCTATCACAACATATCAGAAATTCCTTGAGGGAAATCAAACATATGAAAACCTGAATATTAAATACAGTTTTTAGAACTTCAAGATAAAATTTCAGTATCCATACACAAAATCAAGTTATTTCAATCCTACACACATTTTGAAAAATGTATCATTCATTAAAATAATTAAACTTGCAAATTGAGTCTTCACTGTGACCTCCCCTTGATACTGAGTAGAAACCAATCACATAAAATAAAGTTGGAGTTTTCACCAATAGCTATAAATAAGTGTTCTGCAATGCAAGCACATGTAAAATTCTGAATTTTCATCACAGATATTTCCTTATCTAGCTCAGGCAGAATGTGTCATTAAAAAAAAAATTATGCTTGACAACCCTTTTGGTTAATAAATTTTTCCTAATATCTAACCTAAATTTTGCTTGGCCACTTTGTGGACATTTTCTCTGGTCCAATGACTTGTTACTTGTGAGGAGAAACAGACCTCCACCTTTCTATAATCTACCTCCTTTCTGGCAGCTTTAGAAAGCAATAAGGTTTCTTCTGAGAATCCTCTTCTCCAAACAGGAAAACATCATTTCCCTCAGCTGTTCCTCACAAGACTTGTGCTCCAGAGCCTTCACCTGCTTCATTGTCCTTTACACAGATGGTGTCCACTTACAGTTTTAAAGTCTATGAGCAAAAACTGTGATATGGTCATGGAATATCTTATCATTATTTCAATCAGAAGAACAGATTCTTATCTGGACTACCATGGCAGGCTGTTCTACTAAAGCATGAAAAGAGTGCTCTTCTTTTTTGAACTGAAAAGTTTATTCAATTTGTCTTTATATCAATATAAATTATCTTGTCTATTTTAAGGAGAAGCAGTAGGCCTTAATTCATTAATCTAATGACTAATATCTCACCAATAAAAGAACTTCATTTTAGTATAATAATTACTTAAGAATGTTTTAAAGTATTTGTGCTTATTTAGCAGTATTAAACTTGGGAACAACTTAATAAACAATATGTTTTTCATGTTTTGGAGTACACATGCAACTTTAAACTTACACTCAAATTATTATAATGCCACAAAATTTGCCATTCCCATAAGAAATTTTTAAAATGTATAAGAATAGTTAGAGATGTGGACAAAAGTTTCATACTTCCAGGGTCAGTAATTGGTGTTTATTAGGCTCATCTCTATGTTTGGAGGCATCTATTCAGTCATTGGCTATGTTTATTTACCATTTTTATTGTTCTCTCAGTCAGGAATCAAACTAGATAATCAGTGAATAGGTAATTTCTGGTAGGGATCCTTGAAGCTATTGGTGATATCTTGTGAAGACAGAAAACAGAAGGAGATTGACACTCATCTCACACTTCATGATTAGCCTGGACTAATTCACAGTGACATTCTTTGATAAACAGAAATACATATTTTTCTACTATTCAATATCCTAAAGTAAAACAAATAAAAACCACCAAACAATCTTATACATGACTAAGATCTTTGTAATGTTGTTGCTGCAACAGAAGAACATTACAAATACAAATATCTGAGGTTTCTTCCACATTCAATTCAATGACAAATGAGTTCCCTGTCCTGCCAATTTCTATGTTTAAATTCAAAACTGCAATGAATGAACGTTTTATCTCTTATTTTATAAGCTGCCGCAGAACTGCTGATTTGAAAAGACATATGTCCTACAGATTACTTAACTCTGTATATTTAGTTCAGAAAGACAGATTTACCTGGGAAGAGCTGTGTGGAACTAACATACTCCAGATAGCATTTACCATGTAAGCAGTGGAATTGGACTACAGGTTTCACTTTCATTCCCAAAGCATGTAGCAATAGAAAGCTATAGCAGCTGCAACAAAAAGCACATAGTCTAATTTGAGATTTCCTCAGAAAGCAAAAGACCTCATGAGGTTGGGTTTCCCATCAAATGTTGGCTGTTGCTGTTGGATGAGCCACACTTGGCTAAACAAAAAATGAGCAAGGATCAATCCCAGATCAAGTTTATGGATCAAAAGATCTCATGGTTTGGGAAAGATGGAATATTGAATTTGCAGTTCAAACTCCCAGAAAAAGAGTTTATGTGTATTTGGGTATTTCAAAAGATGCTCAGAGTTTGAAGACAGGTAGTGGAGGGGGATGTATGTGTGAAAAGGTGGGAGTAGGAAAAGGGAGAACCATATTTAAACCTTAAATATCGAACGTAATTATTTGCTCTGCTGGTCACTAAAAACTTCACTTTTTAAAAAATTTTCTCTTTACAGAGAACCTAATGATATTCTAAAAATATAAGTATTTCATATTTATTTAAGAAAATGTACAATCCTATATGCATAATCTTTGCAAATATACATAAGATCTAGACATTGATTCCTTCCCTCTCTTTCACCAGCATTCTTAGTACATTCTTATTTATAAAATTTCAGAGGAATGTTTTTCTGCAGTTGGGGAGGAAAACAAATAGTAATCAGTAGAGGCTATTGTAGGTAATTATTAATCACATAATTAGTTACTATTACACTCCACAGCTAATTAGAAAAAGTAATTAATAAACACAAATACAGAGCAATTCATAGATGTTCAATATGAAAATATTTTGGAAGTCTTAAAGCTTTAGGTTATGAATAGAAAATAGTTTTGACATTCACAGCCGAAATTACATATTTGCAGCAAATTTCTATGCAGAGAATTCACAATTTTTCCCGGGGGGAAAACAAAACAAAACAGAGGTCCTAGAGCCAATCAACTGATAAACTAGATTATTGGTAGCCTGATGGAGATGAGGTTGCTGCACCTCTCTATTTTTAATTCATGATTTAGAAGCAATGTGAGGTCAAGCAGTGTTCCCACAAGGCACATACACAGATGCAACACGCAACGGGTGACACACAAATAGCATGGCTCAGTACTCAAACACAAACAGCACACACAGCCTCATTCTTCTCCAGCTGAACAGAAGGAAGGATGATTTCTATTTGGAAATATGCTCACAAACTCAGCATGGATTGCTCCTGTAACTTGCTGTACTTGGTCTGCCAGTAGCCAACACCTGAACTTCGCACTTGTGTCATCTGAACATTAAACTCTGAGGCCTGCAGCTGCCCTCCAGCTCCATGGACAAACATCCTTTTTATCCTGGACATAGTCACGCATCTCTCTACCCAGCGTGCTTATTGATTCCCCCACAGCCTTACACACTGAGTACATCCAGTAACAGTACCTGGACCCCTTGGGCCCTCAGTTCCCAATGCCATCCAGCTGGCTCCCTGGCTCTCTGGTCTCTCTGTGCCTCGTGCACAGATACACAGCTACAAACAGGGCTCTCAAGCCATGTACCATACAGTAGCTCCACACTGATCTTGGCTTCTCTAACAGCTGACTCCTGAGCTTTCTGGTCTGGACTTTTGGCCAAATGAATATTGATCACCCAAACTACTCATCCAGCTTACTTACAGCAGCCTGAGACCCTGTAATAATAATACCATACTTGCATAGAGACTCGTGTAATACACACACAGTCTGCATTTTCCTGTGCTGACACACAGACCCCTTTGACTCATTGTTCTGCTCCAGCTGCTAGCACTTATATCTCTATGCACATACGCATACAAGAGAGACATCTTTTCCTCAGGAAAATTTAAAAATGGAGCATAATGAAACACAAAACAGACTGCTGATCCAGGACAGGGCATGGTCAGTTAATAGTGCTGAGCAAATCCTGTTTGCATATGTCTGGTCCCTTTTATCTTCTTATGTCTCCATTTTCTCTTGCTTTTCTGTCCCTGCTCCATCTCAATCATCCCTTTCACTGCCAATGGTCTTCCCTCTAGATATCAAGCGTAAGTCTACATGATCCCATTCTTGTCTGCATCTCATAATGTTTCCCATAGCCCTGCAGGCAGTAGCATTCTCAGCCTGAACAATGATCAGGGCATGACTCCTTTTGATTCCTCATGATGGGCTTCAGCCCTGGCCCATAGGGCTGAGGCTGTCCTGGGTCAACCCTAGGAGGAGCTCAGGCTCCATTGTATTTAGGACAGGGGGTTTTACTCTCCCTGCACTGCACCTCTGCCTCACTTCAAGTGTGTGAAGAGCCTTTTATCAGATAAGCTGAAAAAGCTGTTCCTCTTGCAATAACACACTTTTTTCCTACTTCAGAGTCTGTAATTTGGTGCTGTTCCCTTATTATACCTTAAATGTATGAATTCTGTAGCCTTATTCAATAATCTTACTTAAACTATTCTAACCTAAGCTTCTAAAAATCCATAACTTTAAAGTCTTCAGCTATCAAGTTGTTTAAAACCATGTACAGACAGTATTAAGCTAGAAGTAGTAGACTTTTTAAGATGAGTATTCACACTAGAGGCTTGATATCTGTTTCTGATAGCTTCAAGAAACTTCACTGATCATGATCAAGATCTTTAGGCTTCATAAACAACATTCAGTCATTAATTTTGGGACCTTCTCTATCCCTTTTTCCCTCTTCTGGACCTTCTTTATTGTAAAGGAAGCATGGGCATGTAAGTTCAGAAGACTTCCAGATAAAAGTATAATGAAGCTGGAATTGAACAATTAAGGTATTAAGAAAAGTAGGTCATAGAAATACGTGCAAATTCAGAAGAGTGATGTTTTAAAAAATGAGTTTTAAACCCAAAAAATTCTAAGTGAAATTTCATAGCAAAAAACTCTATTCTTCAAGACTTTTCCATATTTTCCGGTATTATTCTTCTTTCCATTTTATCATGCCAAATTAAATTAACTGCTATTCTACAATTATAAAAAGGCAACTTATAAAAGCAAAAATCTTTCTCCCGGTTTTTGTTTGTTTGTTTGTTTGTTTGTTTTTTACTTTTGCACACTTTACCTCATTTTCACATTTTCATAGATTATGGTATCAGAATAATTTTCTTATTCTAGACATATATCAAAAAGAGTTTAAGTTCATAAAGCATTATTAAATCCCTGTCAAAGCCTAAGGCTTGAGGAGTGAAAATATACTAACATCTGTTGTTTCAATTCAACAATACTATTTCTTGTATGGTAGAGACTTAATACAGAGAATATACATTATGGTTCTTCACTGACTGAATAGTAGCTCCAGACTACAAGTTCTACATCACTATAAAAATACAAAATGCAGCCCATTGCCTCAGAGTGCCTAAACAGGTTTAGAAATATGAATGGGGGTTATATGTCTAAATATCATAAGGGCAAGGGGAGTGGGAGGACTGTACCACTGATTTTCCATTCTAGGCCTTTCTAACATGAGCTCACAAATTTATAGAACATTTTAGGCTGAGACAGACCTTCCTCTGAGGGTCACAGTGTGGTCTCCGAATCAAAGCAGCACTAATTTCAAAGCTCTCTGAGATGGCACAGATTCTTTTGTAATGAAACTGGGGTACACCTCCAAGTACCACAGAGATCAGTGCACACTAGTCAAGAAACTTAAATGCAAAAATGATAAAATGAAAACTATTTACACTATACTTATTTCACTTCAGCACATGTAAAAAGTTATTAATATTCCCTGCAGTCAACTAGGTGAAAATACACTGTTCAGTCTGTTTTATTTTTCCCCCTCAGTATTAAAGCTTTGATATAGACAGCGAAAAAACAGTTTAAAAATTTATATAAAAATATATTTACTTAAATTATATTTAAAAATTATTGAGGACTTGAAATGCATACTAAAATTGTATAAATCATGTCAATGTAATTATCATAATAATGCTCTTCAAAAAATTACAAACTAATAACAATTCCCATCCTCAAAAAGATTTCTCCTCTCTTTAAATAAAACAATTTGGATACATTATCAATAACTTACACTTTGTAGAAAAGGAAAAAAAAAAGGGTGATGTGTAGAGCTTAACCCTAAATATTTCAGCACATTCTACTTCTCAAATCATAGAATGACTCTTCAGTTAAATGGCAATACTTCAGTTTTATAAAAAATACAAATTATAGCAATTTATTATTGTATATGTGTTAAAGCACACATCCAGTAATACTCCCAAGCCAATCCTTCAAGCAAAACAAAGCATTGAAAATCATAATGTGTTAGGCATACTTGAGTCTCTTTCTAAACAGAGGCTTGAAAAGATGAAAGAGTGCTATTCCATTTTGGCTGAATGGTTCACATCATGACATGATGCAGAATTAATTCTGTACACAGCAGGCTCATTTCAGTGCTCAGCAAAACATAGCAACTTATAAATTTCATAGTGATAAAGCAAGAAGCAGCATACAAAAACAATAAGAGAATTAAGTCCACATATCTGCATTGCGGACATTTCCATTTCACCTACCAGACTTAATTAACAGAAACATATTAGCTAAATCACATCAACAGAAATATAAAATACCTACCTGTTTTAGGATCAACAGAGAAATATGGCTGTCCCTGAAGAATACTGTACACTACTCTGGCACTGTTTCCATATGTGGGGTCATCTGCATCTGTGGCTGTCACCTGTAGAACAGATGTACCTGTACATACAGGAAAATAAGCATTGAATTGCAATAAATAACATTTTCTGACAAATATTTTCAAATACATTAAAAAAAAAAAACCTCTAAAGTCCTCACATTCTAAAACTTCTAAAACTGAGAGATTAATAACATTTTCTCTGTTATCACATCAGTTTTTAAGGAAAAATAGTTACTCTAATTTGAAAAAAAATATTGCCTGTATACATGTATTTGTTAATTGATTGCATACATACAAACTTAAATAGAAACTACAGAGAAGAAAACATAAATAGTAACTACATGGCATGCATATTTACATATGTTCACATACATATAACCCCAAACTTGGATATTGACTTCTAAATAATACAGATTTATGGACTTCAGAATTCTCTTCATCCACAATACAAATAAATGTTGAAGTATTTAAAATAACTTGTATAAATGCCCCCAAATGAATAAAAGTTGCCGAATGAACAAATAAATCTAGCTTTTGGAAGGAATGAAATAACTACTACAACCTTGTTGGGGATGCAAATTAGAAGGATGAGTTCAGAAGACAATTTTTTTTTTTTATGCTAGTAATAAAAACCACCAGAAGAATAAAATCACAGTTTCTAGCATATTGCTAGGTGGAATACGTTATGAGCAACCCTTTCGAGAAAATAAAATGCGTAAGTACTGCACAGATAGAATGGAGATGAGTGATTTTTAATTTTAGTGCATTTTTCAAGGCATGGAATGATGAATCTTTATTATCACTGCCAAACACTTCGATAAGAAATCAGTAAGTGTAAGATGGTGAGTTAATAAAAGCTCAGACTTCGTTCTATTTATTTGTCTTTATGCAGACACAGCTTTCTACAGGTTCCTTGGTCCAGCATTAAAATACCATAATAATAACAGAGCCGGCTGCTCTCACGTAACTCTGCATCAGAACGCAGATTCTCATCTAAATTAACCACTGAGCTATCACATCCACTCTGGGGTGTTCAATTTCACATTTAGTGGAGAGGAGAAGTATGTTTTTCAATTTAAACCCTTGATCTCCTTCACTTGTTGCACTTAGATTTGCCTTATAGAACCGTTTCAGAGCATGCTAACTAGATTTCTTCAGATGCAACTAAACCACGAGCTGTGCTTTAGCAGGACATCTGATTTATTCTGACTGCTAATAGGCACGTAGTCTCAGAGACCAGGCAAGAGCTGATCTAAAATAAGATTTCATAAATACATATGCCATGGACATCTGTTTCTCAGTTCCAGTTATTCAGCCTCTTAGATCAATTTCTATTGCACAGAAACATTTGCTAATGTGCACACCCTCCGTGTACACTTGAATTAAAAGTATGTAAAGTCATGGAGTCTCACTTCAGGTCCAGCAAACTGAGCATGCAAACCTTCACAGATTTGGTTTCTACTCTCTTTGAGAAACTCTTTATTCATTTGTACCAAGCTAACTTGGACACCAAGAGCTGCTGTATCTCTACTGGAGACCTAAAACTCTATGCAAATGTGTCTGCATACTTACATACAGTGTCTACTGGTCTCTGTAAAGCCCAAAGTGTATACAGTCTCAGAGATAAATGTATTAACAAATCAAGTATAAGGATACCTGGATGACTTTGAAGTTTTTTACTGTAATAAAATCAAGCTGGAGCTAGTTGTATGTTCATAATTATTCAGATGTTAATGATGAAAGTAACTAAATGACTGTATTTGTGTTCATGTGGAAAAATAAAGAAGTGTGAATTAAAGCTTGTGCAATTTTTTTAATGTTCTAGGAATCAGTTCAGCCCTATTTATTTTCTATCTAAACATAGAATAAGAGGCCACTTCCAGGAACAGACATTTCCCACTGCTAGTCTATCACATTGAAATGCTGTAATGAGATATTTCTGTAGCCCAGTTTGCAAATAATTTCTAGCTTGAAAGGAACTTATGTGGTTCCACATCACTGCAGAATAATAAGATATAGACGTACAGTGATTTTATTTTATTTTGTAGTGGTATTTAAAAAAACCAAAAAAACCATTCAATTTATATAGTCAGTCACCTACCAGAGTTTACTATCCAGAAGGCTGGACAACCTCTGTACCTTTTTGTCTATAGTTTTCCCTTTTTTCAGGAAAATAGTTACCAACGTGTGAGTTTCCATTAGCATTTTTCCCCAGAAATCAAGATATGTCTTGAACTTGATTAATATATATTGGCTATTTCAGAAGAAAAAACTAGAAATATCGTGATTTCATAATTCTTCTTTGAAGACTTTCCTCTCTCTCCTTATTTCAAAATAATCTTAATATACTTGTATAACTCATTGGTCTGAGAGAAAAGAAACAGAACCAATGAACAGCAACACCTCTTATAAGCAGCTGACAGGTCATTTTAGCATGAATGGAATGCCATTGTATCCTAAATTTTGCCACAGTGATTTTCTAATACAACTGTATCTCTCTCCCAAGAAATACCTGATAATAGCAATTCAGTATTGAATAGAGGCAAAGTGTTCTCTTTCTACCTAAAAGAGCCCTTAGAATCACAATTTTTGGCTCAACCTCCCACCCTAACTCTCAAACCCTCATTCAGAGGAAAGTAGCATTTCGGAAGCTTAGCTTCTTCACTATCTCACACAAACACACTCAGCATTTTATAAGATATCAGACAAGGTAATTTCTCCGGATACTGCAGGAGAGATATGAACATCAGACTCATACCTTCCATTCTTTCTTTACTAGATACTGTGAAAGTTCCTGTCAAGAAAAAAACTCAGTTTTGCTATGAAAGAATTTTTCACTCCAGCTAGGCAATAAAAGCAACTTTTTTTCCCCAACTGGAGTATCTGCTTATTGAGAGTACAACTATAATTTCATATGCTTTGCCACTACATTTCTGAGATTGCATTTTGGGCATTCTCTTTTCTTAGTTAATGCTTTATAAAGAGCTGTAAAACATCTCTATATGCTCTGAACACCACTTTGTAAGCTTTGTCTTTTTCTTCTGAATACAAATAAAAAATATTTTACTTAACTGGGGAGCTAAATTTTATTTTTATTTAAAAATATCTCTTTTTTTTCTTTTTTTTTATAGTTTGCAAGAAAATAATTGTGAAGTTAGATCTCAAAGAATAACTGAAAGGGAATATTGCAATTTGTCTCTCTAATGACAAATTTTTAATGTTTAATGAGGCAGTTCCATAAAATATGTCTGTTGAGAATGCAAATTTTTATGCATGACTTTCCATAGTTGTCTGTACTACTAAATCTCAAATGTAAAAATATTGAACAAAAAAACTTAAAAGAAATTATAAAATAGTGAAATTTAATAAACACAGGGATAATCTGCCTAACTAGAGTAATTCTTAGTACTGTCTGAAAACAATAACAATTCAACAAAATGTGATTTAATTTCCCAACACATGAAGTAAAATAGGCACTTCTAATAAAAATCATAGTTATGAACAACATAATTTCAGCTATAAATCATGGTTCTTGAGCCAAAGTTTAGGATAATCCCTACCTTCAAGTTACATTGAAGGCAAGGAATAGGCATTTTCTTTTATCTCTCCCAGAACAGTACATAAAGCATAAACAGTATGTTTATTTTGTGTCACAGCTAAAACTGTGACCTAATATTTGCCAAAAAAAAAATTAACAAAACTTTCCTGTACTTACTTGTCACTGACTTGAAAAAAGAAAAGTCATAAAGATCCTACAGCTTTTACAACTAGATTAAATTCTAGTTGTGGGGAAAATACCAACTAGGATCTTGAGGAGACAAACAAGAACCTGCTGCTGAAACTAAGCAAAATATTGAAAAGCAAAAATAATGCCACTTAGAATGAGAACTGTTGCAGAGCACCAGTAACTTCGAAAGACCTTTAAATGATAATGTAAAAATCAGAAAAAATATTCAGATTGTGGCCTCCTTAGACATTCAAAGAATAACATCAACATGTTCAGTTACATATAGACTTCACAGCTAAATGTCAAAAAACCTGTGCTAATTCTAGAACTAATAACAGTGACAGAGGTATCTCTATCATTTGACACAAAGAATGCATCCTGTGGAACTAGTAACAGAATTAATCTTCCTGAAATTGCAGACGACAAAAATGCTTTCAGAATGCAACAAATATAAACAAATCAATAGGAGAAAAAAGAAAATATAGATAATAAATTTGAAGTGAAAATATAATATATACCTACAACAGAATGCCTGTATTACAGGATATGAAAATTCAGGTTTATTCACACAACACAAAAGCTTTGTGGAATACATATTTTAATGATTTGCCTCAAGTACAACCAGTAAAGTATTTGATGTATAAAACGTAAGCATCAATTCTCTAATTTACCAGTAAAACTTCATTGGTTTACCATCATCCACTCTGTTTTACAACACAAAATACCGTTCCAGATAATTCAGATAATTATTTGGAAAACAGTAACATGTATAATGCAGTTGAATAGTAATACCAGATTCTGATTACTGCAGAATTATGACTAACATTTATGTAAGAATACTCAATATTGAGAAGATGAAGAACAAAAAAAAACACACAAAAAAGTTAGTAATATAATAAAAATTATTGCATTGGCTACTTTTGATTTTGAAGGTAATATTGATCTCTTTCCATTATCTCTCCTCCTATACAGAAAATAAAATGCCTCTATAGATGAAGGAAATAATCAATTAAAGTGGTTTCCAGTAAAGACAAGAAAACCAAATAAAGAGAAAGATGGAGTTATGCATTTTTGGAAATGTAAAGGAAATTAATTACTCATTAAGACAGTCTGCGGTGTAATGGGAGATAATTGAGATAAAAGCTTAGAGGATACTGAAATGAACTTCTATTCTAACAGTAAAGCTTTGTGCCATAATGAAATATCAAAGACAGCTGAAGAGGTTTTGTGCAGAATCACAATATTCTTACTGGAAGCTTTATGCACTCACTGCAGTAATTCACGTAAACATGTATTGTTTGCATTGTCCTGGATTTATGATGTTATTCACAGAAATACAGCACTTTTATCCTTGCAAAAAATTCTGTTGGCAATTCTTCTATTAGAAGAAAGTTTTAAACTAATTTCAATACCAGAGAAGTATTAAATAAAGAAATCTGAGAGCATAATGCAGTACCTCAAAGAATAAGAATACCTGAACTATGTAGTAGAGAAAACCAAAGATTGGTACCTTTTGGAACTTCAGTTCACTTTATAAGAAACTTGATAAATATGTATAAAATAATTTGGGAAACTACTGTTCCTTTGTCTTTAAATCTGTGAATTGTATAGACTGCTTATGTAGACATAAGAGAATGCCATAAAGTGTGCAGTTAAATGAGGATATATGAATACATCTTGTTTCTAGAATGGAAACTACAGTTTGCCAAAATACCTTAAAGTATTGAAGATTAAGAGTGACTCTTAAAACCAGCATATATGTGTGTCTATGAATGTCACTGTCACAGGTAACATACGGTTTGTATTTCATGTCTTCTTCTCATCTCTTCTCAACTCCAATGTATTTAACATATACTCAATGATGTGATAATAACTTTGACAAACAGTATGTGGCATTTGCACTTGTTAAAAGATTCTTGAATAGCACAGTTTGTTTTCCTTACCCATTTCAGACATCTCTGGCACAGTAACAATGTATGGTCCATCTGTAAATTTTGGCGCATTGTCGTTGATATCCTGCACTTTGATAATGAACTCAGATTCGGGTTCGAGTGGCTTGTTTGTCCGTCGATCAATAGCTTGGGCATGAAGCACATAGTGTGTCTTCTGCTCTCTATCTAGGCTTTTGGTTGAATGGATGTCACCAGTTGTGTCATCAATAATAAATATAGTCCCCGCCCCTTCTCCAGTAAGAATGTATTTGACTGATCCATCACCTTTGTCGGAATTGGAATGCAGCTGTAGAATGAAAACACATAAAATCATATAAAATGATTTAAATTACATTTAAGGTCATTGCACATAAGATAGAAAAACTATAATATTACTGTCAGCACCCTTCTGTTTCATTCTCACCCTTCCCAGTTCTTGCCATAATTCCTCGTATGCATTTTCTGGCAACCCAGTCATTTTGTTCAGGGTAATTTTCCAGCCAGCATAGTTAATTTCTTAAACTGTGATTTCTTGGGTTATGCCTCCATTCTAGAAAACTTCCCTAAGTCTAGAATATTCTTATAACTATGATGGGTTTTGTTTTGTTTGGTTTTGGTTTTAGTCCTTCTAGTAGTTATTTTATAGCACTCATTGCTTGAAACCCTGTCCTAACCACTAAACTGGATGCATTCCCACTGACGATTGTCCACTGCAATGATGGCAATTCAGTCCCACCTACATTTTCCTCTGCAGCCCCAAGAACAACATCATTTACTGTGAAAGGAAACTGCTCTGTGCCAGTGGTAGAGATCTGTCCAGAATTACTTTATCCCACAACAAAACATTGGCATTTTCTTTGTTTTTTGTTGGTTTATTTTTAGCTAGAAAGTTATCTAACTTGCTTGTATTTAGATTATTTATAGTTAAATGATGAAGTTTGACAGAGACTTTCAGCGTTTTCATTGTTCATGACACCTTGTCCATTAAATATATTATACACTTCCTGTAAAAGTTTTAATTTATTGGAGGAGTGGGGGGGGAAGGAAGGATAACCCAGTAAGTAGATTGGTGTGTTAAATGATAACATGAAATGGCTTCCCACTGCCTCACTGTTCCTAACCTGACTTTAAAGAATTACCTTTTTAGAATAGAAATGAACATGCGTTCTTTGATAAGAAAGGGTGATTTTTATATAAACTGAGAAGTTTTGTGGATTTGCTTCTTTTTCCTTAGAAACAAATTTGAGAACATAATGTATTTATCGAGGAGCACAATAAGAACAAAGTCATAATGCAGAAATGAACAGCCTCAGGTACTGTGCAGTTACACTGTGATGTGAAATCAGAAGGGAAGGTTTCTTATTTTAAGAAGATATTAATTTTTATCCTACCGTTCCGAATATTTTTCAGTATCTGCAGTATGTCATTGCTAAATTTTGATACAGAATCTGAGCAAAGAGGAAAGAGAATGAAAGATATTTTTAATTCATAGGATGCAAGGTGTTACTTTCTTGTTTTCATTCTCAGTTCAAAACCTACAGAGGGTTGGATAGAGAGGAAATAAGACCTGTATGGTAGAAATTTTTTTTTTGTTTTGTTTTTGTTTTTGCTTAAAACACAAGATACAGAGGTGATGATATTTTCTCACACACTAAGTGTATCTTTTTTTTTTTCTGAGTCTTTGTCTTGCCTTTAAAACTGTCTTCCTTGTTATTTGTAAAAGAAGTAAGCATATGGTGCTTAATGAAATTTTTCACCTTTTCTATGAAATTAATGAAATTATGGTGTTGCACATTATTTGTATCTTGTAAGGTAGGGGGCTTGGTAGGGGGAAATTTAATAAATTGAAGTTTTTCGACTAATATAAATTTCAGCACAACTTCAGTCAATGCATTTATCTGAGTCACATGAAGATCCGACTGAACAACCAAAACAAAACAAAACTGGGTCACCACTATGGACACCCCCCCTTTTTTTTTTTCCCTTAATCAAAGGAAGAAAGAGGTATCAATAGGGTCGGCATGCTTTTACAGGGCAGCAGAAGAGTCTTACACATTTTATTTACAGTAGTCAATGGCAAAAGTAATCACTTCCTATCCTCAGAATAACACTGCACTCTATTAACAAAGGAATAATTCACTCTATGTAAAACACCAAGAATCCAAACTTCCTACAATGGCAAAGTGTTATTTGAAGTGATTTATTCATAATAAAGAGAGTAAGTGGGAATTCTGATATCCTAGCATAGATTTACTGATACTTTATTTTTTAAAAAACAATTAGAATTGTAGGATCCTTCTGGGATAAAATGAGCCCTCAATGCTAGTGTTTGCAAAGGCTAACAGCAAAATGACAAATTTGATGAGTTAATGATGATATAATGAACTCAAAACTAAACCAAACTAGAAAAGACCAGAAAGCTTTCCATCATACTTCTCTCCTTTTACCTCTACAGGTGTACATGTAAAAGCATATTTAGGTATAACAAATAGAGATCCCAGCAAAAATCTCTGCATCTGTAACTGGAATTATGACTGTAGGAGTCAATTAAAATATCTCTAGGAAAGAAACAAACAGAATAAGGAATTTCTGTAGAATATAAAAATTAAGATTCTCCAAAACATCAAATATCAACATAGACATGCCATTCCAATACTATACTGCAGAAAGGCACATTCACTAATTCATTGTGATGGCATGAAATACACAGACCATTTGGAAAATCAGTAATTTCACCTTTTTTTTATTGTGAAGAAATCACTCTTTGTACTTGTCATCAGTGAAGAAAATACAGATTTATTTTGAGTCAGTGGGTTTGTACATGTAAAAGCAAGAGAAGTTTAAAAATACAAAAGATTTGCAGCTGATTTTATGGTCAACAAATTATATGTTATTCCTGCTAAACACTGTATTAGCCAGTAAGCTTCAACTGAAAAATACAGGCAAGAATATCATCACAGGCAAACTATCTGCATATTAATAATCACTGAAAGTCTTCCATTTACAACTGTATCTTTTAAACTGCAGTTGTAAGGCAGTAACTGAAAAGAAGCAAAAGCTAAAAGAAGTTCCTGCTTCCTTACTTCCAGATATGTCTTAAATTGTTTGAAATATAACACTTTGATTTATGGCTTTTAACTGCTAATGCTGAATTTTAAACTCACAGAGGAGGATTTTGCATAGCAAAATGGAATTTACTTTGTCAGTTGTTTATATTTTAGTTTTTCTACAAAGTAAAGATTAAAGAACTGTTTGTCTTCTTTAATTCTTCCATCTTAGTATAAATTGGTCGAAGTAGAAAAATATCAAGACTTCTCTCAATGCTTATTTGCAATATGTGTTGTGCTGAGAGAGCCCCTGGGAATCCCTACTTAAGACAATCTTTACTGGCTTAACAAGAGATTTGTGTCCCTGAGCATGGTGCACTTCTCTTTTTTCTCTCTGTACTGTGAAATCATCTCCACAACAAGAGATTTACTCCACAAAAGCATTTCCAATTAGAATAGATGTGATTCACCTCTTAGTTTATAAATACAGGGCTTTGAAGAGTGTATTTCTTCAGAGCTGCCTATAATAGTTTCTAAAAGACATTGAGGGAGCAAAATCCAGCAGGACAATAGTGGCCTTTCTCTCTGCTTGGGACTGCTACAGCTATTTCTCTTTTAGATTAATTTGGCACAGAGGAGAATGTCACTAAGCAATGCAAATGCAAGACACCCCATGTTTTGTTCAGACCTAACTTGTGTCCTGGGGAGGTTCTCTCAATCCAGATCCCTAGAAAAGGTGTGGCCCAGTCATGACCCACCTGGGGGATTCTCCAGTGTCCCAGTCTCCCAGGGAGCTTCCTTATTCTGCTGATCTCTGACAGCAACGTCTCCAATTCTCCAAACTGCAGTCAGCTGCAGGTTTCTGAATTCCCTGTGGAAATGTGGACTCTATTCTAAGTCTCTGTTCTAAGTGATGGGCTGGCTGCTGCAAACATTACTGCTGGTTTGGTTATGCTTCCAACAGGAATATATCTGTTTAATATTCTGAATCTGTCCACAACCAGCAGCTGCCAGAAAGTATTCAAAGTATTCAATGTTAATCCCCTTTGGTCATTATTCCCGTCTTTAGTTCTCTGACTTTTTTTTTTTTT
>PYHW01010706.1:246533-257687 GCA_013186435.1 Turdus rufiventris
AAAAAAAAAAAAAATTACACGGGATTCCAAAAGCAAAACCTGAGTTATGGTAGTGACACTACAATTATGTCTTGAATAAATACTGTGTTCTGTTCAGAGAGCAGCACATTATTTCAAGGAAAGAAACAGAATCTCTCCCTAATTCGGTTGTCACTGTCAATCTTTTTAACTTGACAAGAGTGACCCAGTATAACACTACTGCAGTTAAGTCTACCAATGAGTGTCCAGTCCAGAGAAATGACAAAATTATGCCCGAAAAACATGAGGTATGAAACATAGAGGAATGTACTGTTGGCAAAACATAGAGGAATGTATTGTTACTTTGCTTTTGTTACACAGAACAGTTTATTGCCTCATTAAAGCATCAAAATGTAGAGGGATGTATAAAGAATTAATGGTGGAACACTAAAACACTGAGTAAAAGGTATTTTAATCTTCCCTCTAATAAGAACTGCAATCATACTGACTTCCTTTGATGTTTATGTAGACAAAACATTTAATTTAAAAGAAATGTTACAGTAGCTTACTAGTAGTAAAAACTGCATTTAATTTTTTTCTTGATGGCCCACACTGCGAAAGCAGAGTCTAGCTGATACTACTGAAATGTTCATTGTGTCTATGCAGTAAAAACATCATCAGATTTGCTGCTGACTTGCTTCCCTTGGTCTGAACTATAATGTATATTTTAATGAAAGACACTGCTCTGGGCAATGTCACACATTTTGATGGAATTTTCAGAGGGAATCATTAGCCCAGGAGATAACCATACTATCCATAGCAGTGCCCACAAATTGACAAGAAGTTATTCCACACCCTTGTCAAACAGAGGAAGAAAATAGAAAACTGCAATTTCCCCCATCTGCTGAAAGAGTTTTCTGAGATAGAAGAAAAATAATTGGATTGCAATCATCCAAGAAAAACACAACTGAAACAGTATTAACTTCACAATATAACACTATAGCACACAAACATCTGTTCTTGCAAGTGGCTTCTCTGAAGTCTGCTCCTTTGCTGCAGCCATTAGGAAGACTGTAATGGCAGAAGTATGCAGGTGCATAAGCAATCACATCTGAAATAACATCAGGCATACTAAAGCAGCCACAAGCGGTCAACATTAGCTTCTATTTTCTCTCTATACAAAAGCACTCCAGAGAATGAAAAAGAAAAAAGAAAAAACAAAAGAAAAAAGTAATTCTAAAACAACAGAATAATTTTTTATATACAACACTCTCATTTTGTTTTCAAAGAACAGTATCTATTTTTAAGAAAAATAGAATCCCAAATTGTTCTTTCAGTGTACTATGTGTCCATACTATGCATCTTCCATATGGAAGAAAACTAATTACACTCTGGTAAAGTTTTCATCTGAACTATCTTCACAGCAGTAAGCTTTCATTTCAGACATCTTTTACTTGAGCAAATGCTGTGATGGGCATAGAAACTATTGTTTTTTCCCCAGTAGGATTTACATAGTATATGGGTTTTAGAGGTTCTTAAGAGTTTCTTAAGACTTGAACAGAAACAAATTACAAAGAAAAAAGAAAAAAAAATCATATTTGGTCTTCAGTTTCCAGCACCTCTTCACAACCACTGTCACTAAATCTCACTTTACAATGAATAAATCTGTAATCATGGTGATAACCTAGATTCCTAGATCCGTTCAGGAGGACCATAAATTTGAATCCGAGAGCCTTGATGATTCCTTGCTACTCAAATATCCCTGATCACACATTGTCACCGTTGTAAGAAGGATGTTTTGCTTGTGGTTGTGTTAATAAATCGTAGTAAGGCAGCAGCATAAAGCACTTCTAAAAATCTCACCATTCCTATACATGGACACAAGCAGGAATGAGAAAATAAAAGCTTTTCAGTTCATGGAACTACTCTTGGGCACTGCAAAGGTCCTGCAAAGCTCTCACTTAGACCACTGAACCTCTGCTTTGTGTGTAAATGTCTCAGCATTCAGCTACACAGTCACAGATGCATTACACCTCAAAGATGCCAAAAGCAGTCCTAGGTACCAATGTCATAACTTGCATTACCTGCTCAAGCAAGCCTCCTTTCATATGAAAGGATGTTTGCTTAAGACATTGAAAAGGTCAAGGTCAGAAAAATGGTAAGTGCATATTTACTCTCAAAAGACCCAAGAGATGCAAGAGTTCAGGGCTTAGAAACTCACTGATGTAGTGAAAAGCTATTCTTCACTGAAAAACATTGCAGGTTTCTGACGATGGAGTAAAAGCATGTGTAAAAACAGTTTGTGTTTCCATACACTCTTTCTACAGGTGCTTTTGACCTTCATTTCTGGTGCTTATTTGGTCAAACTACTCTCATTACACTTTTTTGTTTGTTTGTTTGTTAATGTATACAAAGAGAAAATCAAACTCTTATTTTTCTTTCTATTTCCAGTAGAGAAGGCAAAAAGGGAAAACATCCCTTGAAATAGGGTTTTCCAAAAAGAAAATATGTATATCTTTTGTATATCTTTTACTGAACAGGAATGCCAACCTGAGGATTATTTAGGATTTTTCAATATGTGAAAAAGCTATTAGCTCTCTAAAAGCCCAATCAATGAATTTGCACTGTGTCCTCTCCATGAATAAAGCTTCTCCTGATATTGAGAGTGAAAGAAACAGCTCACTGCAGCACACAGTTGTGAGTGTAATAGCACTCAAACTCTTTTTGAAAGTACCATTTATTTGTTTGCTTGTTTGTTTGACAGTGCTAGAGCTAACACTGTTTACTCTAAGAATTATCTGAAGGCAGCACATTAATTTTTAAGCTCTGGGAAAACAACTCTGCTGTGTACTCATGTGATATTCTAAATGACTTCTTTTTACTTTGCTCTTCCTAAGAAATATTGTAAAGAGAAATAATATGTGTGGGATTTTCTGATGTAGTATTTGTGAGCCATGTAAAATCAGCTAGAGGAAAATTTTTGTGAGGGACCTGATTACTTACTCAATTACAGAGTTTGATTAGGAAAAAAAATATGTGGAAAAGATCAAGGAGAGATAATTAATTTACCAGCTTCCTTTTATCCCATCCTTCCAAAAAACTTTCACACACTTTTGAGTTTTATGTCTTTGAAGTTAATTTACTGAGAAATTTTTAAGACTGTGTAAAGAAAACAGGTTAGCTACTGTCCAATGGCTTCTATTTCAGGTGAAAAAGTTGTTTCATTCTGAAGAAACTGGAAAGAATGCACTACCATGTGTCATCAAGGACTGAATATATCATTGCTTAAAAAGGATATAATCTCCATAGTTTTGTGAACTGCCTATCAAAGTATATTAATGCATTTTCCAGGTAAAATAAATACATATTTTCATTATTACAATCATTTTATTTCTTAAATTTTTTTTAATATACTTCTGAAATATTAGGAAGCAGGAAGCAGTATTATAACACTGAATGTCAGGATATCAATTTATTGGGGTAGTGATTCACTGCTTATGCAGTATTGAACCCTTGAAATAATTGTGGTTTTACATCTGGATTGTGATTTCATCGTTTTCATTTGGCTTACAGCTTTTCTTCTTGTTGGATGAAATTTATATTTGTACAAACACTGCTTCTGTTTAGAGTTTCCAACTCTCATAACTGATCACACTTTTTCTGCATCTCTCTTAGAATAGAGTGTAATTTTTTTTTTTCTGATTACAGACATTTTCCTTCTTCCTCAAATGTAGAACTCTTCCTGTTTGTTAGAAACAAAAAGTACATGACAGTAAAAAGGCTCCTCAACATCATCTTGAGGGAATGTTTCCACAATTTGTACCTCAAAATCCATTGATAATGAAAAATGCCAGCTCTGCTACTTTGAACATCTTTGTTTTGTAAGTCAGAAGGTTCATGTTCAGAGCAGAAGCTTATCGCCAGCCCTCTTCATAGATATGTCATGAAATGACTGCAATAACAAAGTGACAAAGTGATCCTGACTGTTACAAAGATGACTGTACTTTCACAAGTAGGAATAAAAAAAAAGGAATCATATCAATGGCAATGGATGGGAATGTAAACAACCTTCCTTAACTTTATCATGCTTTTTTATGTTTTATCATGCTTTTTTGCAAAAACTTTCTGGATCCCGTATGAATGTAAACTGGGGAAATTTAAGAATCTTTTCTGTGTATTTCCCTACTTCATACAAGTATTCCCAAGAATAAATACAATTTCTGAGCTCAAGGTTTTTTAATCAGGTAATTCTTACTTACTATCACAGTTTGTTCAAAGTGTTCTTTTGTCTTTCTAGATTTACCATGACCTACTTCAGTCCATAAAAATCTGAACAGCCACTAATGCCAGTTTTTGATTTTAAGACATAACAAACCCCTCATTTTTCACATTTACTTCAGTACAACTTCCAGGCAAGTAAAACACAAGTTCTGAAAATGTTTGTACAACAGTTTTATATCATAATTATTGACTGACTGGCGTTTTGAAACAGCACTTGTATAGAGGCCTGGTGTAATGTGTAATGTTTTGCTGCATTTTGCACCTGACAGTATACTTGCAAGTGCTGTGTGATGTTTTTTCAGCACAGTATGGACAATTTCCATCTTTTCATGGACAACTGCCATTCTTCATTGTGACTGTAACGTAGTCTAACAATGAGAATAAGAAAATATGCCAGACTTTTGAAATAGCAACCAAAGAGACCAAGCCATCCAAATTTCCAGAGTCACCACTAAATTTGAAAGATACCTAATTGTTCCTGTGTTTAATCCATGAAATAGATGTTTTTAAAAGCAACTGTATTATATTTTTCTATAATAGAATGTATAAGAAGTATCTGCAAATGACATTGTGATGTAAAATGGTGTAACATTTGGTATTCTAGTATTGCTCTAGTAAAGGCAATAATATTTACATTACAATTCTCCCAAGTGCAAAAAGCCATGGAAAGTGTGAAAAAGAATTTATCTTATATAGATTTAGATAAATGGATATTTTATAATGAAATAATACCTTCTTCTCAACGTTCTACTTTTCTCACTAAAAAATATTTATGTTCTTTGCTGTTCATTGTAATGTCACATATGGTTCAATGCTCAAACTTAATTTCATTTTTCTGTAGGAAAAATATATAGGACCATGGAATTATCTTGAATTTAACACAATAAAAATCTAGTTGAGAATTACTTTCTTCCAGTTATACTTTGGCAGTGTTTAACAGAAAGCATTTCAACAAAGCAAGTTAGAGACTCATTGATTCACTAAAATGAACAGTAATATAATCTGCATGTTACTTTTAACACAAAAATATATGTTTCTGATTAAGAAAGAACTATGCTATGTTCACTATAATCTAATTCCAATAGGTAGCACCAATATTCTCTTTCTGTACGTGTAAAGAATCCCAGACATTAGGTTTCCTTCTCTGCTATTACTTACTAAAGCAAGGGATGAAAAAAAAAAATCTTTTAAAATTTGAACTTTCTCGAGGACCAATGTTTGACCTATATTAAAAGCCAGAAGCATACTATCCACACTTCAAGGCAATATATTCCTCTCCTTAATGTTTCTTATAAGTATGTTAATGCATCAGTATAGATGGAATTTATCATGACCGTTTAGATGAGTTTTCTTTTCCGAGATGCTCTGACACCTTCTACCTTCTCAAAAAATGGTCAGGCAAAATAGGATTAAAATCTCTAAAGCTATTGGTTGCCAGGAAAGAGGTAGATACAAATTATTCTTTAAAACAATATGTGTAAAATGACAGGGAAAGAAAGATAAAAATAGTTTCATTCTGGAAGGCCATTAAAATGACCACTAATGGATGGATTACTAATGTTCTTGTGTAGTAATACCAGCAGTACAAGACAGCATTAATATAGAGCACATATAGTCATCTATGGATGTATAGTTTACCCATTAACACATCTTCCATAACAGACTGTTTTCTTTACATTTCAGCACCTCAGGAGGAAGTGCCCATATGTCCCAGCAGACGATCCAAGGGTATGATTCTGATCTCACAGTGTCTTTTTTTCCTAACCTAATGCTGTGAAGTCCAAAAATATTTATTCCTTCTGAGGAAAAAATGAAAATAATAAAAGCATATTGCCTGATATTTCAAACACCCACTGAATACAAGTTTTCACTTAGTCATCCGAAAGTGAGTAAATATTACTCATATTGATAAAATCCTATTTATTCCATGTAAGGAATAATCTAGCAGGTTGCTATGTTCAGTGGTGCTATATAGTCCTAACACAAGAATTCAGGGCAACAAAGATGACTACTGGCTAGGCAGCAAAAATAAAATTCTTATTTTGACAAGAGATCAACTTTTTTTATTTCCCCCTCAAAAGATAATTTTAAAATCACATAATCAACTAGAAATATGTTCCTTCTGACCCCAATAATGTTGTGCACTTAGAACTAAAGAAAACACAGACAAATATTGGAAATGTAGTAAATATCACATTCTCTGAAAGCATGTTCATGAAAACTCTGGGTAAAACCAGGAACACTTCCTGCCTCCCATCTCTTTTGTTAATAAAAATAAAACTTTTGTGCAGACACAAATTTACATCTTGGAGAATTTTGCATGTGCACAAGAGGAGAAAACTGCAGAATAATAGTCAATATCACAACACTGCTGACGGTAGCAGCAAAACAAGAAAGATTGTATCAAAACAGTTCCTCTGTAAATGCCAAAGAGATATATTTTGTTTTTCCTAAGAAGAATAAATTCCCTACTTGAACTAACTAGTAGCGAAGAAAAAAAATCCACATTCTAAAGAACAGACATTTATCATTTCCTTTAGAGATTAGTAACACTAGCACTGAAGTAGTTTTACTTTAGAGCAACTTTTTTATCTATATGGCTCACAACTAATTCCAAAGGAAATTATACTAAAAATATTACATATGCTTTCTATGTGTAGGAGATTGGCTTCAAAACTACATTTTCTTTCATTACTCAATGCCTGAATTTTTGTACAATGCATAAAATCAGAAAAAAAAATTGGAAAAGAACTGTATATTAAATATGTTTATTTTTATGTAATAATCAAATGGTTGCACTTAAAAAAATCATACTAAGAGCTTATGCATACAAACATCCCGTGGTCTGAATTACAAAGGTCCTTTTGGCATACATACAGGAAAAAAGTTGTCTTTAGACCTAGGTTTGGATTCAAAGTGCATAAAAATAAAATAAATGAGATAATGTGTCCTATTCTGAGGATGAGGCCTATTGAACCAATCAGTGATGCTCCTTCCGCTTCCAATAACATCTGCAGACATCACACAGCCAAAATACTACTTAGGCAATATGTAGTACAAGTCTCCAAAGTTTTAATCCTCATCAGGTTATGAATGACAGAGTAAGACAGTTCTCAAAATATTAAATTATTTTATTAATTGCTGATTTCATTAATTGCTTACTCGGGCTCAGCTGTCTGTGTAAGGTTAGGGCAGCAGCAGTGAGCTCTCAGGCAAGCTGCAAAGTACTCAGTGGTACAGGAGATCAAAGGGAGAAGCTTTCTGAACACCTCAGATTTTTCAGAGTGGACTTATTTTTTTTTTTAAATTTCATAAACTGGAGGTAGATTGTTGTATTGAACCTTTACTCTGGAGAGAGAAATCTGACTCCTCAGCCCAGGATATCACATCCTTATGTGATCAAGCTCTTCTCCTTGGGCTATCTTACATCCCTCTAGCTTTCAAAAAGTTCCATCATGCTTCTTCACTTTCCCTCTTTATGCTCTATTCTTGTACGTATCTTAGCCTGTAACACTCCTGTTCGTATGCTCCACATGCACTGCAGCTCTTACAATCCCACCCCCGGCAACATTCACATTGAATGCACTGATAAACTGTCATGTCAAGGACATATGAAAATTTAAACATAAGATTTTGGCATTTAAATTCTTTGTTGAAGGTTATGGAGAATTTTGGAAATATGACTGGGTGCAAAACTCTGCAGTGACTAGAGAGCTATAGAAACATATGTATATTTTCTAATATAAATGTCCAAAATTAAACCTGTTTGTTTTAGAATTAGGGTAACCAATGTAGAATTTTCATTAAAGCAAGTAATTCAAAGTTAAGGAGTTCTCTGTCTCAGCACCATCTGTGTTTCTGCCATTCCTAAACATATCCAAAGGCTCCATTGGCAGGCAAAAAATACATTTTCAAAAAATACATTTAAAAACAAAACCTGCCCCTTCCCACCAAAATATTCACATTTAGTTCTGTAAAGACAGGTGTACACATATTTATACACACAATCTCAGTGAAGTTGAGAAAGAAAGCTTAGAAATACACATATTTTAGAATACTTTGCTCACATTTTTATTTTCTTTGGAATGGGGAATTAAGATACTTTCCACAATCCTACACAAATTTCTAATATAAAGAAGAAAGCTTCCAGCAGTCATCTTAAAGCACATGATATGGCTGTGATAACAGCTTTGCAGAAAGACGCCAAGGACATGTTCAGTAAAGCATGAGTTTGCCTGCCATTTATTTCCTCACTGGAAGTGGTGCTTTCAGTATCATGCTGTTATTCAAATGAGCATGTGAGGGGAATAGTTGCTTGTGAAATTCTGTAAAATGCTCAAGGACAAGTGAAGCCTTGTGAAAGCATAATTTAATTAATGATAAAAATCCAGAAAGTGGTTTCACAGCCCACACTTGGGATCAGTACACCTAGTTTCTGATTAATTCCATTTATAACTTACAGCAGTAATGTTGTTGCTTTGCCTCTGTCTATGTAGTTTTTACTTCTTACACTGCACACATCTCGTGCTTTGTTTTGTGAGTGTTTAAATATTTTTCCTCCTCATGTAAATAATTATTCTTCAAGTTCCATTTGATCTTAAAACTTGTTCCAGGGAAAATTGAATGTCTGTGAAATAGGAACAAAATACTACCTGATATTAAATCAGCGAATTTCTTTCTAGTGAATGTGAATTTTTCCCACTTACTCCTGACCAGCAGCAAGCACAGCTTACTTTATATGAATGCATCTAACAAAAGATTTTTCAGCTAGCCTTCAATGTCTGGAATTTTCCTGTATGTATTTGGTAAGCAATGCAAGATTTTTTTCAGACTAGTCTGGTCATGAAAAATGCCAATGCTGGACAATCTTCTACAATATTAATAACAATTTTGACAATAAAAATATAATTATTTATGGCAGAGGAACAATTTTTTTTCACAGCTCTGCTCCCCTGACTCATGAAAAAGAAGGAGGGAAGTGATATTTCAAAATCTTAGCTGGTGAAGTATCTGGACTAGCTTAGCAAAAATGCTTCCTAATAGCTAAGTACTTAAATCACTTTTTTTCTGACACTCTTATACAGGAGTTCTCCAGGAAGCCTCTGTATGGAAGAGATGCGTGAAAAAAGATGCATTGGCTCAGGAGCTCCAGAAAAACAACAAAGTGGGCACTGGAATGTCCAGCATGAATGATACCACACATATTTTCTGATGTCCTAATATTAACTATACACTGAAAAATCATGCTAACATAGATAAAATTTCAATCTGATTAGTTCTGGATATGATTTCATTTTAGTTTGCAATGGTTCTACTTAATCCTGTCAAACATCCCCAACTTGATAATGTACTTTCAGTACTTAATATCCAAGTAATTCTGGCTCATGGAAGATTGCCATAGACAAAACAAATGAAAAAAAAATCACAAAGAAACAAAAAAAAACCCAACAGAACACCCAAAAAGCAAAAAAAACACCAAACAATAACCCCAAAACTGAACAAAAAAGCAGAAATAAACCCTAGCAGAACCCGACACCTACCAAAAATTTCCTCCCCCTCAAAAAAATGAAAACATGCGAGAAAATGAATGAACAAATGAATAAAGAAATGAACAAGATGATGCAAAAGCGTACTGATTAAATGAGACAGAATAGAGAAAACTGTTAGACAAGGTTTAGTCATAGCTGATCCCATAGCAGGATATTATTATGGAATTAATGATCTTTTGCTGTTTTTTCCTGACCTAAAATTCTGCAGCTTTCTAATTTTTAGAAAGCATTTTGGCTGTTTCATGTATAAATCATCTCATTTCAATCTGTTATCCTTCCTTGATTAAGGAAAGGTAAAGTTCAATTCTATGAATAAATTATACTCTAACTTTTAAAAGTAGCATTTATAAAGGGTAGAAAAAGGTTTTTGTTTTTTTTTCAAGGAATCATTATTTCACTACACATCAGCAACAGTTAATTTATCTTGCTGACAGGAGTGCTGAAATAGTATCATAACACTTTTTTCTTGAATCTAATAAAATCTTCAAAAAACACAAGCATAGGAACAAGGCAGGTTGTTTCTTGTTCAAATTTCTAAGAAGGTGTAACACTTGAAAAATAACAAATTTATTAATTTTCTTATGTTAAAACAGCCATTTATATTTATGTTTAGGATCAGTCCCATATGAACAAGGGGCTTAAATACAAAAATAATGTGTGATCATACCACTAATATTAGGTTTTATCATGAGTTACTTATTTGTCTTTCTTAATCATATTTATGTATACACATAACAGGGCAATATTCTGCTGCACTCTTCAATTACACAATATAAGGTCATCAGAAGAAATTAATCATTTCTGGAAAGGACAACAAAAGTTTTTACTGAGGTGACAGATATGGAAGAATTTTTAAATAAAATAACATATTTTGAATTCATAGAATTACATGTTACATGTTATATGTTATATGTTATATGTTATATATGTGTAATTTGTTATATGTGTAATTTTATCTTCTGACCATCATTTCCACAAAGTGGTGAGACTTCTCTAAATGCTTGGTGATCCTCCCATTTAGGGGAGTTTAATATTTTCTCATTTTTAAGCAAACAATGACAAAAACTTCTTTCCCCTTTATAGCTACAAAGCAGAACAGAAAGGAAAAAAATCGAAATATCTTGGATATTTGTACACTGAACATGGTATTTTAATTTTTTTAACTTTTTGCAAAAAGGCAGTGTTAAAGCTGTGGAAGATAATGTCAGTCAGTAGGGTTACTCAACTACTAGACACTATTGAAAACATAACAGTACTGACTCTTACAGTAATTTCACGAACACAAGCCGCACCATTTTGACTAAAATTTTGGTCTGAACCCAAAGTGCGGCTTATAATCAGGTGCGGCTTATATATGGACAAAGAA
>PYHW01010706.1:258022-276455 GCA_013186435.1 Turdus rufiventris
CCCCACCCTCAACAAATGGTGATAGAACAAATACCTTTTATCACACTCTGTATTGTAACATGCGGCTTATAATCAGGTGCGGCTCATATATGGACAAAAGAACAAAAAGTTGCCAACACCCGGGAGTGTGGCTTATAATCGTGGAATTACTGTATTTAATTAAAAATCCTTTCAATTTTTCCGACAGTCCAAAGATCTCAGAGAGGGGAGAGTGTAATTTAAATTAGGATCATTCATTATGCAGTGGGTAACTTAATGGTAAAAAAATAGTGAAGCCAAAACTGATTTGAAGCTTTACTGTCCTTTCACAGTCCTCATGCTTCCAGTTCTGGCTGTTACTTCCATCTTGTCAAGTTATTTTGCACATAATTATTCCTTGTTCTCTCTACCTGTCTTGTGTAATGATTCACTAGTGATCCATGTGGTGTTGTTCTGGCTGGCCTGAGCTATGAGAGAATGCACTTCTGCATTCTGAGACCTAAGAGTCTGCTTAGAGACTTAGCAGTACCATTCAGCAGTTTTCTCTGCTTTTCCACCTCCTGACTCCATTGCTGCCTCCCTCCACTGCCACTCTGTACTCAGAATACCATATAAATCCTCAAGGCAGAGGAAGAGGAAAAATATTAATAGGAAGTTAAACATGATGAGTGTTTGTGAAAACAAAAGAGGAAGTAATGATAGTAAGCATCCAACATTTAAAGATGAATACATAAAATAAAGTAGCTCTACAGAAGATAATATTCAGATCCAAAGTAAAATTTGGATGTCAGAATCTGACTCATAAAACTATCTTTGACATCTTTGATATAATTAGGAAAAAAGGAACAGTGACACCTATACAGAATATGAAACTGGCCTTCTTGTTACACATTTCTGTTTAAGCAGGAAAACTCTCCTCCTAAAATACACATTTAATTTTCCAGTCATATAGTCAAATTCAGAGTTGAACTGGGGCTTATTTCTCCTCCCTCATGTAGAGTTTGATAAATACGTATGAACAAATGTCTTTAGTTCTCAATTTCCCTGCTTTTCAAGAAATAAAGTTCACTATTAAAGGCCATAAATCAAGACATTTGCAACTCTCCTAATCAACAAACATGGTGGTTAATTAATTAATCAAGTTCTATTTGTTTTATGTCTCACATACACAATTAATCCAGCCACACAGCTTCTCAGCGTGTCCTCTGCTGGCATCCCACCTCTGCAGAATGGGTGAGAATTTTTCTTTTACACTCTTTGAAACTTTTACTGTATTCAGATATATACAGATTCTTTTATCCATTAGCTCATCCAGATCCTGCTACTGCCACATAACAAAGACTTATCAAACAAAAGTCAATTCCATATTTAGCTTCTGACTGTCAGCTGAATGTTAACAAAAATCATAAAGCATTTCTTCAATGCTTAGGAAATTTTCTGAAGTTAGTTCTGTGAAATTCTCAGAAAGAAGAAATACTGATTATAATGAAGCCCAAAACTTTAATATTTTATTTCATTTTTTCAGAACTCTAATATCTCAGATTTGCAATTCTTTTGTTTTAACTTGAAAAGGAACAAGGAAAAAAATAATCCTAATGATCTGCAGATACGGGAACCTCAAAGGAATTATAAAAAATTTTCTCCATAGATATGAAATACAAGCCATCCATTTTATTCTCATAGGTAAGCATTTTAATCTGTTTCAAATGTCAGACATCTAATATAGATAGCTAATATAAAGCCAAAAGACATCTGCAAAAGGGACAGAACTTAAAACACTGACCCAAAGAGGGAGGCTTTCAAAAAAGTGATGGAATATCTTAACCAAAGAAGTTCACTGTAATTTCATGCCTGAAATCTGGCTGATCTGAGATTATTCTCTACAGACTGAATAGTGGCCACTTGGGTCTTTTTACACTTAACTTTGTCTTGCTCCTGTAAGCTCTGTTCTGTATTTCCAATGCATTTTGCTCCACACATGATATTATTCAATGACTAAAAGAAGAGAAAACAAATTCTACATGCGACCATATAGCCCCATATGCTTCCTTAAAACATCTTACTATATGAAACTAAATCATGTTTTCCCCTCTGGAAGAGCTTCACACACTGAATTTGTTACTGGTTTCTGTCAAAAGTCATCAGAGGGTGAATTAAACAAACACAACTAGGACACAGATTTCAATATACAATTACACTGTATACATACCATTCCTGACAAAGATGCTAAAATCATCAAATACAATTTAGAGAAGATGCTACACTTACTCTCGAGAAAGCTTCAGATCTCCAATACTTTAGTACTATGTTCTCTGAACAAGACAATAGAGATACAGATTTCTCTCTGCACAAAATCTGCACAAAGAAGAAAACAAGAAAATGGGAGGTGCACATCTCCCTTTTATACTGCATGACTACCTATTAATTATAGGCTTCAGTGGAGTGATGAACACTTCAGGGTAAAACTCTGCTTGTTAAAGTCCCTTGTTTTGTGTTCTTGGTTTATGCCTTCAGATATATTTGAATAGACACTGGAAAGTGGCAAATCTGCATCTGTCTGATGTAAAATCCATTTGTCTGTTGTGGTGACAAAATCCAGGAAAACTGACAGCCACTCCATGTGTGCACATTTTTTAATATCTTTTTTCTTTTTAATTTATATATGCTGGAATGGGGAGAATGGGTTTCTTGATAAATGATGAATTAATCTTAAAATAAAAAAAAAATAGGTGAATTAATTGATATCTCCCAAGAATCTTTGGATGCAAGACTGTAGGCAATACAAACCAAAATCATTCATATTTTTCCTATCTTGCTCCCATTAGCAGTACATGTAACTGTAAACTGTAATATATTAATGTAAAATATAGTCTTGAAATATAAATTATCTCCTTATTTAGTATTTTTCAGAATGAAAGAGATTTGGGAAAAAAAGTGCATTGGATAACTTTCATTCAGCTTCTAGTGCCCACATATATAATGTTCACATATTTATATAATGTTTCATAAAGTGCCAGTGGAACTCAGGTAATGTGAAGATTGAATCTTCTTAACCTCCAAAGGATCCACAAGAAGGTAGAGCAAGGTGATCTTTTAAAGTTACAGGAGAAACAACACAAAGAAAGATAAGAAGAAGGAAATGCAGACACAGACCACTGGAAAGTGGAAACTGCAATGTGAGGAATTTCAGTAAGTGAAGGGAATCCAACTGAATAATGAAGACCGAGGAGAAAGCATTTCTACAGATTATGAAGAGATTTTTTTAAGTTTACCTCCACTTCCTTAATCATATTGATGATGGGGGAAGTATGCAGGTGTTAGAAAATACAGTAACTGGCAAAAATTCAGCAGAGCATAATACCATGAGAAATTAGGAACATTTCCAGAGAAGTTTATTCAAGGTAAATCAGAACGCTTGACAAACTGAACACTCTCCCACACAGAGAAGATTCATTTTCTGCACTTGGTATTCAAGAGACTGAAACATTAAGTATACTTTTTTTGGAATAAGAGTATTGTCTTATTACAGTTTTAAATTCTCAGGTTGGTTTTGTTGCTGTTGGTGTGTTGTTCTTTGTGTGTGGGTTTTTTTTTGTTTGTTTGTTTGGTTTTTTTGTATTTTTTTTTTTTTTTTGTTGGGTGGAGGAGGCAGCAGGATGGCAAGGGTATTTATTATAGATATTGGAAATGGGTGTTTCAATTTAAAAAAAAAATTAAGTTACCTTACTATTTGATATCTACTGGGCCAGAAGGGAAACTTCTACATTCCCTCTGGGATGCCTGTGTGTCTTGATACTAGTATCACATTTCTATCTAGGACTTTTTAAATCATGGTTTGCTGCAAAGGGCTGACATTGAAAAATATTTCAACAGTATGTTTTTTTTGTAATAGAATCAGAAACATTACTCTCTCTGATTTCCACTCAAGTACATTTGTATATGCTGCCTAATTAGGTCATATGCATTCCTTCTGCACCTGGAATGGGCAGACCCTAGATGTTCAGACAGACTGGGAAATGAAAGCCTGGAAAGCAGTGCCGTGGAAAGGGACCTGGGGTTCCTGGTCCATGGCAAGTTGAACACGAGCCAGCAGTGCCCTGGCAGCCAGGAGGGCCAACCCTGTCCTGGGGGGCATCAGGCGCAGCATCACAGCTGGGCAAGGGAGGGGATTGTCCTGCTCTGCTCTGAGCTGGGGCAGCCTCACCTCCAGTGCTGGGGGCAGGTTTGGGTGCTGCAATGGAAGAAAGACATTGAGCTATTAGAAAGTTTGCAAAGGAGGTTACAAAGATGGTGAAGGGTTTGGAGGTGAAGCTGTTTGAGGAGTGTCTGAGGGCACCCAGTCTGTTCAGCCTGGAGAAGAGGAAAATGAAGGGAGACCTCATTGCAGTTGCAACTCCCTTGAAGGGGAGGGTCAAGCTGGGATTTCTTTGTGGTGACCAGTGTCAGGACCTGAGATGATGGCTTGAAATTGTGTCAGGGGAGGTGTAGGCTGGATATTAGAAAAGGGTTCTTCACCCAGAGGGTGTTTGGGCACTGGAACAGGCTCCCCAGGGAAGTGGTCACAGCACTAACCCTGACAGAGTTCAAGAAGTGTTTGAACAATGCTCTTGGGCACATAGTGTGACTCTTGGGATGTTCCTGTGCAGAGCCAGGAGCTGGACTTAGATGATCCTAGTGGATCCCTTCCCTCAGGCATATTCTGTGATTCTGTGATTTTATTAACCACTGTAATAATTATCAATATCTCTGTTTAAGTTAGGGAACTACATTTGAGGAATGCAGAAGTGTCACTTTAATAAAAACTATCACTTTCTGCAGTTGATTCTCCAAGAGAAAAGTAATACATAACAGATGAAAGACAGTATAGTCCAAGGTAGAAGTTAATAGCTCTATAAGTAAGAAAGTGGCCACAATAAAGAGCAATTACAGAATTTTCACCTAAGAGAGCTTTAATTTTGAATAAGTATATAGAAGAAACATGGGTGTCACTGGTTTAGGGTTCACACAAAGAGGCTTCTCAGTGGGATCTGATTTTCTGACAGTATCTGGTATCTATACTCTAAAACCAAAACTGCAAAGAAACAAATCAAACAAAACAACAATATGATTTAATTCCTAAACAGTTCACTAAACTGGAGCCACCGAGTATCACTAGCCACTTGTGACACAGAAGAGTTTTTTGGTTTTTGTTGGGTTTTTTTTGTTTGGCTTTTTTTTTTTTTTTTGGTTTTTTTGGGTTGGATTTTTTTCCTTATGAATCATAGTCAATATTTAAAGAAATACTACCATAAACTGTACATATTTCAGCTATTACCTGGAACCTACATTCAAATTTTACATGATCCTTATGATTAATGATTTAAATAAAAACAAACTTAGAAAGAGTCACTCTAAATTGTCAGTTTCCTTTAAGTATGAAAACTATTCCTTCTTCTTGGAAAGAATCATTTCACTATGTTTTCATGCATATAGATAGAAAATTTCTTCCAAATAAAATGCAAAAATGAGACTTGCTAGTGCTCTTTTAGACATGTAGAGGAAAGTTTTTCTAAGAAGGGAATATGGACTGGAAATTCTGAATTCATCACTGATATTCTCTGACACAGTCAAGCTTGCAGTAATGTTTAGTATCACCTCAAACCCTTGTGATATAGGTGTGTGGCAGACAAAAGCGATTTTTGTTAACATTTATCTGAGCTATCTGTATTTGTGGACATACAGCTCTGATTTATAGAATGCATGGCCTTTCTGTCAATGTGCAATAGTTTTTACCTACTGAATTACCTCAATTCATTATTGAGAGACTAGGAGCACTGGTGTGGCATTAAATATCAAAAATGCTATACTAAGCAGTTTCACCAATTTCATACACGAAAAACTTCATTGTTTTATTTATTTTTGGGCTGTCACCCTTTCTTTTTTTAGTAGGTAATTTTTTATTTCTTGGCGGGGTGGGGGGGCGATGATTTTGGCAGCTTTTTTGTGTGACTCCCACTGCTTGTAGGAGAGAAGGGAAAATGAAAAACCATTCCTCGTTCATGTTACTTAAAACTGTCTAGGCTGCTGCCCAACCCACTTCATTTTTTTTTTCAGTCAGAAGAGCCCTCCCCTATTCAGGTGTTTGTTATACTACTTCCAAAGCCGTCCTTTCCCATAAAAAATCCTGTACCAAGAAAGAGAACAGCTATGCAAGAATATAAAAGTTCCAAAAATTAAGCTGTTAATTGAAAATATCAAATAATGTGGCTACTAATCTAATTATTCACTTCTCATACAGAGACTGTCCTGTATATTACATAAGCCTGGTAGTTCTTCTCTGAAATATTTCTTTTGCTGGGGAAAGAGATAAAATTAATACCATACTTTGCATTTGAGATACAGGTGCACAGTGGTTTCATAGAGATACTGGTGGGATTTTTTTCCCTTCCCAATGATTTCTAATATTCAGTTTGTTCATTGGATTGTTTCCAAGCACTTAGCTGATGGAGTTTTATCTTAGAGATCACAGAAGCTCACAGTCCTTTTAATGAGGGGTAACTGTCAACGAAGTTAAAACTATTCAACTCCATTGCTGCTCACGTGCCTCATTCATCTCTATGGAATTTCAGTCATTCTTGGAAGATCTTTCTGCTGGATTTCATTATGGTTGGTCTTTCCCTTTCTCATCTCAGCTTCATATAATTAATAAAATTTGTCACCTAGCTATTCACTCTGCTGCCCACAAATGATTTAAAATGCTAAGTGGTATTGCTTTACCCCACATGCAAGTCTGGGGGATTTTTTGGAGATTGTTTTTTGTTTGTTTGCTGTGTTGTTATAGCTGCCCAATTAAAACTACCAAAGTAGTTTTATGTATCCATATGCCAAAGTTATTTGGTCAGTATTTCTTCCTGGATTCCTGCAGCAGGTATGTGTCATAATTACTGTTCATTTGTTGATTTACTTCATAATCTCTCCCACAGTGCCTCAGTCTGAGACTTCACCTTTGGTGCCTTCCTCATAAAATAACTGTTCAAGGTCTCCTGCAGTAAAGAGATCAAAAAGCATTCTTTTAGCTTTCCTGCAACAGTCTTTTTTTGGTCTCTTTAGACGTTTTATGTCCTGGAAGTGCATATTGTTACAGCAGCCTGTTTCTGTTACAGATCCTCATGTTTCTGAATAAGAATTTTTTATTGCCAGTTTTTTCCTCAAAGTCACTTTAATGGGTTATTTTGCTTTACAATTAACATTCAAGATTTCTCAATCCTTTCTATTTCTCTCATTTGGAAATAGATTTTTATTAGAGGCTCTGCATTAATTTTCCCTCACTACTGTATGATTTGGTCAATCCAACCTCCTTTAGCCCTTCATATCTTTCTCTTGGGTACTTTGCATTTTTTTCATGCATTAATTAGGTTTAGATTTACTTCCTCTTTTTCAGATGGATGACTAGATAACTTATGAGGTAGACATTTCTTATGCTTAGAGCCTTTTGGTATTAGGGTTCAAGCTCAAGGTAAACTTCAACCTGTGTTCCAGGAGTGAGTGAAGTCTCCCATCATTCCTGCAAAATACCTGTCTTAGAATTTATCTGAACACACTCAACACATCATCAGCAACTTTGTTATTTTGGTCAGCAGGATAATGATGTTCTCATAGTTTTCATATTACATCTGAAACATCTAACATACAGATGTTAGATGCTCTTTGATTTGTTAAAAGTTATGTTGCCATTATTTCACCCAAGGTATTCAGATAGAATGTATTAATATATCTGGAGTGTACAAACATTGCTTCTGTAATACTTCTAAATCAAAAATTATACTTCTTTAGGCCACTATTGACTTTTACAATTAAGACTTATAATTAATACTAGTAGTAAGGTATATATATGTATATATATATACATATATATATATATCTCAATAAACGTTTATTAAAAAGCTTACTAAAAAGAAGTAAAAATGGACCATGCATTTCAAAATTGATTATATTTATATTAGCTATAAATATTTCTGTTTGCTTTGCAAACATATACCGAAACCCTTTCCTGAGCAGGCTTTCTTAATGTAAAGGATGGGGTTTGTTGGTTGGAGAGGATCTCTTTTATCAGTGTCACAAGAATGTCTCAAGTGGGACCTTTGAATATTATGAAAAGATTTCTTCATTAGAACTGTAATTATCAGTATGTTTTTATATGACACTTTGAAAAGTTGTCTTTTTATATATGATAGCTTAAATATCAATTATTATAACTCACAGGAAGAAAATAAAACAAATGCATTTTGGCAACAGTTAAGGTTGCACATATCTGACAGCAAAACAGACAAGGACATGCAATGATCTCATGCCACACAAATTAATTGTGCAGTAAGCCTGACTTAAATCCAAAGTGTAAGTTTATTAATACAAACTATAAACTCCAATTATTGGAATTATTGTTTGTTTGTAATCTGATGAAACATTTTTAAATATTGTAAGAGGAAAATTGAAGACTTGATACAAATGTTCCAATATAGAACAGCTACACTACTATTCTTCAATGAGAGACTTAGGACAAGCTCTTCTGGTGAGTTTATTCCCCAAGTCCTTTAATAATACCTTTTTGCAGAGAGACATTTCTGTAACAGTTCTATCTCATGCTCCATACAGGCAACCTGTTTTTAGAAAATCTCAACAAAATTCTAGAGAGAACAGACTTTTTAGCAAATGGGCCCAAGACCACAGGCATACAAAGATGACTTTAAAACTATTCTGCTCTAATCTCAGATGTACATATTTACCACTGCTCAGGTTCTTGACTGCAAACCACTGTGCATAATCGGAATGCAGACATCACCTCTGTACTTTCTTTCCAAAGATGCTTTTGTTCTTCTTATTGTTATTTTAAGTATGTTTAAATTGCAGATGATAAACTTGAGGGAATAACTATTTCAATGAGAACTAATTTCTCACCAAGAACAAGCTACAGCTAATCCAGCTAGGCAGAAAAAAAACAAACAAACAAACAAAAATACATTCTGAAATAATGCTTACCCTTTTGTATTTTAGAAATTAAACATTTACAAAGGCATTTCATCTCAATATTCATCACTATGATTTTAGTTTCATAGACTGTGCTATATGATTAAAAATGACTGAAAACTTTTAGAATTAAATCTTAGTTCTCCTGCTTTACTTTTTATTATCTCACATATTTTTATTGCCATTAAGAAATATGCATGTATTCTAGAACACACTAAAAAAAACAAACAAACAAACAAAAAAAACCAAATAAAACAATTTAGGCATTAGATATAAATTTTCTATGAGATTTGAAAGATAATATCTAGCCAGTGTAGCTTCTAAGGCAAAGACACAATTATTGAGAAGGCACTACAGTCAAAATCAACAGATCTGCATAATTATCTTGTGTACAGAATATGGTACATAAATCACCATTGGCTACCTCCACTGAATCTAGGAATATTGCAGTCTCATATTCACCTTCTTCTCAGACATTTTGAGAGTAATTACTAAACTACTAGACCTGAAATTCTTATTCTGTTATAGCATCTTCACCTTAGAAAAGCAGGACAGAAAAGCATGTTATGCATGGTTTCATTTGTCACATTGGTCTAGATGAAAAAAGAGCTAATTATGATGTCCAATTTACTTCACGTTTTTAAACTTTTGTAGCTTGTTATACAGTAAATGAAATTATTTAGACTATAGTTTAAATCATTCAACAGAAGTGTTCCTCTCAGTGTTTAAACAAGCCATGTACAGATAACATTTCATTTTACAAATAAATCTTGAATTTTTGATTGATTTATTATCAATCCTGAATAAGTGGATAAACTATACTTAGAAGCAAAATGATGCAGCAGAATATTTTAAAGGACAGCAAGGCATGTGAGTGTTGAATGTTACACAGACAATGAACATGAATGAGCACCTCTTTAAATAAGGTCAAGGAGATACTTGAGAAGTAAATGATGTACTAATTCACACTTAAGTTTATCAGCCTACTTTCAGCTTCCTTACCTATTGATTTACAATTAGATGGCAGATATCCTTAAAAAACAAAGTTACAAAGCTCAGGATTCATATAAAAATATGCAGAATTATCTTTGTTCCTCATTGCTGAGGGGCTTGGCCAGGCCCTGCACTGGGGCCGCTACAGCTGTGGGCAGCGCCTGGGGCTGGGCCAGGATTGACCTGGGACTGACCTGGTACTGCCCTGGCACCAGCACTTTGATGTGTTGAACGAATTCATGACCAAATTAAGAAAAAGAAAAAAAAACAAAAAACAAAAAAAACAAACCAAACTAAAAAAAAACCCAAAAAAACATAAAGGAGAGAGCAATACTAGGTAGGAGTAAGAATGGAATTACTCTCAAAAAATTACAGTAATTTCACGACCATAAGGCGCATCGGACTATAAGGTGCACCCCCCGGGAGCCGGCACACTTCGCAACTTTGTAGATTATATAAGGCATACCAGAATATAAGGTGCACTTTTTTATGCAGCAAGGATCCGCCCCTAGCTCCCCCCGCGTGGTTGCTGGCCGAGGCCCCGCCTCAACCCGGCAGCCATGGGCCCCCGGGCCCACCTGTACCTGGCAGGAGGGGTGCCGCAGGCCCCCGGGCCCATCTGTACCCGGTGGGGCCGAGACATACCCGCCATCACTCTGCCCCACTTCCACAGGGCTGGGGCATGCCTGCCGGGGCACCACCCCGCCTGCGCGGGGCCGCGGCATGCCCACTGCCACTCTGCCCTGCCTCCACCTGTCAGCCATGGCCCTGCCGGCTCCCCCCTCGGCTCGCAGCTCTCACTTCCGGGTTTGCAAATTTCTGAACTTTGTCCATTATATAAGGTGCACTGGACTATAAGGCACACCTCCGGGTTCAGAGGAAAAATTTAGTCAAAAGGGTGTGCCTTATAGTCGTGAAATTACTGTACTGCTAAACCATTTAAGAGAGAAATGGCAGCTCCACACAAAAGATGTTGATTTCATCAATGTTGTCGCTCCGTGTGAAGAAGAGGTAAAAGTCGTGGAACTTGGCAGACAGTGTGGCAAATTAATGAAAGGATAAGAAGTAAAAAATAGATTTAAATAACTAAATAAATAAATATTTGATCTAAGTTTTGTTCTGTCCATAATAACTTCAGGGAATATTAGATCACCTTGACAAAATTATTTTGAGCCATTAATTTAAATAACAGTCTCCACACAGAGAGCTGATGTCCTGCAATATAGAACTGACAGACTCTATAAAGCCTCCTTACAAAAGCAGTTATTACTTTGACATACTAGATTTAATGTAGTTGTTGTGACATAAAAGAGTCAGTTGCTTTTTGGTGCAGTTTCATGTTGACTTAAATGAAGTTAAACAAGGTAAACACTTAATCCTATGTCTTTTGACTAGTACTGAACTTCAATATGTTCATGCTTTTCTGTTTCTTTGGTTGGTCTGTCACATCCAAATGCCCCTGTCAGTGCTATGCTTCAGGAAACCTCAGACACAGCTGGACACAGTGGATGGAAGTCAGACTGATCAGGATGATGAAAACTCTTACCTCTTGAATCTGATTTTCCCCCAAAGTAACCTTTGAATATTTAGAGATACCACTTAAAAAAAAAAATAAAAAAAAAAATAAAGGTCTACACCATTTTATGCCCTCAACTTTTTAATGTAAATCCAAATAATATTTATCAGATTAAGGTAGGAGGCAGCAAAGTTGTCTGTGCAAACAGAACTCAGGACAAAACAAGCACACATGCATGCATTTTTTATTTGGGATAGCTTTGGGGTTGGAAAGAATATTGGGTTAGCTTTTTGTAAAAATTACAGTAGAACAGAAGATGTCTAGCATGGTACAGGGCCATATAATGTTGTGCTATACTGATGGTTTATTCCTCATGTTGTTCTTTATAGTACATTTTCCTTAGGTATAGAGGAAAATTATTTTATATAAATACATTATTTGTGAAACTAGTAACCTAAAAGGTAGAAAGTGAGATGCATGTTATTTGAGAAGATGCTTTTGTTGCTGATGCTGCTTGTCTACCTTCTTACAGAAGCATTAAAATCCTGTAAGATATTTAGACTGTCATCTACACTTTCATTTTAATTTTCTCTCCTATAAAATAGAACTCCTTTTTATCAAAATAAATTTTGAAACTATTTGCTTGTGATAAAAATGCTGAAGCATCTGATATACTTTATCTTATGTAAAGCTCTAAAAATTGAATAAAAGGGTTTTAATTGTCAAGCTTCAGTTTTGTTTCTTCCTTGGCACTTATTCTAAAACATATATAATGTTTCCTTACTGTCATTAAATCAGAGATGGGAAATTCTCTTGACATGGTCATGGAAGATTAGATTCACTGTCTAGTATTAGAACCAACTTAATGCAATGACATGTCAGATACTAATTTGAAAAAACAATTTTGAATGACAAGTCTTTTATGCTGTATTTATGTTTTCAATAATAAAATGATAAATTAAAAGAATTACTATCTTGTAGATCCAATATAACACCTGGATTACTTTCCTAATCTAACTTTCAGTACAAACATTTCAGGACATATTAAAAATTGCTACTTTTTTCTCCTCCTTCCTGTATTCACACTTATTTCCAGCTGTTCCATACTTCCTTATCTCCTACATCAACATAAATCTGAAACTGTTTTTGCATTACAGGTAAAGATGTAAGAACAAAGAAAAGTGCCACCCTCCAAATTAGGGAAGAAAAAAGGATTTAAAAACCAACACAGATCTGAATACCTGAAGAGTCATTCCTATTTACATACTCTTCAGAATACATCTGAAGTGGATTAAGAAGTACAGGTTTGGTATTTCAGAGATCCAAAGGGTTCACAGATAAATTGTCAGTCTCATGCATCATATTCCTCTGTTGTTCAGTCTTAATAGCATGACTCATTCAGTCCCAAATCCACAGTGATCTTCCTTTTACTACTGCTTATTTACTTCCCTCTCCAAAGTAAAAGCACAGCAAATGTGTAGTTATTGCTTGCTTCCAGTGCAACTGATTTTTAGAAATATCCTTTTAAAAAGGAGCAGACCCTCTGGAGACAGAGGTGTGAAGGTTGAAAATGAAGACTGTTATGGACTGAAACATGTAGTCTGCTTCACTTCTTTCCTAAAATTCTTTATTTCCTATTTTTCCTAAATATTGAGACATGAGTTATCTAACCTATAAACATGCAGAAAATGCAAGAGAAAAGTAAATTTTGTCAGTCATGAAAGCTAGCCATAATAGCCCAAGTTTTTCTAGATTTCCGCAGGGGAATCTTCATTCCTCTGAGCTGGTGCAGTAGGTAACTGATTCATCAGAGTGCATTTGCTAACCTTGCCCCTTTCTGCACTTGCGGCTATTATTTCATTCAAATAATTTACATCAGAGACACACTAAATAAAAGAAGTCTCACATAATTGAAAGCTCAATCTGTGCATTCAAGTTATTTATCTGTGATGACAATATTTAATCTTCCTTACTCAAATTTTCACAGATTCTGCATTGCAATCACACCCACACAGACACATACACCCACTACCTGCACCTGCAGGTGAATGGTGTCTCTGAACTAACATTTCCAGATACCACTGATTATTCAGAAGTTTTCCAGAAACCATCCACAAATAAGTAGTAAGTTTTGTAATAGAAGTCACTGTGATTTTAAACCCTTTAAAAATACCTTTTTAATATAAAACTATTTTTTGGGTTCTTTATCAGTGAAACATACCCTGAAACATGGAAGACTTACCCAAGTGCAACAGTAAGGAACCAGATCAAAAATCTGAGAACCAAAAACAATATCTACAAAAGGATCCTTTTTCATTTCTACAATAAGCTCATCTTTCCAGGATCTGTGCCTCACCATATTCCTAGAAAAACCTTGTGAGTATGGTTAATAAGGATTAATTCTATACAGATTTCAACTCTGCAAATGACATTTTCTTAGAGAACAAGAATAATGACAGAGGAATGAGGGTATGCTTGATATTAAAACAATAATAATTTGTTGTCCTAACACTGTTTTTATGATGATGGCAGTGAAGGAATCCATCCTCTTGACAGCAATTTCACACTAAGAATGAGAAAGCTCACCATTTTCATTGGAGGCCTACACTATTCTTGTTCTCACTATGCATTTCCATGACAATGACTGTGAGCTTATAACATCATTGTACATAATGACTCTGCTTTCTCTGATGTTACTCCCCAATTGGGTGTGAAGTATGTGAAAGGACAGATCTCAAATAGCAAAACTCTCACCAGTGAAGCAGAGTAGTCTACAGAATTAATAATTGACAGAATTGACAGCATGCTGCCACCCAACAGAAGCCTGGAATTAAAAGACACTGACTTCCTTTATAGCTGAGGGACTTTGTGTGAAAATTACTTGTCAAATTACGGGCACATAAAATGAGACCTTAATGAGGTGCATACAATTAAATGCAACATTAGCAAAAACTCTATTTTTCTAAAATATCTGTTTTCTGTGTTAAATGACCACTACTGAAATTTTGCAAATTACTAATATTATGACAGGTTCATAATATCATGAGCCTGTCATAATATAACCTCAGCCAGGTTTCCCTCCTTTTTAATTTTTTATGTGGTGAGGGGAGGGTTTGGTTGGTTTTTTTGTTTGTTTGTTTTTGTGGGTTTTTTGTTTGTTTGTTTGTTTGTTTTGGTTTGGTTTTTTGTTCCTGTTTTTAATTAAAAGTATACGCCTTAGCTAATATAATTGATCTTTTCTTCAAATCAGGTCATTAGAATAACCACAGCAAATGGGGAAAAGTGTACAGCTGCTTTTAAGTTCCACAAAGCTTTTACAAAGATAAACCTAGTAATGTTGTGAAGTACAGTAGAAAATTATGAGCACCAGAGGGAATTATTTGAGGAAAATGGGAGAAAAATTGGTAAGTGCAGAGGAAGAAATGTCCTCAAACAAGTCATGCAGTCACATTTTGACCACAAAGGATTGAAAGAAATTCTATTCATTGATCTCTGTAAATGTGGCATTAATAGAGTGGTCAGGGGATGAAAGGAAATATATAATAGTATCATAAGAACATAAAATTGAAAGGGACCATGCTTTAGCTCACTGAAATCAGGCTTCTATTCTGGCATGCAATCATGTCTATAAATGCTTTCACAAAGACAATTATGCTGTACTTTGAAAACTCTTCAGCTTACATTTTCTCTCCTGTTAGTAGCCTCTTTTAGAATCTGACTTATTCTTGTTTTCAATCTAAATTAACTCATGGGTACCAAAACCTTATTTTTTCAATTAAAATTGCAGTCAACCTAAATAGCTTTTATTTTTCATTTCTTCTGAGATGTATTTATAGAATACTATGTGCCCTCCTCTATTATTTGTGGAAATAATTAAATAAGCAAAATATTTTAATCTTCATTAGAATCCCAGCCATAATGTTCAATTCTTCCTATACAACTTCAGATTTTTTTTTGGCCAAAAGTAATCAGAATAGCAAATAGGTTAACAATATTTTCCACAACGGCTTCAGGGCCCTTTATCCCTGTTTTTCATATACCAGCTTTTGCAGTTTAGTATCATATTCACCTTCTTTAAAGCATGACTTTAGATGTGGTAAACAAATCTTTCTCTTCCTCTGTCAATTAAAATAAATCACTAGTGTATAACATAAATTCATTACATAGTTCTGTATTCCCAAGGTTTATTCTTTATTTCTAGATCCAAATCATATTCAAAATATCTAGCCCTTCCAGACAATGTTTTGATTCTTCTGTATAGCTTTGCACCAATGATATTTTTGCACAATTTGTTTCTACTCCAAAATCATTTCTGAAAATGCTTATCAGTGTAAAGTGGTCTGAAGGCATGTCTCCTCATCCCCATATCCATTTTAAAAGCTTCTTTTTCAGTGCAAACCACTACCACCACTTAGAAAGGTCCTTTCTCAATTTACATTTCCTTCACATATCTCAATAATTTTTGGCATTCTGAAATGCTTAGCATTCTACTAAGTTTGGCATGACAGATTTTTTTTCAGCATTTAACAGTCTCTTAAATACAGTTGTTCCACTTCCTATTTTTAGTTGAGATGATACTGCTCAAATTTGGAAGCTCTAACTACCAGACATTTGTGATTTCAGAAGCTACGGCTTTCCTTGAATATCTTTCTACAATATAATCATCAGAATTCCCAATTTCAAGGGAAACTAAAATGAAATAATTATTTTTCCATGTCCTCCTCCTCATTAGCCAACTTTCTTTACCTCTCATATTCTACCTATTTCTCTGATTTCATTAAGGAAAGTAAGACTCATGTAGAACATCTAATAATAATAAAAAAAATCTATCATAATGCAGCTAGTCTTCAGTGAGAGCAAAACTTCCTCTGTCATATATCATGGGTTAAAGCTATATAGAAAGTTTTGTGTTATTTAATGCAAAGTTAAAACCCAAGCTCTACAGACAACATTACACATGATGAATCAGACTTCAGCTGGCCAGGCTTCAGTTCAATTACATTAGTCTGACCTTTATGTCTGAAGCTCACTTGATATACCAGAACATAAATGCAGGGCTTATTCTCACCGACTTCTGAGGAACTCTTAAAGTAACACACCTTGTGTCTCCTTGTATGAAAAAAGACACAGAGGATTTCCTTTTGGAGGAGACTTTTTCCAACCTACACTCAGAGTGGAATGAATACCCTATGGATCTTAGACTGCATTTGTAATATTTCCTGAAGCAGACCTAAATATAATTCTGAAATAGTCTATAAAAGCCATTAGCAGTGACCCCATGTATTTAGGGTTCTGGAAAATGATGTAACAGGATCACTCTGTGTTTAGCTGAGCTCAAAAGGAAAACTATTTTATCATCTTTTCGTATCTTATTCCCATATACTTTTTATTTATCTTTTTGATAATAAACACAATATACACAGGCAACTTGCAAGTTCACTGTAAATATATGTAGCAATCCAGCAAGTGTCTTCCTTTAAAAGAGGAGGTGCCATCTAAGGAGATAAAGGCCTCTTATCAACGCCTCCTTTCAGGAGATGGAAAAAACAAACCAAAGCCAAAAGAAAACAACCACCTTACCTTTCCTACATACTGAGGATCTGGTCCCATGTGTTCTTCTAAAACAAAGAACTGATTCCACACCCATCCACGCTTTGGACGATGATGCACTTCTGTTTCACCTTCTATGTGTTTGGTTTGATTTCTGGTCACCTTGATGGAGCCATGGTGAGCAGCTCCATAACACCTCTGCACAAAACAGAGACAAACTAGGACTGGACAGATACAAGATGTACTTGTAATTCTCATTGTAGGATAAGATTCCTGTTCAAGGTTTTCTTTCTCTTGTCCTCTTCAGCTGTAATCCTTCAATAAAGTCCCGAGGGAGAAGGTGAAGTCTGCTTCAGAAATACAGTCCAAATTGGGTTTTTCTGCATGTTCATGGTTTAGCTGCCCATCTGGGAAAGCTCAAAATGTATTTACATTATGAAAAGTTGAATGGAAAAATTGGTATTTCTTCTGGGGTCTTCACAATAGAGTTCCACAGCCGACCATCTTTTATCTAATATGAAAAGGAAAGAGAAACACTTACTTATCACTAAAACCAGCAATTTTCAGGTTTCTGATCTTAGATTACATTCAGAGTTGTACTAAGCAGTTAGTCAAAGACTGTCATTGGAACAAAAATTTCTTTTCAATCTTTCCTGATTGTTTATGTTAAAATACAGTAAGACTTGGCATGGCTCCTGCATGTTGTGAAAACACTCACATAATTAAAACCTGGATGATCCAGGAGAGTTTGTTTGGCTTAATAATTTCACATGATTTTTTGATGTTCTATAGATCACACAGATATGCAGTGTGATGAAAAATTAGATCTAATCTATGATGAATTTTGAAGGAATGCCACCAAAATGGGCTTTGAAAATTCTGAGTCAATACTAGAGCATACTGACTGGAATCTTCAGTCAAAATGTTCATTTTTACAACTTGTGTTTTATATAAATTCCAGCCAATATTGTCTGGAACATCATAAAATTATGTCATACTGACAGGAAATTCATGTTGTTTTGATATCAGCATTTTGAGTACAGTAATTTCACGATTACAAGCCGCACCGAGTATAAGCCGCACTTCCGGGTGTCACCAACTTTTTGTTCTTTGTCCATATATAAGCCGCGCCTGATTATAAGACACACGTTACAATACAGAGTGTGATAAAAGGTATCTATTCTATCACCCTCTGTTGAGGGTGGGAGCAGTGATCGTTATCTCCACGGCAGATATTCTACTAATGGGACAACCTTTGAAACCAGGTGGGGCATTGTTTATCTTTTCACAACCCATCCTTCCTCCGAGTCATTTTCTGCTAATGGCCATTGAGTCCCACTGTGGGACTGATAAAATTACTGCATCCCATTGGAAGTTGCTCCAGCCAGGGGG
>PYHW01010706.1:276581-306758 GCA_013186435.1 Turdus rufiventris
CATTTTAAAGAGAAGTTCCTGCCTTTCTTAGCAGACACCTGTTCTCCAGCTAAAACAGAAACTTTTCATTCTTTGTCCATATATAAGCCGCACCTGATTGTAAGCCGCACTTCGGGATCAGACCAAAATTTTAGTCCAAATGGTGTGGCTTATAATCGTGAAATTACTGTATATTGACAATATTTTCTCAAAAAAGGAAAATGTAACCTTTTATACTACAATAGCAAGAAGTGAATATATGTGGAAATTGATGTAGTGCTTAAAGCCAAGTACTTTAAAAGTAAAATATTTTTTCAACCTTAGAGAAACAGTTACATTACAGTAACCATGTGTTCAATTATCTGATGATGTCAAAGATTATCTCTAGATCAGTCAGTCCATCAGGAGTCCGAATACATGCAATTGAAATGATAAAAGTTGGAATCTTCCAATATTGGTTTTCTTTGAGTATCATAAAGCTACATAAACAGAAATAAAATTAAACTAATTTTGTTTCTAAGTTTCATAGGAACCCAACAGAATAAATTCAAAATCCCTAAAGAAGAACTGAAGAAGAATTTAGAAATCAGACAGAAAAATACTGCAGTCAAAGAAAATTTATTAGGTATCTTTTGGCTGCAATTTTTTTGAACTTATGTTTCTCTCAAGTCCATAATAATACTGGAAACCCAGACCTCTCAGCTGAGAAAAATTCCTCATCAGAACAATGGAAGAATACTTCAAGACTAATGCACTAGAAAGGATGTATTTTCCATTGCTAGTACTCAGTTCAGGACAGTGAGTTTTGCTGAAGTAAAGAAAGAACTTCAGTATCTTGTGGTTGTGCAGGACCTCAAAAATAGACTCTATATGGCATTCGCAACTGAAGAAATAAATTTTTAGACATTTAGACATTATCCTACTTCTTGCTTCCATAACACTGTAGTTTGCCCTCAATCCCTATAAAGTCCAAGATAGACTTAACTCCCTTTAAAATCCTGGTATTCCATCTCAGAAAACAGTAATATAACATAAAGAACTATTATCTCTTAGAAGTTCAAATGTGATTTATTAGGATTTTTTTTTACAGTTAAAGGGATAATATCTAAGTTAAATTGCATAATGTCTAAGTTAGATTGGGGATACAATCCAGAAATTTGTTTTTGAGTACTTTATGCTTCTTTCTTAGTTTCCTTGCCTTTCTGCATTCTTTGTTAAATCTTGTTAGAAATAATTTTTTACCTCGAGGCATGCAGTTTCCTTGTATAGATTTCTATATATACAGATGAGCTATTAAAATAGATTAGTCATCATTATACTTCAGATGTACATTAAAATTAAGAAGTATCTCAAAAAATACTAACACTTTAGTTTTATTCATTCAAGTATTATTTTTCTTCCCTTTGTTTTCCATCCTGAGAAATGCCTGGGAGCCATTCATAGAACCACAAGCAGCAGGTAATAACTGAAAAATGCTATGCAAAGTGCATTGAGATTTCTCAGGATAACATATTTAAAATGTATTTCAGATTATTACTACTAAACTTTCTTTCACAAAAACTGTGGGGATAGTTGTGTTGGAAAATTCTTGCCTCATAAAAATGTGCATATGAGTGCAGAAGCTACCAACAAATCAATATTTACTGAACAGAACTTTTTTATCTTCCCTCTCAGAAGTCATCCATAGGGGAAAAAACAAACAAAACAAAACAACCAAGATGGAGCCTTCCAACAGTTATGCCACAGTCACATACAGTCCAGAACAAATATTAATATGATATTATACGTGTATATATATGTGTGTAAGTGTATAATATATATTATAAATAATATACATTTATATTATAATATTAAATGTAATATTTAAATATATTAGAACAAATAAGATAAAAAAGCACAGCAAAATGTGAACGGCTCTTGCATCTTAAAAAAGATCTGTTCATCTAAACATTAATATTAACTAGGAGACAATACATTTTTTTTTAAGTAAAACCACTATTTTATTAATTCAATTAAGAGATTTCACTCTAAACACCTGAACCCAAAATTTAAGTTTTAAAATCCTTTTTTCTGAACAAACATTCTTAGTCATAATAATAATAACAAAAATAATAATACCAATAATAATAATAACAATGACAGCTGCAGGAAAAAAACCTTACAATGATATGTACCTCCCGTTATAACCATACTTAGAAATTCATGCATTCAACAGTTCCTGATTTGTACATGAAGCCTAAAGAATCATCTCCATCAAGACAAATTTAGCAATTAAAGGAGGAGGGGTTTTAAGTGATAATTCTTTTAAGTGTTACACCTCTGGTAAACAACTTTAAAGGCAAAGAGTAATTAATGCTCAGTAAAAAGATCGTTATTCAGCAGTCTCCTACTAAAGGTCTAGTATAAGCATTTAATGGAAACCTGACACCTACCCCAAAAGAAACCTCAATTCTACCTTGACTGCAGAGTGTGTCTACAGGGAAAAATTCAAATGGAAACACCTCCCACTTAACACAGAAGAGACGCAAAAGAAAGACTAGACAAGCAAAGTGTGAACAGAGGGAAAAAAAAATAGCTTTCTGAAATCCCTTGAATTGAAACTAACATACTGAGATGTTGCCTGCTCATTGCTCTTGTCTGCAGCTTCAGAGTAAGTGTCCTGATTTATGGCTTTTGTTATGAGGGTGCATGCAACTGCAGAGTAGAGTTGTGTTATAAGCCATCTCCTGGGACCTCTCACAAAAATGAGCTGTGTAGCTCAAGAGGCAGTCAGAGTGAGTTAAAATTAAAATAAATAATAAATAAGATGAGGTCGGAATGTTCTGCCAGCATTGCTGGAAATCATTACAGCACAGTACTTACTGCTTAGTTTAAGGCACTATAATGAATTCTCAGGAAACTAATAGGAGCACAGTGATGCAAAATGTGTATGTTTCACCATCCCCAGGAGATGCATGCTTTGTAATGGGTACTTGCCCTCAATCTCAGTGCTCCCCATGTTCCATCAAATTGACCCACATTTGAATTCTACTGAATTTTGCAAATGCACATTTAGGACAGTTCAACTCATATGCTTTCTGACTTGTCTCTCTGTCCTCTGCCTGCCCTGTAAATCTCCTCCTATAAAAAAAAAAAAAGATCATCAAAATCTGAACAGTTTCAAATTACTGTCGTTGTTTATATGTAAATAATCTCCCAGAAAAATCTTACTTCCTGCATTGCCTGTGTTTATTACTTATTGCCAATGTTATATCCTTCAGCACTGCAGAAACATTGTTGTATTGACCTGGAGAACAAAGGCAGAATAATGCACTAGTATCAGAAAGGAAAATTGAATAGGAAAATTGAATGTGATTTTTTGTTATATCCCTTGAATAAGAGTTTAATAGATTGCCAAGAGAATATACAGTATTCCTGAAGACCTCAGGTAACTGGCAGGAAAAAAAGTGACATTTCTAGGTAGAGGAAGGAAAGTTGTATATCTATAGTTGGTCTCCCTTCTCTATTTCCCAAGGCCGGTAGAGCTGAGCTATGGGAAGTTACATGATAAACTGATGCACCAAGTTCTTCTCAGCCTAGGTGATAGAGACACAATATGAAATTAATTGTCTGTCTTCTGCACGTGCTAGTCAATCTGACAGAAGTAGTAACAAAACTGTATTGGAGTGCATTTAAAACTGTATTACATGTTGTTGTCTCTCTTGTTTTTAGTTGTAGCCATGTGTTTGAGACTTAAAACTAAGAAAACTAAGAAAAAGGTCTTGAAATAATTTCATAGCGATTCCAATAACCAAAAATGTTTTGACTATAGTTCTATATTGACATATCTTCCAGAAATCTTCTGGAATATTCCCATATCTTCTAGAAATAGGAAACTGGACTCTTTTTTTTACTTCAATAGCATAAGGAAATTTCAATTAATTAGTAAGATAATTGCATGAGATATCAAACACCTAAGTTATAGCTAAATTTATTTTTAGGTATATCACTATTCTGAGACATAGTGTTTATCACTCTGGAACTTGATCAGTTTCCTAAACAAATAGAGAGAAAAGAGCATTGAATACCCCTTTCCTCACCTCTTTAAGCCAGCAATTTTAGCTGATGGCTGTACAGCATCAAGGGGTGATATTTGTTGTACCACTCTTCCACATTTACACACAGCATTTTGGTAAAGAGCCTATCTACTCACAAAACCCCAAAAAGTGTTTCTAGTAATCCAGTACCAGCTATAACTTTACCTATGAAATCATTCTATATAGACTCATCTTCACAAAAAAACCAATGATCAGACAATATTAAAAAAAATAGCATGAGAAAAGATAGAAAAAGATACAAAAGAGATGCTGTGAAATCACTGGAAAACAAATCAAAACAGAGAAGCAGATTGGAAAGTTCAACTGGAAACAGCTGAAGGTGTTACAGAAGATGTAAAAAAATCCAGCAGTATAATGTCTGTGAACAGTAAGAAATATATTTAATACAACTCAAGAGAAAGTTGAATAACAAAAAATATGAACTGGGAACAAAAATCATGAAACAAAATTCCACAAGGAATATAGATTTCTGGGAATTGGTATGCTGAAATTGGCAAGGGATGTACAAAGCTGGTATATTTTTCTCTACAATTTTTATATTCCATTACCCAAAAAGCTCTTCTAACTTCCACATTTTCACACATAATTCACAGACCAAGCCAACAGCTAACACATTTGATATAAAAAAGATATAAAAAAGATATACCATATAAAGAAATAAAACAGTATAAGGACAACTGTAGAGGCTTAACAATGACAGGTTGTTAGTATGTGCAAAAAGCCGGGATATTCTTAGATTCAATTTACAATCAGAGAAACACATTATACAAAATTAATTATTTAGATGAGTACATAACTCTTTCTGACACTGCCCAAATGAAAATCAAGAAAAAGAAAAGAAACACCCCCCTTTGTAGTTTTTTCTCCCCCTTTATCTCCTACATACCTACAAGGAAAGGAACACTTATACCAAAAGCTCAGGAAGAAACAAAAAACAGCAGCCACAACCTGGAATACTATTAAAGAAATGGAAATCACCTATTTTTGGGAATTCTAAAAGAGCAAAACCAAAATAATAGAGAAATCTTTCACATGGATAAGCAAGTTAGCTGGTCCTCTGAAAAGGAACTTGCATAATATAAAGACAATTTGGCATTACAGATGTGGGTTTCACATGCCCCAATGTTGTAATTCGATATCAAAGAATACTCACTGCAAAGGTAAAAATAAGTTTCTCTCTCCACTGGATTTTTCAAAGGTAACAGTGGCGTTTAGCTGCAGAGTTAGCATTAAGTCCTTTTAAATTATTTCAGATAGCAAAGTGTGATGGATTTTTCAACACCATCCTGACTGACATACGTACATAAATAAAATTCATATTTAGGAGACTCCATTCCTCCTACTGACTTGGAGCTCCACAGAGACAATGTCAGAAGCCTCCATTAATTCTACAAGTTGTAGCACCTAGGATTTCTTCCAAAAGCGTTTACAGTCCAGGTTATTTTTTAAAGCCTAAAACTTTGTCTTTTTTCTTTCCAATTTTTCTTCCATTTGAGGCAGATACTGTTTCCAAATATTAATTTTACCTTCAGCTATATATCATAAGGTTTGTTGATATAGTTTTCTAAATTAATATTTCTTGTTTCAGTAACTCAGCTCCAGTAGCTTTGAAGTAACAGAAACTAATATTTTACTATCCTGTAAAGATCACAGAAAATAAAGCTTAGACAACTTTTTGGATTAACAACTGCTGAATAAGTAATTATCTTTTAATTATTTCAATAGTTTTCAGAGGGCTAATTGAAAGTTAGTGGGTTTATTTATATTTGCATTACATATTTGGTTTTAGACAGTTTGTCCCTAAACCTTTAACCCAGCACAAGTATGAACTCTTCTTTATTTCTAGCACATAAGGTTAGTCAGATCTTTTCCTTTGTAAAAATATTATATTATGTTAATTATATCTTGAGACTGAAAAATGAAGAAAATAAGACCAGAGATGACTTTCCTTTCAGCATTAACACCCTGAGTTTTCCATGCCTTTTTTTTTTTTTAAGTTCTCTTTTTTTCAAAATGAAATAGAAAATTTCAAAATTTTCCTTTAAAATCCTAGCTGCAGCCCTAGCAATCAACCAGCATTGGTTTGATTCAAATCCTAGATAAAAGTTAATTTTCTTTTTCTTTTACTTTTGTTTTTAGTATAAGAAATAATTACACTATTCAGAGTCTAGACTGCTGGTTAACTTAGAAAGCACTAAACACCTCGTTGGCTGGAAGAGGTTGCATCAGCTAAAGCTGGGGTCACAAAAGAAAATAAACATCATATGAACAAGATCCTGTGCAACCTCATTGCTGTCTACAGCTTCCTCACTAGGGGAAGCAGAGGGGCAGACACTGAACTCTCTCTGCTGACCTGAGAAAATGGCATATACTTGTGTCAAAAGAGGTTTAGGCTGGATGTTAGGAAAAAGATCTTCACCTAAGGGGTGGTTGGGCACTGGAACAGCCTCTCTAGAGAAGTGGTCACAGCATCAAGCCTGTCAGAGTTTCAAAAATATTTGGACAATGCTCTCAAGGTACATGGTGTGACACCTGGGGACGTCCTGTGCAGGGTCAGGAGTTGGAGTTTGATGATCCTTGTGAGCTCCTTCAAACTCAAGATACTCTATGATTCTGGAATTATTAATAGGTGTCACATTCCTTACAGAAGGAGGCATGAACTGCAGTTCCAATTTTGTTATGAAGAGAGTTGTAAGGACAGCCTAGCAGCACCTGCAATTAAAAGAGTATAGAAATGCTGAACCAGTGCAAGCAGTTCTGGCTGAACACTTTCCTGCCTGGATTCAAGGAGATTAGTCATGTGTTTTATCTAGATAGGTTTCACTGGGAAAAAAAAAATCCCCAATGGAATCCTACCTAACTGTACCATGAGGATGAACAAAAGTGTAAAAAGCTGAAAGAGGTTTAGAAGATAAATAGTCACAAAAAAAAAAAAAAAAAAAAAAAAAAAATTGAAAAGGTTTTGATGTTGCTTATGGCAAAAGAAACTCCTGAATATTTAATGGGTTAACATCTGATCTATCATTCCTTTTTTTAAAAAAATAAAATAGACTATTGTGTACCAAAGTCTTAAAATAGCAGATTTAATAGGACTTGAAGGAATTTGTAGAAATCAATGTGAACTCATGATTAGGGTCCTTTCTTCTGGTACTGTGCATAGCTTATCAACAAACACAAGCTTTAATGGATGTTGTAATGGATAGCATCAACTGAAGCACTGCTCACAAAAAATGAAAACCAGTCACATTACACTAGGTGAACTAATCCAGCACCTTATATGGCCAAAGGGATTCATACTAAATGGTTCAAATATGGATTCTAGGCACACTGACTCCCAACATGATACAAAATGTAAAAAAAAAAACAACAAACCAAAAACCACACAACACCCTCTACTATTTTTTTTAATGTTGTTCAAAGGTTTTGTTTAATCAACAATAATAATAAAATTTTAAAAATGCAGGGAGGGGGTCAAATCTTTTTTATATACAAAATTATTCAATTTTTATATACAAACCATCAATGCCCCATTACAAAACCCTATCAGCCCTTGAAATTCTCATTAGAAGAGGGATTATCATCGCCAGAATAAAACCAGGTGGTCACATAAGATCCTTACCTGCTGAAAATTTATCAGAACCAGTATGCAATCAAAGTTTTATCATCATAGCAGGATTTTTAAAAGTTTACCTAACTGATGATTTGGTTAGATGATGTGCAAGATGGGCTGTGTTCTGCTATGATGTCTTTTACATTAAATGTGGGTGTTTAACTATGGAGATGACTTAAGACTCTTTGAATTTTGAAAAAAATCATTGAAGATGGTTGTTAGAAGGCATTAGTATATTCATGAATAGGTACAGGAAATTATTAAATACTACAAGTCAATAGATTTGGTGCCCTGTTGACAACAGACATTTTATGAAAAAGGGTTAAATGAGTTATGAAACAGATCTTTCTTGAACAAAAAGAGACCTGAAAAGTTTGCGAACAAGAAAAAGTTCTTGATCTGCAAACAGCACTGCATGTACATAGGCAATTAACGCTACAATGAACATATAATTTATATATGAGATTAAAACAAGATTAAGGGATTCAGTGCCATCCTCAGTTGGCATACAAAACTATTTTGCCTACAATAAGCAGGGATATGGAAACTACAGGATAAAAGAAATGAAATGACATAACCAGTGACTGAAGAAATATTTTTTCAACTATACCCATATGATTTGCACAGAGACTGACTGTCAGAAGCACAACACAATTAGTCAGATAAAATCCAGCTACTGTTTCTGTAAATATAATTGCACACACTGTCATGCTAGCCATTACCTGCTGTGAAAGGAACAACTGTTAAACACAGAGAAATGATTCATTAATCTGACTCACATCTCTCCCTTTTCTTCAACCAGAGAGCAATCCATCTACATTTATATCTGAGGTCCATGTAGCTAGTCAAGGGTAATACAGGTATGCAAGGCAGTGCAAATGTCCTTTTATACTCCCAAAGCAGCAGAGTTTTCTTTTGTGCTATTTCTCTTCCCAAGGAACTTCCTAGCAGAATACAGTAATTTCACGATTATAAGCTGCACCTGATTATAAGCCGCACTTCCAGGTGGCAGCCACTTTTTGTTCTTTGTCCATATATAAACCGCACCTGGTTATAAGCAGCACTTCGGGTTTGGACCAAAATTTTAGTCAAAATGGTGCGGCTTGTAATCGTGAAATTATTGTACAGATCTCACTGATTTTTTGAGTCATTCCTCCCATGTATTAAGGTCAGGGCACCCAGTCAGGGAAACCCAATACATGAGACACTGAGGAGCAATAACTTAGTTTAAATAGGAAGAACTTGCAATAGCCCACATATACTGTTTTTCCTAACAAATTATTTCTCAAAACTGAATAGCAAGAGCTCCTTTGAGCAGTATGACAGAACCCCATTGACCAGCAAAAAAAAAAACCCTAAAAACAAAACAAAAGAAACTGAAGAGAGATCTCATGCAAATGTTTGAGGCTTCAGAAGCAGTTAAAGAGATTCACCTCTTGTTCTTTGCTGGCAGTTCAGCACTGCACTTTAAACTCCTTAAAATCATCTACACTATTGATAATATTATTGTTTCAGAAACCTTAATAATACATAATGTACAGTATTTCTATATTTTTTGGGTTTCTAGGCTGCACACAACTATTTAACTGCAGAGAAACTTGTTGCCTGAGTTGGGTAACTGAATAGGTGTTCAAAAAACACCAAATATGGCCAAACAACAGATAACAGAGAAGTTAGAGACAGAGCCATAAGGAACTGCTCATTTTCACAGACACTTGTGAGAGAAGCATCTGAATTCCACAGATCATTCCAGAAGCATATAGAGGCTCTTTTGGAGAGTCAAGTTTTGCAAAGTCCATACTGCCCAGATGATGAAGTACTACTCTTTAAAGCTGAGACTACCTAGGTAATGCTACCAGAGACGCTGGGCTTGGGTGTACTTGTAGAAGAACTAAGACAAATAAGGAAAAGGTAATTATGGGCAGTGATTATCACATCACACTTTAACTCAGTGGTCTTTAAGTCTGTGATTGCTCCTATGACATTTCTTTGGCCAAATATACAAGAATCACTGCTATCCATGCAACCTCGCACCTCTGATGTCTCCATGTAGATATGCATATTGTGTGTGTGTAATTATGTAAACAAAATTTCTACAAACTCCCATCTTTCAGTAGTTGCACTGGACTGTTTAAATTTCTAATTAAATCTTCCCTGATTAAGTAACTTTTGCCCAGTTTTCCATTGCCAGTACTCAAAGTTATGGACAAACAACCCAAAAACCAAAAAAACCTCCCCACAAAAACAAACAAATGAACAAAACAAAACAAGAAACCCCAAACCAAACCAAACCAAACAAACAGACAAACACCCCAAAATCCACTCCAAAACAAAAATGAAAAACCCAAACACTAAAAACTCTTTGTAGGTAAGATCAACAAATTTCTGGTCAACCGCTGAACTCAAATTTCTTTAATCTTAATAATCTGAATATGAGGAAGAACTTCTTTACTTGAGGGTGACTGAGCACTGGAATGGATTCTGTGGAGTCTGTGTACTCTTCCTCCCTGGAGATATTCAAGAACCATCTGGACACAGTCCTATGCAATGTGCTCTAGGATGACCCTGATTGAGCTGGGTTGCTGAACGGTATGATTTGTTGTGGCTCCTTCCAACCTGGCCCAGTCTGTATTTCTGCAATCTTACATTTTTTCTATCAGAAAGCAAAAATTTTCTTTTATGGGTACTGATTTGCATTGTATTTGTATATGCATTTCTTTTTTCTTTCTTTAAGGGGAGGGGAATGCATAAACAGAATGAGTGGAATGTTTTTTCTGTCCTAAACTGTGCATTACACAACATGATATTTTTAAAACAGGTTAAAAAACCTATAAATATAACAGTGTACTTATTAAATAACAATGTTCAACTATAAGTGGAAGTCAATATTGACATGAGGAAGATGGTTACATTTTCTTGTATTTGTCTGACTATTTCATATCTTGTTTTTTCTAACATCTATGTATATTATCACCACTTTTATTGTCAGGATGGCAAAAGGACACCAAAACAACAACAACAAAAATTCAACTCATTCAATTTTGATTCATGTAACAGTACCATTGAACACATAATATTTCATTATATTAATTAATGAATGATATAAAAGTACCTTTGAAGAAATTAGTTTTGTGCTAATACTAAAACAGACAAAGGCATATTCATTCTCACTCATGTTTTAAGAGCAGAAAGACTTATTTTCATGCTTTTATTTCAGGTTGTTCTTTACTGTTTTGCCTAAGTTTCTTTTTTTGAGGAAGAGTGAGGAAGAGAGCCTGTTCTTCATTCCAGCCAGGGTAGGCTTTTATAACTTTTATGTTACTCTTCTTTTTTTTTTTTTTTTCCTACATCTAAGTCACCTCAGTTATTCCAGTTATTCCTTGAAAAGTTCTCTGTTATTCTAGAATAGTGATTTCTAATTTAAACCAAATTCAGACCTTTCTAACAGTGTAAAGATTAATTTGAGTTTCATACAGTGGACAATTGTCACAAACTATAGTTTCTTTTATGATTTAAATAGAAAACTGTGTTAAATATACTAATCCCACTGAATTGACACAGACTTTGTATATGCAACTTCATTTCATGCTTGTGAAAATTTTAGCTTTCATTCTTGTCCTGACGACTTCACAGGAACATATAAACAGGTAGATAAACAGAGATTTAATGTTCAAGCCGTAACACCAGCAAATCCTCAGAAACAGAAGGGGAAGGAGAATCTAGGTTAATCAGTAGGATCATGTCTTAGGTTCTGATTGAGCAAACAAAAAAAGACTTACTTAACTTTAGGCCTATTAAAGAAAAGCTCATTCACATTAATTGGATTGTCTGACTAAAACTTAGCTTAAAACGGAATATTTTAATATCACGTATTTGGTGTTTTAATGGTACTAGAAGAACAGCTTCTGTACACAGATAATATTAAACATATAAATTTTACAGGAAAATTTAAGAATGTTGAATTTGAGTTTCAAGATATATTTGTCTTCCATTATCACAATAATAATCTAATGACAAGTGAAACCTTGTAAGATAATTTTGGTATTGTTCCTAAATAAAAGGCATGCTATGTTATACAAGACTTTCTACTGTGGTTTGAAGATTTTCAAGATATCATTCACCTTGTGACTAATAGGGAAAATAAAAAAAAAAAATTATTCTTTGCATCCAGAGACTCTCAAACTGTAACTTACATGTTTTCTGGAGTAAGCTTTGTTTCTGCAAGTGAGTGGGATGAGGTTTTAGTGATGTTAAGCATCACTAAAAAAGCACCAGAAAAAGACCTGAAGGACTAGCAAAATTGCACTCTCGCTTTATGATGAAAAGCATTTCATAGCAAGGATCCATATCTAAACAAGGACTTGTAGCTCATTCTCATTTTGAGCCTTATTTGACAGTTCTTGCACTGTGTTCAGGGTACTCTATTCAAGTAAATCATGAGAATCATAGACTGATACCTAAATAAACATGAAAACTATGTTTGAACAAGTTAGAATAAGGTATATCCTACTTATGAAAGTAATCACTCAAAAGGGTTAGTAGAGAGAGAATAATTTAAGGAATGATAGAACAATGAATATGAAATTTTAAAGCGCAACAACTTCCAGATTTGGTTTTGATTTTGTTTTTTGGGGTTTTTTTGTTTTTGTTTTTTTTGGTTTTTTAATGAGACTTGGAATATATGTTAGGAAGACAATCAAGACAAATAATAACTAAAATTGTGTACCTATAATTTCATCTGCAACCTGATACTTTGGATTAAATAAGTATTTTACTATTAAGAGCACATGAATTTCCACATATTCTAACATAGAGCTACTGTTACTAGATATAGATTGGGCTGTTTGTGAGACTACTAGCAAAACTTCTTCAGCCTTTGAGAATAAAAAGGATGCAGTTATCAACAAGAAACAATCTTCAGCAGAAAACAGCTCATAATAAAAAAAATCCCAAACAAACAAACAAACAAAAAAGACAAAAAACCCAAACCAAAAACTACCCACAGTGATTGGAAAAGCTTAAAAAGCTAATAAAAGTTCACAATCCTGATGTGATGAAGATTTAATAGCATTAAGGAAGCTTTAGACCTCTTTCTTCTTCATAGAGAAATTGTTTGCACAGGAGGCTAAGGCAACTTAGCAAATAGGAGACTAAGGGGCCACTCTTTAACCCCAGATGATCTTTAATCCCAGCTGATGGTTGATGGAATAAGAGCCTGTATAGCAACTGTGTTCCATCCCAATCCCCATCCTATACTGCAGAAACAGCAGTGAAATACTTTGTTTGTTTTCTGAGGTGACTTCACTTTTCAAGGAGCAGATCAAAGCTGCATTTTTTTTTTATGGTTATGAAATCACCTCCTACACACCATCATCAGCACCATCATGCAGCTTGCTGTAACTTTAAGACTTGAATATAATTTTTGTTTCTAAAACTCTGAATTGTGAGGTGCTGACATTATTGAGGTTATACACATCTTGAGACTGAACAGGGTCTGTGAAAGATACCTGGGTCAGATTTAAGCAATACTTAAACACTTGTGCCTTCCCCTTGCATGAAAGTGAAGAGTTCTTATTACGATTATTGCAATAACGCAGACATATGCATAAGAAGGAAAAGCGACATATGACAAGATCCATACACAGAACAAAATATCCAGTAAAGGATGTCACATGCTTAAGCCCACTCAAATCAAAGGTAATGAAAATAAATAATATAGAAGAATTAACAGAGTTCCGAATTGACACCGATGACTTATTGGAGTAATAATATTTTGGAGTAATAATAGTATTGGAGTAATAATGATATGGTATTTCCCCTAAATAACAGAAAGCTAAAAAGACAGTCATCTGGTTTACTAATCCAAAGAGTTAAATACTCTGGTTTTGTAATCTAGAGAACTTATTTATATAAGGTATGAAATTTAGAAAGTAGTAAATTCTACGTTTTATAGATTGCATTAGCTTTTTTAACAATTTACCTAACACTATCTATTACATTTCATGAAAACAAATATTCCTGGCCTCATTTAATTATATAAATAGAGAGAAAATAGTAAAAAGGAGTTCAATATTATACTGCACTACAAATATTACTCTTGGAAAACACTGGGGAAAGGACTGAAATTCAGTAAACTGCAGTCTTCTACAAATGTTTTCATAATCAATAATGCTCATTGGTTTGGTCTCCAAATTTTAAATTAATAAACAGTGTGTTGTGTGGTTATTTTTTTAGCTTTTATAATTCAAAATCTGAATTTATGTTTTGTCTAGAAACATAAAAAGCCAAATGGAATTACATAATGTGTATATAATGAAAAAGAAAAAGGGTAAAAAATAAAACAAAGGGGAAAAATGTAATCAAGATCTATAAATGCTTCCAATATAACTTCTTGATGCTTACATTTATAGTTATTCTGTTTTAAATGAGAAATATATATCAGAGCAATTCTTGTGAACAGTATCTCCAGCTCTGACAGCAAAGGACTGAGCTTGGGCTCCACAGCATGACCAGGCATTTGAGTTAAAGGCCAGTGCTGCCTGCTCAGACACCACATGTACACTCATATATGTGTAAGCCAATTGTCTAGGAGCTCATCCCAGGGTATTTGTACTACACCAGGGATATTGCCAATCTCCCTCTGTAAAAAAAGTTCAAGAACAGACAGACCAACAAGAGGCACAGTTCAACCCTGTACATTTCAGCATGTATTCAAACAAATGACTGAGAAATATGGCCTGCTATGAGGAAGCAAAAGCTTTAATGCATGAACAAGGGTATTTGGTATGTAGTTTTCCCATTTAAAAGAGATTATTAAAGGATAAGAATATACTATAGGTACACTGTAAGATGCCCTTAACATACCTTGGATAGAAAATCACCCAAATATGCAATCTTCATAGAGTACCTAATGCAACAATTAACTATTTGCCTAACAGATAAAAACAATTGCAAAGCACTGATATGTTTCAAAGATATTTGGTCCTAAACACTACCTAGCCACAATTTCTTTAGAAAATATCCTATTAATTTTTACCCTTCATGTCTTTTGCCTTATACACATGAAATAAAGCCAATTCTCTACCGTCAGTAGCTAATTTTTTGCCAAAACCTCAATTATATAGCTAAACATAACAATCTTGTGGATTGTAGTGGGGTTTTCCCCCCCTTTCATCCTCTTCACTATTTTTATTATGTGGACTGTACAAATCTATTTTTTTTAATGTAATCTGGTCATATACATACATTATCTCATTCTAAACACAAGCATTCTAAATGCAGGAAAAAATCTCTCTGCATTTCTGACTTTCACTTTCTGCTGTACATCTATCTTCTCTTTACAGCAAAGAACAAAAAAAAAACAACACTACTTCTTCATAACCAATATTCTAGAATAAAAAAGTTATAGACAGGTAGAGTTCCATCTCATCTACTACAGCGGCTTTTAACAATAGTGTTATCAAAGTAACACACTAGAGACCACACTTTTTTCTAAATAATTTTTTACTGCATTTTCACCAGGGAGAAAGGAAATGGGACTCCAGGGAAGCTAATTACACATGCTAGTGGTAAGACACAGCCTACAAGAATGGAGTCGTATAATATGTACAAAAATAAATGACTGAAAGCAAATAATTTATGAGACAGTTGTACTTTTATCTATTTCGACACTCGACCATAAAATCCAATGCATCAAAAATTTAACTGTCAAAATAGCATGAACCACCATTATAACATCAACACACACACAAAGAAATCCAGCTCATTTTAGTTTATCAGTATTTCTTAAATAAACACAGTAACAGCTATGCACTGCTGATGTCAATATACTCCCACTCTGCACAATTACAGACCACCAGAACAACTGTTCATCACTGACTGAACACTCTCAGTAATCATGAACCTTCTCATATGCACAGACAAGGCCCTGAACAGCTAATGTCAAAGTAATCATTCTTTATCTCTGACACAAATTCATTCATATGTGTTACAGTTGTGTCCAGAAAAATAGTCTTTAGGGAAATACAGGAGAAAACATTTTACAGGCCCATAACACAAGCACTTCCTCCCATGTCTTCAATTAAATTCTTTAATAAGAACATAATTAGTGCCAAGTGCATAGAAAAACTCTTAGGTAGCAAGCCCTCTGATCCTACTAGACCAGGCAAGATTTTTACAAGTAACCTAGGATAAGAATCTTGTTTCTCAAAATAAGACCATAAGCTATTTACTGCTCACAAAATTCAGGTAAAGGGATTATAAGTCTTTAAATCTTCATTCTCTCCAGTATCTTACTTAAATATTTTGGTTTCATTTCTATACTTGCAATTCAGTGGCTGCTGTCTACCACCCAGCCTTAAGATTGATTACTAATACAGTATTGCCGCTACATCCCCATGGCAACTTGTTTTCAGATAATTTCTCAAACCATATTTCTACCAGCCACATAAGATGTCCTATAATATCACAGTTATTCCTAAAACATGTAATATTTATTGAAAAACAAAGCAAATCAAACCACCTATTATTCCACTAAAATACCACAACCCTTCTAGTTTGTGTAATTTATCAATTTTCTCAGTTTTTCAGTTCTGCTCTTCTTCTCTAGCAAACCAGGATTCATTACTCAGGAGCTGAAGTTAGCTTCCATCCAAAGTCCAAGAAGACAGCAGAAGAAGGTGTGCAATCCCTTAGAGGCAGGAGTATTGAATCGAAATTTTTGGATGGTAGAAGTTTGTGGCAATGCAAGACACATTATTTCCTTCAACACCCTGCAGCTCTTGAAATTTGTGGTCCACTTCCTCTGGTTTTCCTCTCATTTCCTCCCATCTCTTTTCAATCTAGCTCACTTAATGGACAGAAAACCCTTCATCTTTTTGGCTGATTCAGTCTTTCTCTGGCTATTGTGCTGTATCTGACTTCCCAAGGAAATAAATGAGCATCAGACATGGTACTAAAATGAGAGAGAAAACATAGCTGAGAGCCATGCATCTACTAGAAGTGAACAAGAGGATTGATGCAGCTGGGTCTAATCTGTGTCCTAGGTACAACCACATTAAAAAAAAAAAAACCAAAAAAAAACTCCATGCTCCTTCCAGCTAGTCCTTTTCCAGTAAAACATGACGCAGGTCTTTTACTTTCCTACAGTGGTATTTGCTGCTCCCAAAGGATCAATATTCTGTGTATTCAAAAAGATGCAGAGACCAGCTTGTTCTACTGACAGAGAGGTCTTATGGCATTCTTCTTCCCTGCATTTGTGTATAAACAAAATACACTAAAGTATATAAAAGCCATTTTCATATTTCCTAAGCTAACAAAAGTAGAACCTAGTATTGTGAACTTCTGCCTCAGATGTAATATTTTCAATAGCAAGAAAATAAAACATTTCATTTTAAGCAATATTTTAAAGTAATAAAATTTTTAACATATTCTATATTAGGTGCAGAGTTTAAATATTTTTCTTGTGTAACTGTCCTCGAACAACAGCTTAAGTGCAAAATACACTCAAAAATATGTCTAAACACTTCTAAGGCCGTGCTTCATATATTAGTGTTCTAGCTCAGCTTCTCGTATCCAAATCTATCCTGTAATATTCATTATTATATAGTGCTTTTTGCTACAGAGATTGAATTGGAGAAATTGAAAGCAGTTAGCACCTGCATTTTGAAATTGAAATTTTAATTTTACATGAATTAAAAAAGCATTAGCATTAACAGGCAAGCATGCTGCAAAAAAAGCTGGTAGTCATTTTTAGTATGAAACAGAGCCACGTTTTTAATAGCATGCAAATACCATTGACAGGCATGCCTTTATTCAATTAGTTCCTAGTTTCTAAGGGCAGAGTTGTGTGCACATATCCAAACTGCATTTACTAATTTTAGAGACTTTGTATATTGAATATTTAAAACTACTCAGTATCCGAATCAATTTAACAGAATGTCACTTAAAGTACTTTTCAGTTTTGGCATTCAATAATTTACATTGCTCATGACCTGATCCATAATTACATTCAAGCAGATCTCTCAGCCTTCTTTTTGAAGTATTTCAGAGCAGTTATACTTCCACGTGTGCACATTTTTGTGTGCCTCTCAGTATTATAAAAGTTTGATGCCAATCCATCTGCATATCCTATTTACTTCTATGGCTAAAATAGCAGGTAAAACTGGTACTTACTGTTCAATGGTTACAGGGCACTTCTCCACTCCTCCTTTTCCAAATGACTTGCCAAATCAAACCTACTGCCTCTTTAGCTGCTGGGAAACTAAAACAAAAAACACACACACATATCAGAATTCAAGGAACTGAAGGAGAGGGCATTTTACTAAAAAATGTCTTTCAGGAAAAGTAAAGAGCAGTGTAACAGCAGTATTAACACTTCAACTTCTTCTCATAACAACTAACAAGAATTTCTGAACAAGAAATCTCAGGAGTGCTGTGGTGGGACACAGAGTTAACATCTTTAGACAACAGAAAAAAAAAAAACAAAAAACAAAAAAACAAAACAAAAAACAAAACAAAAAAAAACCAAAACAAAACAAAAAAAACCCCTTAAATAAACCCATAAAACCAGCTCAATTGTTTATCTTTTTACCAAACTGTGAACCATCAATAGTTCAACAATGAACTATATTTTTATAATATATTATTCTCCACTGGTCAACTGTATTAAAGGACTAGCCAAGATTTTATCAGTTTTATTTTTTTTTTTTAACTTGCAAATACAAATATTTACCCCTTGACACAGAAGTAAGCTTCTTTGAAAACACTTTTGCTTCATTTATGTATTTTTCATTTTAATATAAAACCCTCAAATTTTCACTGGAGAAAATGCAATTTTAAAAAAGGCAACTGTAAGGAATAGATAATTTCTGAAGTACCTGAAAGCTGCTGATTGCTTAGCATTCCCCAAAGGTGTCAGTAAGCAATGCAGTGCTAACATTGGCTATTCAACAGTTATTAATAGCTGTGATTCTAACACAAATAAAATGTGCTGGAATTATACCTATAACACTAGTGTGATGAAGCACCTACAATTTACAGTAAGCCTCATTTACAAGACACCAGAGAGCATCTTAAAAAATTAAAGTTTAAATAGTCCTTTCAAAGCTAATATATATTAGACATGCCACTGTGTTGAGCACAATTCTGTTTCACAAGGTATGTAAAATTCATGATGACTAAAACATGAAATATGTACATTTTGCTTTCTAAAATTCAGCATCATTCTCACACCTCTTGTCAAGACCAGACACAGCTTTTAAATGACCAGCACCAGCTACAAAATGTTTTTTCTATTCACGGCAGCTGGTGGCGATACAGAGAGACAGCATGAAGACCCCTGTCACACTAAAGAATCACTCTTTACACACTGCAGGGAGACAGCCCCTCTACTGCATAGGTAGAAATGTATTTTAAAATGTGTTTTTGAAGAGAAACCTTCCCAGAATGAAAAGGGCTATTATTTCATGTTACGAACAGAAAAATTAGGCATGCCAAATTTCATGGGGTAAAATCTACTTGCAAGCAGCACTCAGATAAAATGAGATCTGAACATCTGCCCAATCTACTTGCCCAATCACCTACCAGTACAGCTATTTTACTTGGCATTTCCGTGTGTTTTCAAGTCCTGCAAAATGAAAATAGAGTTGGAGTTGGGACACAACGGAAGGGCACAAACCATGACATTATTGGGGTTGTTCCATGCTCTGATTCCAAAGGCTACTCTCAGAAAAATGAAATATTATTGCTACAACATTACAGAAGAGACCCGGGAAGAATTGTCAAGGAATAGATAGTGCAAAATACTTTCCTATTTTCTTTTTTAGAACTCCTAGAGAGAAAAAAGTGAAGGAAATTGCAAATCCCTGACAGAAAAGCAGAAGAGGTGAAGTAAGGCCATGGGGCTACCAACCAGTTTTGCCATTAGATCACAGAGAAAAGCACAAGTGAGATATACTGCAAGACTCCTGTCTTCTGCACACCACAGGGTGATTGTGAGAAAGGTGGTGACAGATCTTTTACTAGGGCCTGTTGATAGATGACAAGGGATCATGACTTTAAACTGAAAGAAGGTAGATTTAGACTGGATGCATGGAAGAAGCTTTTGACAATGACATGGTGAAACACTGGAATAGCTTGGTCAGAGATGTTGTGGATGTCCCATCCCTGGAAGCAATCAAGGTTAGGTTGGATGGGAGTCTGAGCAACCTGATTTAGTTGAAGATGTTTCCATGGAAGGTGGACTAGATGATCTTTAAATATCCTTTCTAACCCAAAACATCATAGGATTTTAAGATCCCATGATCTCTGTGGAAGCAACTGTTTACCCTAAATGAAACACTTAGCTAAGGGACTGGCTCTGGAAATGAGAGGAAAAAAAAAAAAAAGTCATCAGAAAAGTTATCAAAGACATCAGTAGTATGTGAAGCAGCAGGACATTAGAGCAGCTCAACAGATTTAGAAGGTCAAGACAAATTGTTTAAATGATAAACTGTAAAAGAACTATCTAAAAAAAGCTCTATTCGTGTTTTCTTCTTGTTTTATATCACCAAATGATGAAAACAGAGTGGGCTAAGCAATCTACCCAATAGAACTAAGCTCTTAAAACTCGATCTCCAGTGGCTGAACCCCAGCCACCCACACATCTGCTACCTTCTGCATTCCGAATAGTGCTGTGTATCTTTTGTAGTAAGAGGACCTGAATGAAAATTATTAAGCAATTTTTAAACTGCATAACCTGTTCCTCTTCAGCTTTTCAGTAAAAAATACAATAACATGTATTTGGCAAATTATTTTAAAAAATAATCTAATATTGGAAAAATAATTAAAAGAAATTATGTATTTATGTTCTTGAACTCTAGTAAAATAAAGCATGCCTCATTCCATCAGTTACTGTAACTATGCTTATTTCAGTCAAATAGAGAAACATTCACTTTCTCATAGTGACAGTAAGAGATATGTGTTTATAACTCAGTTTACAAACATTAGGGTAATTCCTGCAGGTTTTTTGTGTCAGTGATTTATCTGTTCTTTTTAAAATGAGAATGGGCTCCGCAATTTCTACTAGATACTATTGTAGCATCAAGAATAGTCTGTGTACTTATTAGAACAACCCACTAACTTTGCTTATTTCTGTCTGTTCTCCAGCTTGCCTTCCTCATCCTGCATCCTTTCTTTGTTGTGTAAGAGTTTACTGACATTATAATCAGGACTAGAAACTTACACTCCAGAAATGGCTTAGCTTTAGCAGTGCAAATTTTATTTTAAAACGTATTTAGGAAATAAAAAAGCTTATTAAGTGATTTCAGATACCAATTACTTTATTTGAAAACATCCATGCACAGTGTCTCTTAGAAGATGCTGAATACTTTGTATTCCTGCAGATGTCCTTCATAATCTTGCAATTTGTGTAATTCTTAATGAAGAATATAGTTAATATGAACTCTCCATCTGCTTTGGATCATTATTAATATTTTCTCAATTGTTCTGTTGAAATTGACAGTGTAGCATCACAAATTCAGTTAAAATACACCTAATTATAATCTCTGCTAACAGAATGATCCTAAATGATCCTCTGGAAGTCTAAAATATTTATAAAATGTGGGAACAGGAGAAAGGAAAACGGTTTAACAGAGGTATTTTCAGTGCTTGTTAAGGAAAGGCTGTTTATATATTAATCAGTCCTGCCAGTGACTGACAGAGGAAACTTTTAGGAAACAACTTCTGGGAACGAAATTAAACTTCTGAAATACTGTTTCCAAAAGGGTTATTCAAATTATTTCTTAAGTCACCTGTTCCACAATGCAGAAGTTATTATTACCAGGGAAACACTTTATGTTTTTATTCCCTTCACTTATGATTAAAGAAAAAAAAACAAGTGTCTGAGAAAATTTAGTACATCTTTTGACCAAGTGCTAGACAGAATAGGGTGCAATCAAAGCCTTGACTTGAACTGTGAAAGGCTTCATCCCTTGAGTAGCTCCAGTAATTGCAGTTGGCTTACTAGAGAAACGGGCTGAAGCTCATTGTACAGAGCAGAACACACAGCACTAAATTTTGTGGTCTGCTACACACCCCTGAGCAGAGAAAGGAGTTATGCTTTAACTCATATTTCAACTGTGTCAACAAAAAAAGCTCCTAGCAGATTAAGAAAAGAAGTAAAGTTCAACATTAAGTTCTGTGTCTTGAAGAAAATACAAGATACAGATAACAATTTAAAATAATAAAACATATATTATCAATTAAGTTTGAAGTGAGAAAGACCAGGTTTCTATTTTTCTCTAATTCTTGCCTGAGATACAGCAGAGTAAGATCACTAAGATCATTTGCCTTTAGCAAAGCTTAAGGTTGGAAGCCTTCAGGTCTCTGTTAGGTGCATACATCCCTCAGTGTGATGTTCTTGTTTCTATACTTAGCTGGAATCCCACTGAGCAAATGGATTGCATGTGCAAGTGCAGAACAAAATCAGGCTTTTAGTATGACAGTTTTTCTCCCTACAAAGGCTGGGAGAAAAGAAAGGATATTTGAAGTATAAAAGAATAAAAATAAATAATCTCAGGGAATCTATTTACCAGGTAAATATGCAGCAGATTTTAGAAAGCAATTATCTAAGGTTTACACATAATTAACAATTGACTGAACACTTACACAATGTAAAACCATTAAAAACCATTAAAGCTAAGTAACTCACTTAACTGTCCTTTCATTTTAGTTTAGTCACTGTGAAAACAGAACAAATAAAATTATCTACCATCTGACATCAGTATTTCTAAATTCTCAGGGCAAGGGAACAAAAAAGAAGCATGTTGATGTAAAGTGCACTGTAACCTTCCAAACCTTCAGGCTGTTTTTGCATTCCATGTACAGAAGCACAGGAATCTTTAACCCAGTGGCAGAATGGTGCCTTGTGCATTGACACTGAAACAATGAACACATGGTGTAGGCAGACTTCTAATTCAGTACATATACATGGCCTGGGAAACCTAGGATTTACAACACTCTAATAGAAATTAAGGAAATGGTTTAAAAAGCTTTCTATTAAATGACTAATTTTTTTGTCTTGAGGTACTCAATGACTTCTGCACCTCAGTCTCTTTTGGAAAACTAGTTTTCAGCAATCACAGGCCTCTTTGTCCAGTGAAAAAGTCTGGAGTAAGGAAGACATCGTTGGTGGAAGAGAACTGTATTAGGCAAATTTTAAGTAATCTGAACATGCATAAGCCCATGATGCCTGACAGAAAGCACCCACAAGTACTGTGGGAACTGATTGATGTAATTGTGTGGCTGTCAGAAGAGGTTCTTAAGGACTGGAAGAAAGCAAATACCACTCATATATTCAAGAGGGACAAGAGGAAAGATCCAGGAATCTGCAGGTTGATCAACTTCACCTCCACCACTGGGATGGTGATGGAACATCTAGTACTGGAAATTATTTCCAGAAACATGAAAGACAAGAAAATTATCAGGAGTAATCAGCATGGATTTATGAAGTGGAAATTGTGGTTAACCAACCTGATTCCCCTCAATAATGAGGAGACTAGTTTGGTGGCTGAGAGAGGAGCAGTGGGTGTTGATTACCTCATCCTCAGCAGGGATGCTTTTGACACTCCTGTAACATCATCACAGGCAAGCTGATGAAGAATGGGTTATTTAGGTGCAGTGAGTTGGATTGAAAACTGGCTGATGGGTCAGGCAGAGAGGGTTGTGGTCAGCAGCACAAAGTCCAGCTGGAAGCCAGAGCTGCACCCCAGGTGCCAATCATGGTGCCAGTGCTATTTACATCTTCATAAATGACCTGAAAAATGGGACACAGTCCACTCTTCTGGGGATTGCAGATTATCTAAAACCAGGAGTGGGTGGGGAGAGTGAGAGATGAACCAGATGGTTGTGCTGCCACTCAGTAGGATGTCAACAGGCAGGAGAAATGGATAGAGAGTAACGTCAGGAATTTCTTTAAGAAGAAACACAAAGTCCTGCAGCTGGGGAGGAATATGTTCACACAAATGACAGATCATTCACAGAAAAAAAATTTAATTCCCAATTCCCAGAGGTAGGTGAATAGAAGTGTGAGGTATGCTACAAGTATGCTAGATGGTCTCTCATACAGTCAACTGTTATCATGCTTGAATTCAAACACAGGCTTGGTTTCTGCTGTTCTATAAATTTTTTGTTACATATTGAAAGTTTTCAAATGTCCAAAATCCCTCTGGCAATGAATGCTAATGAATATAATGATTCATGTAATGACATGACTTAGTTTTACCCTTCAAGAGCCAGTGCTGCTCCGTCCACGCATATGCATTCTCTTGATACAGAAATTGTAAACTAAATGTGAAGCCTAGCAGGGAATTATAGGGGCTTGTCCACGGACAATATCTTCTATATAGCTCTGATGGTGCTAACCCTTAGTGAAAAACAGACTATATGGCTGAATTGAATGATTTCCCTATATCATATATTTTAGACCTTCAAGAAAATRTTGCACCAAGAAAGGCATAGGTGAACAGTTCTGATATTAACAATAGACAGTAATACAATCAAAATGCTTTGATTTCTCTGTGTAACATATAAACATCCTAACATAGTTCAGACAGGCATTCTCAGCAGCAATGTCAATTAATAAGCACAAAATGGTGATTTATCAACATTTTAGCAACTTTTTTGTATATCATGAACAGTTGCTGCTGTTTCTTTTTCTCCTGTTAGTTTACTTTAACATTATTTCTAGGGAGGGCTGATGTCATGAGCATGGAATACATCTCATCCCAATAAAATGTTATCATTCAGTTATTCTACAGAGATCTTTGTAGCACACATTTTTAAAATACAGCTTTTTATACAGAGTTAACTCACATGTGATGAAATACAAGAGACCACCAAGTGTGCTTTGTAAATTACCTTAAAAGAACTTTTGAGCAAGTGTAATTTAAGATTTAAGTTAAGCAGAAACAGTGTAAACCTGACTGCCATTTTGACAGCATAGAAATAATTCAGCTCAAGGAGTGAGGAACAAATAATTTGATGCAAAGCTTGTGCAGCAAGTATCACTGCAATGCTGCACACTTTAGCCTAAAAAACGTTTTAAACTGTGTGGTCTAGACTGTTTTGAATGCTATAGACAGATGCTAGCACTTGAATTTTACCTTCACTTTGCTTTAGTTAAGTTTGATTAGCAGCAACTGGATAACAAACCAGCCCTTACCTAGGTGTGTCTAGAATTTACGAACTGGATCCTGGAACAACCCAACAAGAACCCCTGACAAAGATTTCTTCCTACTTCTCTAGGCTGCGGTGGATGGATATAGAACATTGATACTACAGGGCCAGTGGAAGCAGGAGCATCTCCTGGTGACTGCTTTTGACCTTAAGAGAAGTTTGGGACAGTAAGATTTTCAGGTACACACCTAAGCCTCTAGCTTCATAGAAGCATAACTGCAATGGATCTTGCATTGAGGTTTGACATCTAGATGTTTTAGAGCAAATAACAGAATTATAAATGGCAGTAATGGTTTAAATCAGGTGCAAATATTTCTTTTACCCTAATCTCTACTTTCCTTAAAACAAGATTTACTTCAAAGAATTCAGAAAAAGGTAAACAAATGCTTATTAATGGACATAGTCAAAGCTGGCTTTCTAAACATCTTTCAATCTCAAATGCACAATTGTTCTGTTGAGAGAAGCGTTTCTACAAAAACATCGATCCGATACACAAAAATTAAATATTATCATTTTTGTCTGTATAGCAGGAAAGAATATTTTTTTTTTCTTCAGTGGCGTAAAGTTTTCAAAGATCTTTGTTCAAATCCACAAACCATATACTTACAGTCTCAAAGTTACATTCTATTTTCACAAAGGCTGCAATGCAGTAAAAAGGACTATTCATATCAATTCAGGCTTGAAAAATTAGGGGACAAGCTCTAAAACAAATCAAGATTATTTTAATAAAGATTATTTAGATAATAACTAAATAACATTATATAAGGTAAAGTTAAAAAATGTTTTCCTGTTGCTAGAAAAAGACCATCTGCAAGGACAGATAACTCACAAGGGTAGTTAACTGGGACAGTTAACTAAACACAATTAGTCATTAAAGAGGTTAAGTTCTCTTAGTCCCTCTTTCTTTCTTTTTTCCTTGTTATTTTATACTGTAGCACATTTTTACATCAAACTAATTTTTATAAATTTTTCAGTGTTTTCCATGCAGTCCTAAAATCACATGAAAAATAAAGATCTGCAAGGCAGATGGTTCAGTGACTTGACATGGTGTTCTTCAGTGACCATCACCATTCTAAGCTTGTGGATGTGAAAATTCAAAAGCTCTCATTTTTGTGTTAGGAAACTGTCATTTCAAACAACAGATTCCTTACATATTCACTGTATTGCTTCCCTTTTCTTTGCTATGGACAGGCCACATCCTGTTCCGATTGAAACAGTGTGCAAGTCAGATGGAGAAACCTGGTAATGAGTTTTCTTTTTAGCTGAACACAGAGTTGCAGTCGGGATGCAAATGACAAACCAGTTTGAATCCACACCTTGGAAGTTAACCCATCCTCCCTCACAGTGTATGTTCTAACGTAGCGACAGCCTTCAGAAAAAGCACATGCTTTTGCTCAATCAGTTTCTGAAATAAGGATCTTAAGACATAATATCCATAATTTATGATCAAAAAGAAGGGACAAAACGTTGACCAAAGACTTGAATAGCCAGTAACAATATGTGTTGGGGAAAAAAAATGCAAAAGAAAATATATACTTTTTCCAATCAACTTCTATGGTGCTTAGAAGAGAGATATCTACATAGGTACCCCTAAATATTAAACTGCACATAAAAAAATTAAAAAAAATTAAAGAAAATAAATAAAGAAAAATAATAAAAACACTGAAATAAAATACTCTCTTGAGGATTTTAATTCCATCAACAGTTTACACCCAAGTCTGAAAAAAATAAAACACACAAAGCTTGCTCCAGCTTCTCTTTCTGTCTGGGTAGATCTCTCTATGAAGCGATTCTCCATAATTGAAAATCATCAGATATTCTATGTCAAGTCCCAGAGCCTTATAGCTCAACAAAGTCAAAAATCTTCAACCTTTATTTCCATCATAGTGCAGATTCTAAAGGCATTCCCTTTTTCTACCCGAAATGTAATTCTTTCTGAACCAGAAAATCATTCCTTTCCCTCAGCTTACATCTCCCTCAAAGGTGGACACACCATCTCTCAGTATAACTCAAAGATAAATGCCCTGGAATTGTACAGTCAGATTTTTGCATCTGTGACTGAAATTGCTCAGGAAAAGGATTTGACATTCTTTTTGCAAAAGCCAGAGAGGCTGCTGTTTCACACAGCATGAAGCTGACTCGAGCTCAGTGAGAAACTCATCAGTCAATTTCAAAATCTTCCCAACCATAGACTAACTCCTCCTCTCCACCCCACCCTCAATGATTACTGCAAAGTAGTTGAGTCAATCAATCAAGTTTAGTATTTGTGAAACCACCATTTTGTAAGAAGTTATTAGAGGATTCTCAGGTACACCACACCCTAACTATCATGTCTGAAAGTCATTAGCCTGCAATGCTTTAAACAAAATAGTGGAAACTGAAAATTGAATACATAAGAAAAAAGCTGTAAAAAATAATTAACATATGCTGCTTAATGTTAGAATAGTCCTTCAATATGTATAAGACTATTTCTTGTTTCATCTGTATTTAAATTATTTTCATCCCATAGAGGGTGTGTTCTAAGAAAATTTCCATTCACTCATAGAACTAAGTTTCATTTGCTTGAAAGTATTTATTTCCTCTCAACTATATCATTACTTTCATGTAACTGTCAACTGAATATGCTCAAATATGTAATTTTAGGCTGTACTATAAAGAAATCTGTGAATAGGACATCTTCCCAGCAGATTTTAAACTGACAGCTAATGGGAAGTAAAATTATAGCTACAATCAGATCCTCTGCCCTGCACAAAGTCTTACAATAAATCTCACAGAAGGGTCACCTCCCTCAGTCCATTTCTAGGTAGAAAACAACACCACCACAGCTATTAATGTGTCTCTGGTTATAATTTGACAGTCAAGCCTCTAAGGTATATCAAGATGCTGTGGAAGTTGCAGTTAACAACATATAAAAATTTACGTCTACACTACTTCAGTATCAAGAATTATCAAGAAATTTCTATAAATACTTCTTTCTTTTAATTGGCATAAATAATGCTTATATTCCTTTACTGACATGATGTAAGTCCATACGCATGCCCATGTACTTCAGTCACATTGAAAGAAATTACGTTTTATTCATGAAACTGTGAAAGGCTGGGGACTAAGTACAGTACAATCACTATCGTTAAATAGAAACAGTTACATTTTGTTCTTCATAGAGAAATAAACCTCCGGGTTTTTTATTTATGTATTTCCTTAGAGCCCATAATTCTTGGCAAATTAACAACAATGGAATATTTTGTCCAGATAAGAGTACATTACTCAGTTCAATGGATTAAAAAAAAATGCAACAAACCAAACCAAGCAAAAAACCTCAATGCATCCATTAAAACCCATGTCAGCCTTAATTACCACTGGGAGTTCATTTATTTATATCCTCAGATATTCAGATATTTTTACTAGAAGCAGAATACACTTCTACTGCCACTGGAAATATTAGTCACTAATACTGTTTACTCCAAATTCACTTTCAGGTTAACCAGCAATATTTTTTGTTATTTATTTTTTTTAAATCGTGCAGTGAAATGACAAAGTGATATTAAAGTCCTGGCTCCACTTCCAATAAAGTAATAAATTATTTTAATAAGAATGAAGGAAATGTTTTTCATTTACTGATGTTCTGACGTAACAAAAATATTTGTCATACAAAAAGCTGTAATGATCTTTTAGCAACTGTGAAAAATTAAAATATGGTCAAAAATCCAGCAGTGCATGATTGATTTTCATTCCATTTATTCATGGACCCATCATAAATAATGAACAAATATTGAATTTTTTTGGCAGTAGAGTTCAATTCAGATAAAGTCAGAAGCATCTTAGTGTCTCTCTTGATACTCCTGCATACAGCCCTTTTCTGAAAATCAGAAGGTAAAACTCAGGGGCTCCTAACAAAAGCTTTTCCATACACATTTTATTATTCGTGCCAGAAACAAACTGACAGTGCTGCATTTCAGTTTCTACCTGGTTTCTCAGAAATACAGCAAAGTTTTACATTCAAACAATAAAGGAAACTTCAGGATTTAAAGTTAGATACTTGAAATATTTTTTTTAAACTCATGACGCTTTGTTTTTGTTTTTTTTAATGATCTATCTTATTTTAGGAGGTGATTATAGAGCAGTAGAATTACGTAGTCTCATGGGATCCCTTTTCAAAGTAAAGACAAGGATACCAGGTTATTCAGGCACTTGTCCATCAAGTTTAGCATATCTTTAATGTGGAGATTGCACACCACACTGGGAATCCTGTTCCACTATTTGATTGTTCTCATTATATTTATGTTTTTCTGACCAAAATTTCTCATGCACCAGCTGTACCCATTGTATTTTGCTATTATTGTCATGGACCATTAAGAATCCATCACCATCTTCTCTGACACTGTCATTTAGTAGCTGAAGAGAGCAGTAAGGCCCTCCCTGCAACTTATCTTCTTAGGACTACACAAACCCAGCTCTCTTAACCTCTCCTCATCCATCATGTACTCCAACCCTCCCATCATCTCAGTAGCTTCTTCAGTTTGCTCCAAGACATCAATGTATTTTATGTAAACGGCATACTCAAACTGCACGCAATACTCCAGCTGCAGTCCCCACAAGTGTTTAATAGAGCAGGAGGTTCACTCCTGTCAGCCAACTGGCTTCTTTCTTACTAATATTGTGCAGAATGCAGTTGGCTTTCTTTTCTTGGCTTTCTTTATCAAGATCTGCTCATACCTTCTCTGTAAAGATGTTTTCTGCCTGCTGGCACCAAGCCCATACTTCTGCATGGCACATTGTTCCAACCTAGATGGAAGACTCAGCATCTACCTTTGTTGAAATTCATGAACTTTGTGTCAGCTTGACCTTTTTCGTGTCCTTTGTCATTAAATCCTCTGCCTCACTGAGCAATGGGCTCAGTTTCCCTAGGTTGTCTTATGCTGCCAATGTACTCACAAATGTCATCCTTGTTTCTTTTATAGTTCTTGATCCAACTGAGCTATGGATTTCCTAACCTCACCTCTACAGGTTTGGGCAATGCTTCTGTCAGAAGTAACCAGGAAAACCATCCCAAATTCTATCTCTGTGTACATTCTAGTTTTGTTTATCTTTAATCAAGATTCTACTGTTCACCATTGTGGGTCTTCTGTAATACCTGTGTGGCTTCTTTCTGCATACTGGCATAGACCACTCTAACTGATGACATTTTCCTTTGAAGGTCAATCAACTCTCTGTGACACTTCTGTTCTCCAGTTCAGACTCTTATGAGATCCTGCCAAGAAGATTACCAAACAAGGCAAA
>PYHW01010706.1:332339-374304 GCA_013186435.1 Turdus rufiventris
AAAGAAAGAAAGAAAGAAAGAAAGAAAGAAAGAAAGAAAGAAAGAAAGAAAGAAAGAAAGAAAGAAAGAAAGAAAGAAAAGAAAGAGTCAAGTTTTACTTTTGTAATTTCCGTCAGTATAGAATACACTGATTTCTATGATGGGAAGAAAACAAAAATCCAATTTTCCTTTCTCATTCAAAAAAGTAGAAAAGAAGTTAGGTGTTTCTAAGAGGCACTACAACAGCAAAAATTATATACTGTATGTGCTGCTTCCAAGAAACAGAAACATTTGATTATTTTGAAGTATCTGGCCAGAGCTGGCAGTTGAACTCAATTATGATTCTATCAGGTGCCAGATAATACATTCAATATTGTTTGGGAGAAGACAAAATATAGTAGTCCATGCAAATCAGAATGGAAAGTCTTCTCTCTAAGCTGATGCTGAGCTGCACCTTTCCCATGAATAGGTTGCACATCAAGATAAAACAATCTAATGCATTAAAACTAAAGGATAAAATCAACTTAGCAGAATAATATGAAAGTACTTTTGTTACAAAAAGACACTTCTGCAGAACTTAAAGCAGAAGAATATATCACATGCTCTTTGTAAAAGGTTACAAATTATTAAAAATGTTATATTAAAGCAATGTCTGCATTGTTTTCTGTGTCCATCTGCAAGAGACCTATTTTCTCTACATTATTTAGTATATTCTGGGAAGAGATAATAATAAGGTTGTTTGAGATTTTTCCAAAGGTTGCACAATGCACTACACGTCACATTTATTTACAATTATCAAAAGCTGCAATGAAAATTAGGAAATTATTAAACATATACAGAAATGGAGCAGTAGAGTTGGTCCTTTAGGGTGGTTGATATTTCCTTATGCTTAATGCCAGCTAGGCCCCAACCCACTGAGAAAAGCATTACAAAAAGATTAGTATTTTCTGCCAGGCCATACTGTAAATTAACATTCTTAATTGTACTGGCATGGTGCTTGAGGAGAAACACTAATTTAAACTCAGAGAAATCAGAAGAAGGACTTAAATTCCACTCCACTAAGCAAGAGGGTTATATTAGGAATTAAGGAAATATTTTAAGCACACAAAGAATGTTCCCGACATCATTATTTTCTAGAATGATCTTTTGTCCATCTGAGCAATTTTGTTTCAGGATCTTAAACTTCTTTCCTTCAGATAGTACTCTGGTCCCAAACAAGTCTTTGGTCCTCCTGGCCATCTTTTTTTTATTGTATCTTACCCCAAGATGATATAAATATTTTGCTTCACCTTCACACGTTCATATTTTTCTTTGGCCTCAAAGATGTAAAACTCTACAAATCAATTCTGCTCTTGCCATTATGACAAACAGGTTACTTACCCTTCTTGTGCTCCAAGTCTTGAATTTTTTCATTCACTTATGCTCTTGTCTCTCCAGAAATACTCTTATCTCTCTCAAGACCATATATTTTTTGAAGAAAGGTGCTTGCCTTACTAATCTGTGCATGTAAAAAATGTATCCTTTAAAAATGGGTCTATCTCTATAACCTGGTTTCTCCAATTACTGGTTTGAAGTGTATGTTTGCATCCAAAGTGACTAGAAATGAGTACTTAATAGATGCAATATACTCCCAAGTCAGCAAAATACACATTCCCAAGTCAGCTGAAGACTTAGATTTATTCCTGCGAAATCACCAATAGCTCCATAGAATTCTACAGATTGCTATTTCTAAAAAATAGCAAATTATAAAGTCAACACTACAAATAGGACTGCAAAATAAGCAATAAGAGCAAAAATGTAGGTTGAAAGGACTTTCAGAGATCCAAAAAGTCCAGATTCCTCCCCAAGGCACGGCTACCTTCCAAGTTTTATTGGGCTGCTTTTGGGCCCGTCTGGATGAATTTTAAAAACCTTTTAGTCTGGAGGTCTCTCTCTAAGCAACTTGTCCTAGTGCTTAACCTTGCTCCCTGTGAAAAGCTACTTCTTCCAATCCAACAGGAGTCTCCTTCATCAACACTTGTGGGAACTGTCCCCTGCCCTATTGTTGTGCACCTCCTGTGGGAGCCTGGTTCTGACTCCTCTACTGCTGCAACTAGCTCCCTGCAATGCCCTTTTTCCTATCTCCTGGCAATGCAGCCTCCAGAACCTCAAGGTCTCCCACTCATCACTATATTTTCTTGACCTCCTTCTTGTTTTGGAGCCCTGCAAATTTTGCACAGCTGTTCCACTGCAAAGGAAGAGGAGAATTCTCTGTCCCAACCCTTCTCCAGTGCCTGCTCTTCCTTGCTGTAAGGACACTTTCCACCTGTAATTCATGGCCCACCAGATCCCCACACCCTTTTCCAGGTGACTATTGGCAGCCAGGTTGCATCATTGCACTGGGTAATTCCAGATTAGATGCAGAACTTCTGCTGAGATGTCTGTGTGAAACATGTTTATACAGAGTTTTAAGACAGACACTCCTGTCCCAAGAAACTTAAACCTAAACTAAGTGAGACAAGTAGATGAGACAAGATAAAAAATAACTGTTCAAGAAAAACAATCATTAAAAAGAAGGCTGGTTAAAAGTTTTGAGAGAGATTCAAAGGGACCATGAAGACATGCAAATTCAGGAGCTTCTGTTCAAAGTGTGGGATACAGATAACTGAGAGCCTCAAATGCAGAAATGGGTGATAGAAATAAATAAAATAATAGTATTAGAAGGCTACCTGACTGGAAGGCATAATAAGAATTAAAGAATGATTGAAAGCAAAACAAGATTAAGTACAACCTTAGGTCTGCTGCTCATGTCTTCATTCAGGTATTTATTTTTTCACTTCTGAGATTCCAATTAGGCAAACATCAAAGATACCACAAGCCACTCTAGGTACAAAAAGGTCTTCAAAAGGAAAAGTAGTACAGCAGTGTGTCTGTATTACGTGACAAGGAAGAGTTCAATAAATCTCTACTGCACTTGAACAATAAGGAGTGAAAAGTATAACCTTAAAATATATGTGATGGAAAAAAATAAGCATGTACCTGAAAAGAAATCTCAAATTCATCATCCTAAGCTTTCAAAGACAAACTTTAAACAAAATGGAGAGAGTTGAAAATACCTATTCATTTTGCTTGTGAGAAAAAACAATCTCTCGTGCCTTTAGGCAGTACAGAATTATGTAGTCTTTTGAACTGAAAAAGTGCAAACTGTAGAGGATCAGACTAAAGAAATGTTAAGATACCAGTCTCACAGGGCCTTTGGGGATCTACTCAATAATAATATTTTTGAGATGTCAAACACAGGAATGGTGTATTTGTTGTAGTTTTATACAACTTGCAGAGTAACCAAATAAAAATGAAAGGATGTGTATACAACAAGAAATAGAGCCAAGGACTAAGGAAATATCTCCATGGGAATATGCAACATATAAAAAGACACATCATTTCAAGGAAATTTGTAAAGAAAGATGGCTAAACAAACAAGCAAAGAAAAAAATCACAAACCACTCAAAAACCCGCCACACCAAACTGGTAACTTTCAACTGGGCTATGCTATAAGAAACACTAAGCAGAAAAACATTAATCTCCTTCAAATGTTGAAAAGTTGGTCTGGTTAGTAGAGCTCTTTCCCTCGGTTTATGTAAAGATTTGACATGCAGAGTTCATTTAGTCTATATAAAAAGAAGAAATCTCCATATCATAAAAAAGGCAGGCAGTAGCAACTGGATGAGGAACAGTTTCTTAAATCCATAAAGTTTATTGCATCACTACTGTTACAGCTGTTGCAGAGTTGCAGATAGGACTAGAGCTGTATCCCACATCCAAAAATGAAATGTAAATATATGTCTGAAGAAGGCTTTTGTATATGCCCACGTCAACTTTGTTGCAAAGACCTGCCTTCCTGAAGACAAATTTTTGGTGCACTTTATTCAGGCTACAAGAACGGTGGCAGCTGTGCAGAAGCCCTTTAGTCTGTATGGGAAGATTAATACCAACAGAATCCACCTCCATTGCAGAAGTTCCTTCTGTGCTGTTAAGCAGAAGTGTCAATAAAAAGTTGAGGCCCTTGCCTGAGGATCTCAGTACATCTCAAGGTAGAGATCCAACTCAATATGTAAATATATTTTGCCCTGGTAAGCCAAAATTAGGTAGAACATAGGTATAATTTTCAATATCTAGTATATTGCATATAATATCATAAAAAGTATTTACAAACCCTGATAATTGGTCTAAGCCTGTAATCCTCTTTAGGAGTAAGATATCTACTGCATAAATACCTTATTGAGGGGGGAAAATAAATCACCTTCTTTATGTGGCAACCTGTAAAACTAACTACATCTTCTTGTGAAAAGAAAGAGATAAGAAGGCATAAAGGAGCTGACTCTAATTGACACCTTTCCTACAATAATCTGGAACAATATTTCAAGAAGAGCAAAAAACAGGTTTAGTCATGCCCTTCTTTTCTTGTATCATATGCCAAAAAAAGGTTTCAATCTCTTTCTAAAATTACATACTTTTACTTCCTTATTGAATTCTTTATTTCATCTCTTTTACCCTTTACTCTCTACCCTTTTAAATCAACTGCTAAAATTGTTCAGCAGAATTGCACATCAAGTACACAACACTTCCTTTTATTGGAATGAGATGGGAAACAGGAGCTCAAAAGGCCAGTCATTAGGTGCAGTCCATAAGCTATAATTTCCTTCTGACAATGTATGTTCAAAGTTACAGCAGGAATGAGACCAAATTTAATTTAAACTATCCATTTGACGTTCCTTGTTTCTGCAATTATTCAAAATCCGTATTTGTTCCAAATATAACGTTCTATAATGTCAGGACTATACAAAAATGAAGCAAAGAACTTGAACCTTTAATGTAGCTACAGCTAAAATAAAGACAGAAGTGAAAATATAGAGTGGGAAGAAATGAAAAAGTCATTAAAAAGTGTAAAGACATAAGGGAAAAGGTGAGGAACTGGGAAGACAAGAACTCAGCAGGAATAACAATTGTCCCATCCTCAGATGCCATGGAGTTACCTACCTGAGTGGTACCTGTCGGGTGTTCAGGGACTCAGCAGGATCTAACATTGAAATAATCAGGCATTGTAACATTCTGCCTGGGAATAGCTTACCTATCTAATGTTTCTATCAGAAAATAAATAATTGTTTTGTACTCATAAATTGAGTAAATTTCTTCTTGCAAGTCTCTGGGAATGGTAAGAGTTGTTCAAACAAAAGTGACACAGTAGAGAAAGAGTATAGAAAAGAAAAGAATGGTTGGTTAATGAGTTATCTATCTGTTTGAATTTACTAACACTGCAGTTTTTAGAATAAGAGAATGAAGTTGGCCTTCAAGATTTGCAAAAGATAAACAACTTTGCCAATTCAGAAAATTAGTTCATATTTTTAAATCACAGTGTTGATAAAACAGTATTTTTCACACAGCTTCCTCATTTTGAATCTGACTTTTGTGGTAACATCACAAAAGCATAGAGAGGAGCAAAGTGTTTCCTTTGGGGTATGTGGATATTACAGAAATGTCATTACTAAAAGCTTTGGTGTCACTGCAAAATCATCATCAATCTACAAGGATTGACTAGACAGACTGACAGGCTAAAGACCTTGTCATACAAATTGACTTGTAGACATTCTTTTTCCAGTTCTCATTTTCCTAATCACATTGTTGTTGCCAGTATGTTAACAGTCTTCAGAAGACAAAAAGTAATTCTATATTGATGTGTCTCTAATTACTTTGCAGATGCCATAAACCTACTTAAATATTGACTAATATTTTTCAAAAAACATAAACCTGAATCTGAAAAATGCAGAGTTAAAGGGGTGGGTCAAGTATGAAATGACATTAATTCATGAGCTTTAATTTTAATGAATCCATCAAAGTCCTGAACAAAAAATTTACAAGCTTCCCTTTAATTCAAGAGTGTTTTAATGAAACCACTCATCTTTCACCTGGTATAAAATATGAATGCTAAATATGCAAGCATTTATGTTTTTTGATCTCTACAAAGTTAAGAAAAGTAATTTCCTGCTTTTAAAAGCAAAATTATAGCTGTATGTTGCAAAAAAGTATGTGCTCACAAGTCCCGAAACTTGCAACAAAACCACTTAAATTAATCATGTACATGGAGACACTCTTGAGTTTTACTCTGCAGGGGAGTCACAACAGTCATTAAAATATATTAAGTTCCACAATAAATACAGCAAGCGCTCATTATAATATAATGAGTAAATGATCACACAATGGTCCTGTGGAGGAAACTCACTGCATTTCATGTTATACCTCTTTTTAATTTAAAAAAAAAATATCCTAACAAGCATAAATGGGGACATCTCCTGTCTCAGTTCAGAACTAGAAAACTTACAGGTCTGCTGCCATGACATAGCAACACACTACCATAATGTAACAACATAAGCCAAACAGTAGCACAGTAAGCATTAATAGCTTTAGGAAATCAGTCATCACCTGACCGATATAGTCTGAAAGAGCTCAAGTTCATTAGCCTTCAAGTCACAATGCAAAGCTACATAGTCAATTGTCTTCCTGCTGGCTTTACTTGAGAGGTATTTATAAATCTCCTGAATAGGTTTTCATCTAGGAGGTTACTTTTCAAAGGTTCTTACAAAAGAACATCCCTCTGGTCATCTTTTCCATTCATCTGCCTCATGGCTAAAGAAAGATTATCAAAATAATGGTTCCTTATTTTTCTTTCCTTGCATCCACCCTGTTGCTCCCCCAAATTCCTCTGCTTTAGATCCAGAACGTGACAAACCTTCCTATAAAATGACATAGCTCTCTAATCCAGCAGAAAATTAACCCAGGAAAAAAAAAAAGTCTTAGGGAAAAGCAGTAACTTGTTGGCTGAATAATTTTGCATATATTCTCCATAAACTCCTTTATGCTCTTTGAGTGTCAGTTCTCTGGGAACACATATCCATCTACCAACTCCCTCCTAACAGAGCATTCTGTTTTTCCCTTTTAATTTTAAACATGGTTGGTATTAGAGTGATGCAGTTGTTTGAGGGGGGATCTGAGAAATATAAAGGCCTCCTCCAGGAAAATATTCATGTAACATGATCACTCTCCCTAAATCCTCTGAACCTAATGTCCAGTTTATAACACACAAGTGGCATGCAGTGTCATGCACAAAAGCCAATGCATTTATGATTCAGAAGCAAGTTGGGGACTGAACTACAGCACTTGGTCAGCTCCGGGGATCCACTCCCTATTTTAAAGCTGTGCACAGCCTGCATGCCCATGATGTGCCCGCTTAACACCTGGGAAGAGGTACCGGCTGCTTGAAGGGACTTATGGCAACAGGTCACATCATCTGTAGCAGGAGCAGTAACTATCTTCCCACTCTGCTGCTGCTTGGGACAGTGCTGGTGTACCCACTCCGTTATGCACAGGGAAGGAACCGTATGCCTTGGAGAGCTGTCCTGAGAGTTTACAAGATGACAAATAAATCCAGTTTAGGAAACACTAGACCTTGTATGAATCAACTGTTACTGTGAATACCCTGGCAGTCTTACACTGAAAAAAGCTCAACCAGCTGGAAATGTTCCACTTGACAACACGTTAGTTTGCTGGTTGTCTTGCCATCTTCCAGAACCACATAGAAGGGTTTGTAGTAAAAAGCTACACAGGATTTCAAAGTGTTTGTTACTAATTCATTGAAAATGAATGAGTACAGGAACAAACTTTTTCACCAGTTTTCTATAAGAAGTTTCTGAGATGGTTCATAACTTAAAAAAAAACAACCTAAACATACAATGCTTAATGAACTGATTATTTTACACCTTCCATCCTGCAAATAGAAAAATATTTAAGATCTCTCTAGCCTGAGTAGTCAAGATAATAACTCTGAGCTCAAATTCACTAACATGAATGCAAGAATACATGCTTTAGTGAACAGCAAATATATAATAAATTTTCTTCATCAGCAAAGTGTGTGGAAATAGCATGTAATAAATGATGCGTAACTTTTTTCTTTATTTTATTACAGTAAGAAAGCTTATTATTTCTTGAAAGACCAAATATAAAACATACAAGAAATAGTGATTGAGGACTGTAATCCAGACATAAATTATTTTCCCAATATTTTGAAATATTGGCAGTTGACATAAGCATAATGGCTAACACACTACAATGCTCATATGCCCTAGTTTCATTTCACCTCTCCTGAAAGTGAAGAATTTACATTTAAAACAGTCAGCACTTCCCAGGTGATAATACAATACATCAGTGTTAAAAATACCTTTTTACAGTCAAATTAAATCTTTCTCACTATTGAATGAACTAAAAGAGCTACCTCCCTTTTAGCAACTACTGTTTCCTTCAAATATGCATAAACCCATGCATGCACACTCCAATACCCTGAAAATTAATAGCAGCATTATTAGCCTGATACCATGGCTAAGCTATTAATTTTTTTCACTAATTATAGGAAGGTTCTCCACTGAAGGAGCACTTTTATTTTGCATACAGAACAGGCCTCACTGAGACAGTCTCAAACCTGCCTGAGTATCTCAAATTCTTGTCCTGCAATTGTAGAGGTTGTATTCCTCTTTCTATTTTTCAAAATGATTTGTTCCATCAACTGTCATATCATCAACATCAGAACATAACTGAATGCAAGCTTGAGAAATTTCACCCCAATACAAAGTGTCATCTTAAGCCTCCTTCAAACAGCTGCCCAATACATGTTTACAAGTAAAAGATACAACAAGATTATTTTTATAATTACTGAAAATTAAAGAAACCATAGTCTCTTCAACCAAAATATTTTCCTTCACAGCTTTCGTACCACCTAGCAAGAACAAGATGTAAAATATGCAGAATTCAAATTCAAATGTATGACTTTTGTAGAACAATATCTTACTGCTTTTCTTAAGTTGACTAATCATAGAATTCAAATAATTTCGTATAAAAATGAAAATACACATTATCTTCTGTGAATATAAGACGACTAGGGTAAAAAAAAAATTGCTCAGTCAGTGCCACGCAATGTTGCCAGTAATTTTTATATGCTTTTAGAATACCAAACATTGCAATTTTTTAAAGTTAATATTAATTTTTTTGTATCTTCTCAAAGAACACGTGTTTATACACATATCATATATGCACCCATAATTGTGCTATAAGAGCTTAATGGCAACACAGTGCGGGATGGAGACATTGGAACAGACTGCCCAAGGAAGGTGTCAATGCAGAGCAGGCTAGATTAGATGTTTTTCAAAGGTCCCTTTCAACCCATAACAGTTCATGATTCTATGATACACCTGGAAATACCAAAACAAGGAGTCAACTAAATAAAGAGTTGGTTGTTTTCAACAGGAATACTGCACAGGGAGAAGACGTGTTAGAGAGTATTTAGATCACCTATACTGAAGCATGTAGTTCTATATCAGTAGCAGGGAAAGGCAGATTTCTCCAAAGAGTGATTCAAAGCAATTGAAGTACATGAAAATCTTGAAGATATCTGATTTGCAAGTGTCCATTTCATTGTCCCCATCTAAGAGAGAACCTGAATGAGGAAATGGCAGTTCCAACTCTCATCCAACAGACTGTCCTAAGGAAAAGGCTGCTGGTCCTATCACCTCACTCAGCCCATCTGCTAAGTCAAGACAGCGCGCCAGAACCCTCTTGTAAAGTAATTTCAGGGTTCAATATTACAGTACACTGTGCAGTACTACAAAGAACAAAAATCTCACAGATCCTCACTACAGTCCTATGGTAGAAATGCAGCTGCTACCTCAGCCAGCATGGGTATTTTTACACCACACTTCACAAACAGCCTTGAAAATTTGTCCTTGTAAGCACTGGATAAATTATACTGAAACCTAGGTAAGGTGAAATGAGAATGGAATAATTTGTCTGCGACCTAAATATACTCCCTTTTGCAAGAAGATCTCTTTAAAAGAAACAAGCAATTTCACAAGGAGTGGGGAGCAAAATAATGCTTTGTCTTTTCTATGATAACAAACCCAGCTTTAACTCTACTTAGATTTGAACAAATTCCACAGAAATACAAATTATAATTGCCATCAAGCAAAATTATATTTCTTACAGGCCTCAGGCAACTGCATTTTCATTATATAAGGAGTGCAGATGTGCAAATATTACCAAGTTGCTTGTCAGTTACTTAAAAAGCTGCATGACTATGTTATTCTGGTTGTGTTCAATCCACAAAGACATTATTAAAAAAAAAACCCCAACCCCAAAACCAATCCCTGAAACAAAAACTTCCTCCACATAAATACAATCACAAAATGGGAGATCAGCCTTATCCCCTCCTTTCATATCTCAAACAGGTTTACTGGTTTATTTTAAATTCTGTTGATTCCCTTTGTGCATACTAAAATCAGTCAAAAAAAAAAAAGTAATTTCAGTATTGACTGCTTTCTGATAAAACCTGGCACTGGAGGACAAAAAAAAATCTTATCATGCCAATCTTTGTTCTCCCTTGTATGATACATGACTTGTTTAGCCCCCAATTCAGAAGCTTCCTAAAAATTCCACTTCCATTCTTTGAATTTCCAAATTCCATGTGGGTTCATTTGCTGGAAATGAGTAGCAAAATAGTGTGTAACTCAAAACTGAAGGAATAGAGTAATAGAGGCAATAACACTTCAGTATTAGATTCTGCAATATTTTTTTTAAACAGTATAATGCAATATTCATTCTTCATTCTATAACTATTGTGCAATGCTCATGTCACACATGAAGTTATAGAGCACTTTAGGGACTTGTCCAAGTCTGCCCATCAAGTATATGATAAAGTTTAAGCATTTCACCCTGATTTATCACCAGACTATACACATACTATTTAAACTGCAGCTCTTCTGATCATGGAAATTAAGTTTTCCACTATAATTAATGTTAGTGAGATATATGTGATGGATTACATAGACTCTTGTAGGCTATGCTGGGGTTTCCATATGGAGCTTCTTCTTATGACCTTTACACACATATTATCTTCCTCTAAGAGAAGATGCAGGGAACCCCTTCTATGAATGCAACTTTATGATGTTCCAGGGGGTTTGCTATGTATTTTGTCCCCTTCCTGCTCTGTCAGTTGCTACCTTTATTTTGCATTGCTTACAAGCAAGGAAGCTGTCCCCATGGTGTCATGATGGCTGATTTAGGCCTCTTTGCAGGATAGGTCTGCCAAGGCTAACTAGCTGTTAGCTGTCCAAATAGGAGCTTACTTTCATCTGCATGGAACAGATGACTCACTGGTATTTAGCTGGCTTTATTCAATCTGATAATACTCATAATTTTTGCACTAACTATATTAACAGAAATGCAACTCTTAACCAGGAGCAGGAGCTATAGTTAACAGAATTTTTCATACCTTTCAAGTTTCATTTATCTGCCAGAGATAAAGGTTGAAATCTTCCATACAACCATATTGAGAACTAGTAGTTCAAGTGCTCATGTTTTTTACGTTTAGAGCTCACATGTTAAATGCTTAGGAGTTCAGAGACAAAATTATTGAAAAAAAAAAAAAAAAAAAGTCACTTCTAAGTACAGATTATTCCCTGAAGGGTATTATGTAAATTTTACGCACCACAGGAATGTCAGTTCTGGTGCAGTAACAACTGTGCCTCTCTGGTGGGCACACATGCACCCTCATATACTAATTTTGGATGTTGAGGACATTTATCCCCAGTTGTTTTATAATTTTGCATATGTTCACCAGAACTACTACCATGAATTAGCACAGCATGCACCAACAAAGTGCCTGAGTTACAGTCTCTGCATTGCAGGACAAAAACACTAAACATAATTTTTAATGTAGGTTGTAAAGAACAATGCTCTCAAATCAAGCTACTTGAGGAAGTAAACTAGACAAAGTATAAAATCTTTGACTGGAGTTTTGTCCTAATAGCAGAGTCAACAATCCTAAACTAGAAAGTCATACAGGATCTTTAGTACCTGCGAGTGGAAGGCATTTCGTTTTGGATCTCATCTGTAAATGGTTCAGTCAGCAGCACAGTGCCCCCTAAGTCATGCCTGTGCACTGGATTTGCTCCTATTTAAAGTAAAGTGCTGTCTGACACACTATTTCTCCAGTCAATTTTTAGAAGCAGGTAACAGTGAATGTGTTGATATGGTTGTTTTCTTGATTTGTTTTAGTTTGGGGTTTTTTTTGTTGGATTGTTTGTTTTCTGTTTGATTGACATTTTCTAAGCAGAAATAACATGGTTATTTATTGCAGTCATTTAGTAGGATGATTAGTAACTCTAAATACAAAAGAAAATTATTATATTGTTTCCACAGGTACACATTAAAAAATAAAAAGAGTCACACCTTATTTGCATTAGGTAACTATGTCTTCTTCAGAAAAGTATGAAATGAAATGAAATGAAATATTCTGTCAAAGGCAGTGAAGTAGGTTAGGGAAACCTTTTGGTTATTTCTCTAAAGATTCTCACCTTTACAGTTAGGCAAAATGCCAAACATGTGCCAAACTTTTAAATAAATTTTATATTTACCCTGAAGATAAACACTTACTATCATTCAGTAGAAAGACAATTTAGCAGAAGGAATGCTTCAGTGTTTTCAACAACTATGTAAGGTTGACTGCAATACAGAAGTAAAGATTTCAAAGGAAGGACCTATGCTTAGTGTCATGGAATGAAAAATACATTTTGTACCTTGAATATAGGCAGTGATTTTATCACCTGTGCTAACTGAAGTCATAATTTTAGCTGTGTTTGTTTTTCAGTGTATTTCTTTTGATCGTGAAAAACTAATGGGGCATTGATGCACATGAAATGGAATATATCCCAAGCCCTAATCTGAATGATGAACTACATTAAAATACAAGAAATGCTCATACTACTTTACAGAGATCCAGTCAGAGAAATACATGCAGGCATCTACGTGTGCCACGTTTCATTGGCTTCTCTATCCTGTCCTCCTTGTATCTTGTCACTCATGTACACAAAACAGACTCTCACAGGCATACACAGACACATACACACACACACACACAGAGGTTCAGGACTATGTTGTTTTCAAATATACACATTAGTGAAGTCATCCTAAGTAACTCCTTGCTTGCCAAAACACTCATCTTCAGACCACTGACAGCTCCATCAGTCAAAATGTGGTGTGAACTAAAGGCACATAGTAGTTTTTGTTCATTAGGAAAAGAACTGTTGGAGTGGGTTAGAAGGAAATGAAGAGAGGATTTATTTCTGCCTGTGCATTATTTACAGTGTCCTTTACACAAAGTAAAGTTAGGTGACTGCTTAAGCTTTAACAAGCAGCTAAAGGTAAATCTGCAGGAGGTCTTCTTTTGCTACTATTTCAATCCTCAGTTATCACATACAATGTTACGAACATGAGGGAGGGGAACCCAAAACCCTGAAATTGCTATTCAAATAGCAAGCTTAATGTTCTTCACATATAGTTCAACATGGCATGCAGTTTTATTGTATTAAAAGGCTCACGTATGTGAGTTGAGCTAAAGAATCTGCCTACCGTCACCATTAAAATGGATCTGCAGATTAAAGATCTGCACATTATCCCCATAAGTTAAGGAGCAGAACCGTAGGTATTACGAACACGGTCACACACAAACACATACACAGAGCGCCGCTACCTTTCCATGCCTGTATTTTGCAGGTCCCTTTGCAATTGCCTCGGATAAGCAAATACGTTTCTACAGCACCACAAGGGTAAGGCTTACGTACCAGCGGCAACTTTAACACAGACAAATTACAGGTTGTGCACCCACTACGCCAGCATTACTGCACGAAATATTTTGCGCTACTTAGAAGGCTGTGTTAGCGGCACCGCTGTCCAGAAATATCCATGTTGCCACATATTAAAGTGTCATTTTATTTAAGCCTTACCTTGGCTGACTTGCCCTAACTGGTGACAAGGCACTTTAATTTATAAGAAGCAAATGGGGACTTTTCGCAGTGCTGGCGGCACAGCTGCTCGCCGTCCTCAGAGAGGCACCCGGCCCCGGCTCCGCATCCCTGGGAGCGCCGAGCCGCGCTCCTGCAGCGCCGGCAGCCCGGGAGATTGGCCGAGCCGCCGCCGCCCCCGCCCCGCTCCGCGCCCGCCTTCCTCCCTGCCCGCCCCCGTCCTTCTCCCTCCCCGCCTTGTTTTCCCCCTTCCCAGCACTTCGGGGACGCAACCAGCCTCCTGCGCGCAATGGCAGACCCGGGCTACTCCCGGCTCTCGGGCAGATGCGCGATCCATCCATCCATCCATCCATCCATCCATCCATCCATCCATCCATCCATCCGACCGTCCGTCCGTCTGTCCTCCCGTACCGATATAGCCGGCGCGTTCGGGCACAGGGATATCTTTGTCCGGTAACTGCGCGGCGGCAGCGAAACCCTCCTGTTGGTGCTTGAGGTGCAGAAGAAGGACGGCTCCAGGGTGGTGACAGCGAGCCCCTAATTTCGGTGCCGGGAAGGGGGGCCGGGAGCCGGGAGGGCTGGGCTGCCGAGCGGGGCGGGAGTGCACAGAAGGGGTGCACCACCGAAAGCGGGCAGCACGGCACTGCTGTGGCAAGCCGGCGATAAATTTTCCTATTTCTGTGCAAAGTCGTCACAGCCTGCTAAGCATTCCACTGCCGGCTCGTTCATCAGCGGTCCACATGGTCCGGCTGTAAGGTTCAGACTGAATGATGCCTCCTTCCAACCCTAGTGGGTCACAGGAGGTGTCACATTAGCGACCCGTTCCCTACCAGATCAGCCCCATTCCTTTACAGACTTCCTGGCCTCTAACACCCCCATATTCATGTCATTACACCAGTTACTGTAAGTTGATGGATAATTTGTGCCCTTTCAGGCTTGTCTGGTTCGAGGCAGGCTGGCTGATGCAAAAGTAATTAAAAAATCTGGACCTTGTATAACATCTTTACTCCAAATATACCTTATTCAGAATTAAGATTAATGGCATTCTCCTGATTCGGGGTTTCAGGAATGGGGCAGCCGTGTCAGACTCTGCTTACTCAACCTGCTAAAGCAGTGTATTAAAAATGTAATTAACATATAAGTGAAAACGCTGGCGCATTCCCTGCTGGTGCAAAGAAACCTTGTTTCCAGCCAGCAGGACATGTACCCTGGAGTGAGCCATGAAACCAGAGTGTGCTTGAGTCCCAAAGCTCTGGNTTTTTTTTTTTTTTTTTTTTTTTTAAATGTATTATGGGTCAGGAGCAGAATCTGAAGTATAAATGATAGGTACCCCATGTACAAATGATCTAGATTTGAAAAGCAGAGCTGAAAAGAATAATTCTACAATTTAACATAACCGGAAGGGAAGTTGTTACACCAGATTAGATGGAAAGAACAACACTGCTCACTGAGATCACTCGGACTGCTGGATTTTGAGAACTTTTCAAACAAAATTGCTCTGAGCTGCTCAGCGATATACATTAAAAATGATTTTGCTAGCAGGATAGGGAATTGAAGGCAAGAAGCAGCTAGTCGTTTGAATTTTGGGGAATGTAAGCTCGGAGGGAATGAAATAGAAGCTGTTTCAATTTGCTATTTATACGTCCTCTGGCTTGCAGCTGCAGCACATATGAATCAATGCTTTAATACGCAGTCTTCAGAGTGTTCTCTCTCATGCAACTTCTGTTAGGTTGTGCATAGCTCCAGATTCAGACAGATCTCATGATCTGGGGGATGGGTTGCTTATATCCAGATGCTTTCACTATTTTACTGCACTATGGCAGACGCAAATCTCCTTGCCAGGGAAGTGATTGTATTAGCAACAGTGAGCAGGGGAAAAGGAGGGAAAAAAGGAGTTTCCTTTCGTTCTCTTAAGGTCCAGACAATTTAACTTGAAAACGAATTCTTGTCAAACCATCCTCCAAAGATTCCCAGTGCATAAAGTGAAGGGAATAAAATATGAGGGTTACCTTTCAACCTATCTACCCTTGGATGAAATGCTGCTTAGGTGTAACAACCCAGGGATATGTCTGAAAAGAAAACATTTTATTTTAAGGTCTTTTCTCAGTAATTTCCAATGAATAAGACAGAATTATGAATATTCACCAGATACTCAGAGCATATGTCATCAAGTCATTTGTTTCTGCAATAAGATGTTTGACAAGCAGAGGGAAGTCTTGATGCTTCAGAAAAGCATTTAGAAGGTAAAAATCTGCAATTCTTTCTTCATATATGTATATGAAATAAATATGTGCACATACATTTGCATTGACATATTTCAGGGACTTCTCACAGCAGGAATAAAGAATATCTGTTTAAAGAGATTATATCCAGTATTGCAGGCTAATTTGATATACAATGATCAAAGTTTTCTTAAGAATTCAGAATTATTCCATTTCAAGGAAAAAGCAATTTGTAAAAACTAGCCTCAATGAACTCTGACATTTCTTTTAAGCCTACATTTTAAGACTAAATACTGAGATTTGGTGTTATTGATGTTAGGTCAATCCTTTCATCAGTTTGAATGCTAAAAGAATTTGAATTTGTCATGGGAAAATAAAGTCTGATGAAAAGAACCTCAAAATGAAGTTACTGTCTGGGACTGCAGCAGTATTCCCAAAGGAATTCCAGGGAAATTTGGACATAACCCTTCAAGTCATTGTGTGTATGGGTCTTGTCTTAAGGAATTGAGCAAACCTGCACAGTTCTAGCGGTATATCAAAATAAGGAACTTTCTCAATCACGTTCAATAAGTTCCCTTCCTAGACTCAAGAGTTTGTGACAATGATTACAGGGGAAGAAGAAAATAAGTGGCTCTTTTTGTCCCTTCTGACTCGTGGACTTGCTATGTTTAAAAGCAATACTGAAAAGGACATAGACTATTTATGAAGGAAATGTATAGCTGTACCAAAAGTAAACTGGTTTCTACAGTTTAAAGAAAAAATACTGTTTTACTGCTCCTGTTAATGAGTTATAGAACACGCTCACAAAATCAGTCTCTCTTTGAGAGTGCTTAATATGCTGAACATGAATTGATTGTCTTGCAGGTAACTGCTAGAGAACTAATCATCCAGCTAACATTCAACCAATTAGAAAAACACTAAGTGGTTCATTAATACATAAAGTAATGAAAATTCCAGGTCATTTATAGATTACAAAGTTCCTGTACACAAAATAGATAGATGAGGAATGGCTAAGATCATATTGGGATAAGGACATTGCCAAGTTTAAGTCCAAGTCTTTCTTAAACATGTGTACTCTAATAGCTGCAGCCAAAGAAAATTAGCTCAGTCGCTGCCAAGAACCTCTGCTCACACACTGAGAGCAATTGGACTGGGAATTTCCATGTTCTTGTTCAAAAGCACCAGGGAATAACATAGTAACCCCTACCTCCAGTGGCAACTTCTCAGTCTACAAAAGTTACAAACCCTTTCTCTTTTTCCTAGATTTGAAAGACTGAAAACGGATTCTACCATTTCCTGCCACAAATTTCACATTTACAAATCTTTATTTTTCTTTTCAGCTGCAGTGCCTAAGAACCAGTCCCAGCCATATGTCTGAAAACATATTTGACACTCCCCATCAATATCTGTTTCTTGTCTTAGTAGACAAACATTTTTATTTGCTGAGTTATTAATAATAATAATAAACATTCTTACAGCTACCAATTTATGCAGAAATTAATTTTCTTTAAAGTTTGTATATGATTTACTGATGACAGCTCTTTAGAAATGATCATCCAAAAATATATCAATATGTGGAATTAACACTTAGGCCTAAAACTTAAAAGCATAATATGTCAAGCTGAATACAAAAATAATGTCTATAGTTTGATGATGCATCACAATGGTACACAATTGACTCACCACCCTAATGCCATTTCCAGATGTAGTAAAATATAAAAATGCAAATATAATTTTGACATCAAATGCATTTACAATATTGTTACATTTCTATCTCTAGATAGCTAACAGAAAATCATACCAAAATATATAATGGTAGTCAAAATTTTCATTTTCTGATACATAACAGTGGGACAGAAATTTTTTAAGTTTTCTAGTAAATAAACATACAACTGAGTTTCTTCATGTTCCTAATGAAGACTCTCTGGAGGTTTCTCATATCATGCCTCTATATTTTTATTGTAGTAAGTGCACAGATATTCAGAAGAAATAGGATTAAGACAATTTATTTTACATATGGTCTCTCTGAATATTCTGTAAGGCATGCATTTCCTCGAGAAAATTTAAATAGTTGATTAGAAAAAGTGAATTTTTAATACAGGTTAGCATATTCTACACTATATTAATTGCAGAGGGAATGGCACTGCTGATACTTCCTTGGCTCTTTCTACACTAAGCATCACTGGAGTATTTTCTAATAAAACAACAACAGCTGTTCCTAGATATATGATGCCAGTAACAGTTGCCAGTCACAAAAAACTTGTGATAATATAGTCACTTGCCTTTAGTTTTCCATAAAACAGCAGGCAAAATATACTGACAGGACTTGGAAGAAAACACCATAATGCCTGGCATTTTGCTACCTCTTACCATAAAAGTCAGAACTAATCAGTCCCTTTCTGAATGCAGGAAACATAGGGGCGAAAAAAAAAGTATATATATAAAGGGCCACAAAAGAATATCATGGTGTGTCAATCTTTCAGTCTTTGCAATGGAAACAGACAAGAAAGAAGACTCAGCTGAAGGCAGTGAAGTGATTAACTTAGACATTAGTAGATCTTTCTCGTGAAATCTCACACTAACATTTATAATAGGTACCATTCAATCAAGAAACTTGCTTAATTGGGGTGTTTCCTAGGAAACTAATACAATTGTGTAATTGTATACCATGAACTGACCAGTGTAAAATGGGATACAACCTGGTAACTGTACAATGTTCATGTGTAATTGGTGGAATTTTTTTGTAAGTTTAAAACTGTCAATGAAATTATCCTGATGATTTTGAAAATAATGTAGGCAAAAATAAACTTTTTTCATACACAGACTGGAATTAAATCCTCATGGGTCAAGGTTCTCTGAATTGTTGCAAGTAGTTATTCAGATACTCTGCATAAAACATCAGATGCAAATATATTCTATTTCAAATTATTAACATTATATTTGGTGGAGTCTGGCACTTACAGGTAGTAGTAAGATGGAATCTTCTTTCCCACTGTAACAAGAGCTTTAATAAATTTTTGCTTAGAGGTAGGAAAATGCTAACAAGAAAAGGCTCCTGGGACAATATTAAGACAGATTTTCATAATATCATCCAAAAGGACATTATTTCTGGGGCATATTATGTATTTTTTCTCTTTACTAAAATAAAGAAATTGCTTCTCTTAGACTCAGCATTCAGTAGGCTAATGGCAGGGGAAAGGGGAAATATAAGATGATGATGCAACTTCTACTGAAGCTGGAATATCATTTCCATTGAAACCATAATTCTGATTGATGCTGAAGATATGTGAAGGAAAAATTGTGTCATTGTTTATGTAGAATTTTCACTGAAGCTTAGCAGTCCTTCTGTACTGTATACTATACTCCCTGTACTATAGATGTATGTTTTTCCAGTTATTATTTTTTTAGCACTTCTTCCAATACCAAGATGTTTATAGATGCTGTTTTGCTCCTTCCAAACAGCTACATGACCAACAACATATTTAAATATAGCAATATATGCTTATAGCTTCATGCTCAGTCAGTGGGCACCACTGAGAGGAGTCTGGTTTCCTCTTCCTTACCTCCCCTACTCCATCAGATACTTCTACATTTTGGTAAGACGTCCCCAGAGCCTTCTTGTGTCCTGGCCAAACAGCTCCAGCTCTCTGCTTCAACTGGTATGGTGGATGTTCTGATCCATGAATTAGGTACATGACTGTTTGCTGTGCTGTCTCTAATGCATGCTCATGTATTGGGTACTGGGGGAGGTAAGAATGAGACATCAGCACTCCAGATGGGTCTCACCAGGCAATGAACAGCTTCCCTTAAGCTGCTGGTAATGCTCTTCTAATGCAGCCCAGGATTCTTCTGGCCTTCTTTGTCAAAAGGGGAAAAATTTGCACTATATTTTAGTAGTCACATTTTGTAATTGTATAAAGCACTAATATAGGACCGAAGTTGAATTTTGAAATTTGCTGAGCTTTGTAGTAGAGCTCCTAGATGTTGAATCACCTATAATTCGTGGACAACAGTGTTTAATACAGGGCTGTACAGTCAGTCAATGTCTAATCCCAATGGTTCTCTTAACCAGATTAATCTTATTTCCAATTAGAGTAGGAAAAAGGATACATCTATGTTGCTGAAAGAGGAAGAAACTTAGGCGAAGTGAAACAAAGGATAAACTTCTTTGTCACTTCCAAATTCTGAAAGCTTAGATTATCAGCATTTTATTTAAAAAATGTCAAATGAGAAAGCAATGTTAAAAGCCCCATAATGCTGTCCAGAGCGGCACCCTTCAGCACTGTATCTGATGATGGGTCTCCCCCATAAGGGCTAATGTGTAGGCACAGCATCCTTCCTATTCTGCAGTGCCTAGCCTTGTATGTCCATACCCCTGCAGTGTGCTTAGTGCAAGTGGTAGAACATAAGAGTTTATTGAAGGTATGAATGTTCCAGGGGTGATAAGTCTCTGGTATCACCAAGGTAAAAGCCCCTCCCTGCTGCCCCTCTGTTTCATTCCTCTAGCCAGGCAATAAGACAACTGAAGAAATAGAAATGAGAGTCAAGAAAAAAGTTGATTCTTGCTCTCTTTATTTTTATGTAATGAAATACTGCAGTTCCATAAGCCAACTAGATGCTTCCGTGTAGGTAATGTCATGGCTGCCATTTAATTAATAAAACCACCATCTACTGGAATGCTTCTCAGGATGTGCTTTTCTTTTGCCATTTGCTTATTAGTGCCCACTGTAATTAGTTAGAATTAAGAAAAATCAAGTTTATGACTAATATGATCTATTTAATAGGCCAAATAAGCAACAAGAAAAACCTCATGTTAGATGGTGACAAACAATGAAGCAGAGACATATGTTTGTTCTGTTCCCCAAGCACAAACACAACACAGAGATTCCCTGACTAATAAATTTACTTTCATTTTAATTAAAACAGAACATTTAGTTACATTTCCTCTGTTCTGTCAAAGAATTAAATAGATAAATGGCTAGCAGGAGAAAAAATGATAACATTTTCTTTAGTGCTCCAACTGCACTCATAACTGATTACTACCCATCTGTTCACTAAAGGTGTAGGAAAGGCACATCATATAAAGCTTTATTCCCTTAAAAAAGCTTGCTAAAATATTTTGAGTTTCATCCCATATCTTCCAAAATGAAAAAAAAGCTTTTCAAAAAGTAGAATTTGTCTGTTCTGTTTCGGTATAACATTAGATAGATAAGCTGTTGTCATTATTTTAGTCTTCTGATTCTTTCTACCATTAAACCAAAACCAGCTTTCTACCAAAAGCTCCTGGAGAGTAGTTTCCCCTTGAAGAAATTATTGCAATGGCAATTCTATGGATTCTAGCCAAGAAGGAACAGTTAAGTAAACAGTTACACGCAAGACAAGACAACAGACTCCACTCTTTCTCTGGTAGTAAGCCTAAAACCCAAGGTTTGTTTGATGCATATAGTCCAGGAAGGTTCTAATTTTGCTTAAAGAAAGCACAGAACTGAATTATCAGCTACTTCCCTTGGTATTTTTATTTCTATTGGTTAATGGCTCCTGTATTTGGTAACTCAATTTACTGGCTTTTGGTTAATGGCTCCTGTATTTGGTAACTCAATTTACTGGCTTTCAGGAGTCTTGAAGAAAATATGTTCCATCTACCAATAAAATGCCTCATTTTTTTCAGTCATTTTAGAGGTGTGTAGGTAAATGGAAGAAATACAAAATGGGACAGGATACATCCAGCAGTGTTAAGTGGCATTAATGTCATCATTGGGGAGATACTCCCTGCTACAGAATAACTGGAGCGTTTGAGCTGGAAGAGACCTTTAAAGGCCATCTACTTTAAAAGCCCCTGCCATGGGCAGGCACACCTTCTGCTAGATCATCTTCCTCAAAGCACCATCCAATATGGACTTGAACACTCCCAGCAGTAGGCATCCACAATTTCTCTGAAGAACCTATGCCAGTGACAGTGCCTCACCACCCTCCCCGTGAAAAATAAATCCAATCTAAATCTACCCTCTTTTATCTTAAGTACATTATCCCTTGTCTTAGAACTACATGCCCTTGTCATAACTTGTAAGCGTCTTTATGTACTGGAAGATTGCAGTAAATGTCTCTAAAGACTCCTGCTGGCTGAATGACTCCCAACTCTCTCAGCCTGTCTTCACAGGAGAGGTGCTTCAGCCCTTTGATCGCCTCCTCTGGCCTCACTCCAACAGGTCCATGTCCTTATTATGTTGGTGTGCCCAGAGCTGGACTCAATACTCATGGCGAGATCTCACGAGGGCAGAGTAGAAGAATCACCTTCCTAAACCTACTTGTCATGTTTCCTTTGATGCAGTTCAACATACAGTTGTCTCTCTGGGCTGCAAGTGTACATTGCTATCTATTAAACACACAGAGAAATTCTTTAGCAACTGAAAAATGGCAAATCATGTCCATCTTCCAAAAATAGTAAGAGGGAATATCCACAGAACCACAAGGCTGGTCAAACTTACTTGCATAATTTATGCAGCAAGTCATCCCCAAGAAACTTTTCAGGGCAGCAGCCTGACTTGGATTGCCAAGTATGGATTCACCAAGAGAAAATCTTTCCTGACCAACTTGTAGTCTCTGATGAAATAACTGGATGTAGAGAGCAGGCCAAATACCATCCCCTTCTCTCGACCTGAGTAAAACTTTTCCACACATTCTCTCCCAAGATCACCATAGTCATACTAAAGACTTTATTGGTTGGATGGAAGAACATAAGGTAGTCAAAGTCTGGCTGGACAGCTAGACTCTCAGAATTGCATATATTAAGAGTCATTATAGGTCTAAACACTATTTAGCATATTTGCCAACAATATGAAAAATAGGACAGTATGCAAGTTGACAGATGAAACTGCCTTGGAGGTTTCTTTGAAACTTCAAAACTATGCTAGATTTCTTAAAAAACAGACCAGTACTTCCTTTTTCCTTTCCTAGAGCAACAATAGTGAAAGTATTTTGCGAGTTAGTCACCTGTAATAGCTTTGCATGCCAGTCATCCAATGAATCAGCCAGTCTCATATCTCACATGGTAAGAAATTCTATTCTCAGTTGGCTGTGCTAAAGACCAAAAAGTCAAATTTTTAGATTTATAGGATCTTCAATGAGAGAAAAAAAAAAAAAAAAAAAANAGACTATGCAATAAGAAAACTACTGGTTTTACAATATTCATTTTTATTGTAGCAGAAAAGCATGATCTAAACCCACAACACTATTTAAAATTATGATTGATAAAGAAGAGTTAATCAGTTGTTTAATATTTTTAAGAGAAAAATATTTAACAAGATTTTCAAAGCTAAAAGTTTATTTACTCTCTAGTCCTTTTTAATATAGGGCTATAAATCCTTTCTAATTCTTCTAAATGATTCAGTAGAAGAGGAGCTTCATTGTTCTCAAAAAAACCCTCAGTGTACACTATGCATAAATTTATGAATATAACATTTCACTGCCTGTATTTTAACACAGTATGTGGACTATTGTATGTTCAGATGTTGTAAGCTTATACCGGGTAATATTATTTTCATTTAATATTAATTTGATTTTGACCTTACATGCTATGTTGTACCACATCTAAAAATGTTTTTATCGTGGCATTTAATAGAATCAGTCCATCACTGTAACCTAAATGAATAGGTAAAAATCGATCTTCAGCACTTTTTTTTTGTCCCAATGCAATATCAGTATTAATAAATATTATTAAATTCTAACACAGACATTATTAAATTTAAGGTTTTATTTCCATGTCCAAGACTTAAGTCCTTTAATATGCCTTTTAATTAATAATGCATTTTTCATTTCTTTGTTTCTGTTGTAGTGTGGTTTTTTAAGCCTGTCTACTGTAAAAAGGTTCATAAATATCACCAAAGCTGGAAGATAAACCACTCTTTATCTATTGTTAACTATTAAAATGCTTCTGTTAATTTTATGGAAACCTAAATTCAAAAAGCCTGTTACAGAAAATGCATTTTCAAAACTATTTAGGGGATAGCTCAGACTTTTCTGCCTGGAAAGTGTAAATCTTCTCTGAGGTCCTCATATAACTAAGGGGAAAGAAGGATGATCCAGAAGTAGAAACACTGCTTGAGAGCATCTGCAACCTCTCAAGGTTGTCCAAAACCTTTTCCAAGCCCAGAGGGGGAAGCCAGATGAGGTACGAAGTGCATCAGCCATCTGCACTGATGGGATCCCCAGGGGAGCTGCACACCTGAGGGCAGCAAGACACGCAGCAATCACACAAACTGCTGGCACTGCATGCATTACCCCAACCACCACAAGCTAACCCAGGAGCAGATACACAAGGGAAAGACGCTTGAATACCTGTAGCCCATGTCAGAGCCTGATACTTGCAAGACAATAATTGATACACTGAAATTTTCTTCTACTTTTTTTCTCTCTTTTTTAAACTGGTCACACTTCTACTTCCCATGAGTAGGGTTAGTTCCTCATTTTTTACAATGGAAGCAAACCTCTTAAAAACTTCTTGTTGAGGTAGATTTACTCAGTGAGTTCAGCAGTACAAAAGGATAGGGAAACATGCAGCCCTTAGCATCTTTAAAGGGTGAGCAAACACTGGCGATAGCTCTGGAACAGAGAACACATCAGAAGGCAAAATCATCTAGTTTTCAGACCAGCAAAAGCCAGATCCAGAACTGATAGATATAATAGCTTTAAAGTGCTGATAGCAGGGAGAAGCATTCATATAAGTGGATGAAATAAAAAAGTCTACAGTCAACTTTAAAAGCCTTGGTAGTTCCTTTACAAGAGTTAGTAAAATGGAATTTTAATTTTTTTTTTTTTAAATACCAATTTTTATTCACTGCACTCTTCCCTCAAACAAAACCAGTTATATACAATGCAAAAAAATTTTAGATAAAACCAAACCCTAGTGCCTGATCCAGATAACTATTTTATTATTAAAGCTACCATCATTCAAGCGTTTAAAACGTCTTAAATGCAACTAAAGCAAAGAAATAACTTTATCATAATCACACATAGACAGGAAAATCAGCAAATAAAACCCCTCACTGAATAGTTTTTTTAAAAATTGTTTGTTTTTCAACAAAAAGTCACAGAAATACCTGAAAACCAGGTTTTCTTCCTAGCTGTACTTAAGACAAATCTTGCTTGTATTCTGCAATGGAAAAAAAAAAAAAAAACAAGCATCTGTATACTGAAATTGGTTCTAGTTTTGAATGTCTTACATGTGATATGGTTTATCAAAATAGGATCCCACGTCTTCACTGCTGATGCGATCTTGTGAGTTTTCAATAAAAGTTTCATCAAATAGACCTAACTATGAAAAGAATGAGCAAGAAGTGATGTTCATTGATGCATAATATGCCAAAATTTAGGACTGTTAAATTGATGACTCATGTCAGTCTACTGTGACTAAAAAATGTTAATTGACTTGTAAAATAGATACTATTTCATAATGTCAAGGAAATACCAAAAACCAGTCATGACTGATTATTTTTAGAAATTCACATCTTATTAGTGGCTCAAAGATACCACCATTTTTGTGCACATTGAAGTTTCCTTCCATGCAATTCTTAGGTGAACCCAAAACATTTCCCGAAAGATGCTTCTGGTGTACCTTAAAGTAGATAAAGTGTCTTTATAACATGCTGCAGATATCAATATGCTTTAAGCACTAGTCTGTCTTTTCAGCTAGCACATTTTATTGAAGACTAGCATGTTGAACTGATGTTTTGAGCGAGAGGCTCTAGAGACAACATGAAAAAAATGTTCTTCATTCACAATCTTTTAAAGAACAAAACTAGAATTATTACAAAGATTACACTCCTGGCTTGCCTGATAAGTTGGATATAACTGCCAGTGTAATGAAGTTTAGTCAGTGTCCATGATGACATCCTCAAAATTGAAGACACTCTTCCCCTTGTTTCATAGCTGGCCGATGAAAGCTGCACTATCAACAATAAACTTTTGCTTTTTCCTATTGAGATAGTCTTCAGACAAATTCTGAAATCAGTTTATTAAGTTCCTCTGATTAAAGTAGCAGGCAAAACAGAAAAGCCTTCAATTATGAAATTCTTATATCTATAGTACCTTTCACTTATGACTCTGCTTCTTTTGCCCTTTTCCACCTTTTGGTTTCTCAGAGTATTAGAATGTGGGAAAATGGCTGGGGTAAAATCAGAGAAAAGTGAGAAATTATATTCACACTCTAACAGGAGTTATAACTGTACAGAAATTTTAGGGTGAAATGCGGTTGCATCCCTGGATGGGATGCAGTCATCATGCCTGATTTCCCACCACAAGATGTGTTAAGGGAAATGAAATGGAGGGTGGAGTAGAGTGGAGGCCCTGCAGCCAGGATTTGATAAAATCCTTGCAAGGAAGGGGCCTCGGTGGTACCTTGTAGCTGATAATCCCAGTAGCAGTTGTTAATCAAGGGAGATAAAAGAAGATGTCTTGCTGTTGAACCAGCAACCATGGTGAGATCACAGATACCATACTGATGAACACCTCCATCCCAAAGCTATCCATCTCCAAGGTTACCACCACCCCTCACAGAAAAACATTTTAAAATTATTTACTATATTTTATAATTTTACACCAGTCAGTGACAAACATATGTACTACTGGAGTTACTCCAGCTCCACCTAGACATAAAGAAATAGTATAAAATTAAGTTAAGATGGGAAAAATTTAGGGAAGACTCCCTTGTAATTTTTGGAATCAGTCAATGGGCTGAACCTGTCTTCCCCATAGGGACTCATATGAGGTAAGAACTATACTCTTATGCATGCTGAATTATTATCTCAAGGCGGTTTGTGTTAGGGATTACAACTTGTCAGTGTATTGCTTTGAATACATTTTTTCAGTCAGATACTAACACTGACAATCCATGAACCTTAACCTGTCATAATCTTATTAATAAAGAGTGTTCTGTAAACTGTTAGTGTGAGTCCTTCACGGGTGCTGGCAGTCACTGTCTGCAGGTAATGTACTCAGATAAAGATGTGGAGACCTGGGAGGGGTCCCAGGGGACCCTGACCAAGTCAGTCTAATCCCTCTGATCCAGAAAACTGTTCAGTGAAGGGTCCCCATAAGTGGATGCTGACAGTCTGGTTGGGCACAGGATCTCAGCTTTCTTGGGCTGTTGAGTGTCTTTATCAACACAGAAAGTTTGAGGAAATCCCTTTTCACATGACACAGTATATTTGATGTCTCCTGTACTCCATTGCTTAATAGCAAATGAGAGCTTGATTATCAATTTTTTTCAATGGAACACATGGTCATTATCTTTATCACTTTGTAGAATTTTTTATTTTCTTTCTTTGCATTCCAGTGATTTCAGTGCTACCCTACTCCGCAAAACACATACACTGGTTCTTTATACAATTCTAGTTTTTGTCATCATTACACTAGATTAGCCCCTGGATTTTTAAAAGGTTTGTATGCATGGCCTATTTATTTTAGAGTGAGTAGCTTCCATGATTGCAGTGACTTTCCATGTGCTTGCAGGATGTTTTAATGCCATAGTACACTTTTAGAACATTTATACAGTTTAGATTTTACAAATGTTATCACAAACTTCACGTATCACTATTTCTTAATTAGTTAAAAGATTTTTTTCATATTTAGCAGGAATCACTCGTGACAAAACAAAAGTTTTTGTTGGAATCTGTGTATTTCCTATGATGCTAAAAGAAAAACCTCCAGCAACAAACTGGGGATAATTTTGTAGTGAACACTAGAGGTACACTCAAAACAATTTATGTTAAATATTTTACAAACTCAAGATTAAGTCCAGTATATTATTACACTGAGGAACCCCATAGCACATTCAATTCACTATTAACTTCACTGAATCTACAATAAGTGAGAGTTTGCCAACTCTTTACGTCTCAACCAAGATTTAAATCATCTACTTTGAACTGAGTCAACATGATTAATTACAGAAAGAACTCATTAGCGGGACCTCTTAAAAAATACAGAGATTAATGGAATGGGAATTGGGAATTAAATTCTGCTACTGTTAACAAATTTCACTGTTGTTTCCACGCACCATTTACAAATTTACATTATAGTTGATGTCCATCTAGCAGTTGGATCACTATAGAAAGATAGAAATGTGTCAGCAGATTAAACACAAAAAAAATAATACTAATATCTACCGCATACTAATTGGAGTAAAGTAGTCCTACTGTGGGGATTTATTTTCTGTATGTGAAAAGTATTAGAGTGTTCTGCATGGTCTAGGAGTAAACAACTGTCAGACAATGTAGCTCTACCAGGATATTTGTGTATACATCTGAGTGTTCAAATCACAAAAAAAAAGATACTTGGGGACAATTCCATGATAAAATGAAGATATGGAGATACACTCACAAAAGTTACTCACTGAAATGATTCAAGGTAACTTCTCTCTATATCTGTCAAAGGATCTTATGCAATATAAAATATTTACAGTATTTTTCATATTTTGTGTCTTATTTCTAGGGTTGGAACAGAGATATATTTGTATTTTATTCCCTTGAAAAAATATCCCATTCAATTCCCTAACCTTTCTTATACGAGTTAATTTTGAAAGAAATAGTAAAACCTCATTTTTAAATCTTTTTGTTCCAGCACTTGCTGGAATTTCAGTGAACTTCATATGCCCTTAGTATTAGAACTTAATCTTTATCTTTCCGTATTGATGTTTTTAATAGGTGTTAAACAAAGTTAGGTTCAGAGCTTTCAGGTATTATTTTTATTCATGCTGTATCCTCTTTTCCTATTTTTAATGTCAATGTAAAATTATTTAATTTTTTTCTAAATCACTATTTTTCATTCTTTCCTGTTTGCATTTTTCCCTTTGTTCTCTGTATAGGAAATGCAAACTTCAAAATATTTACTCTTTTTTTTTTTTTTTCCTGTGGATATTTCTTTTATTTTCTCTCACATATTAAAATTCACATAACTTCTTACATACATTTGTATTGCTGGCACTTTTTTAACATTTTTTTTTTTTTTGGGCTGTGTAAGGTTGCTGCAGCATTATGTTATTCCTTGAAGACCAAGAAAAGACCAAGAAGTCTTTTAGTATAAAAGTTGTATTGGAATAAAATTAATATTTTGGGCTCCTTTACCTATGCTCTTCCTTTTCAAAGGAATGGGTAGATTAAAAAGTTAAAAGAAAAAGGTTCTATCCCTTTTCTCTCTTTGTAATTGCTGCTTCAAACCATTGTTGCTGAAACCAAGATTCTTTAAAGTTGGCTGTACTGAAGAGGAGGAGAATGTGATTGACAGCTTTAATCCCCAAACACAATGGCCCATTTCTGTTGCCAAAGTACAGCAAGTTCTTTGTGGTCTGTGCAGAGCTTGCTTGAGAATTGATGGGGACCATGAAGTGAGCTACTGCTTTCATTACATTGCACTTCAAATGCAAGATGTATTTCTTCAGCTGCATCTTCTCCAATATAAATACAAACCTAAATTTACTTGTGCATCTCTACAAAAAGTAGTACATCACACAAATGCTTGCAAAATAATAAGTGACAAAACAACAAGAATGAGTGCTCTTTTTGGCATAAGTGCAGGCTAATACAAACATAAATGTTTCTGAAATTGGTTTAGGGTTACTTGTCTTTGGGAAATGACCTATCAGAAAGGCACAGAAAAATTTCCACAAATTCAAAACACATTAAGTTAATTTTTCCAAGGGAAATAATTGACGAAGCAAGAATTATATATCTTTGTTTCACAAGAAGAAAAGAAAGTTTGGGATAATTTGAAGAGACAGAAACAAATGAAACTATCCCATAGGAAACATTCTCTAAAAAAACTAGAAAAAAAAAACTCAGCCTCCTCCATCCAACATTTTTTTATTGCATCCATTTTTCCTGAACCTGACTGACTCCTCAGACTTGAGTATTTGTTGCCCAAGAGATATGACAAGAAAGATCAAAAGTTTACAATATAGCAAACCATTCTAATTTAAATTGAATGCTGAGAGATTTGACTGTGGTATACCATGTTCTTCAGATGAAATTATGCAAATCAGATGTTTGGGATATTTATTATCTCTTATCTCTGGATATAATAATAAAGCTCATTGCTTGAAATAAATGGATTTAAGTATTTCTTTAAAATAAAATTAAAATTTAATTTTAAAAAATTATGAAAATACATTTACATATTTTCTTTTTAAAAAGTAAACCTAAGGGGGGAAAAAAAGCAGAGAAGGAAAAGCAATTTACAAGAAGTTCCTTCACCAAAGTAAGTGTTAATTCACAACTAATTAGACACAATAGGAGCTGATTAAACAGCAAAATTATAGAGTGATCATTAACATGATATATTTGTACTTTTGTAAGTAGATCCCATTTTCTATGTTGAAAAGCACTGGAGCCCAAGGCTGTCTCATCAATAAACAGTCTTAAAGGGAGGTTGCAAAGAGGAGGGAGCCCAGTTGTGCAGGACCAGAGACAACAGTCAGAGAGTCAGAGACTGAAATGCAGGAGGTTCCCTCTGAACATCAGGAAACAGTTTGTCAACTGTGAAAGTGACCAAACAATGGCAGAAATTACCCAGAGAGATGGTGGAGCATCCATCCTTGCAAATACGCAAAAGTTGCCTGGACATGGTCTTGGAGAACAGGATCTAGGACTTCCTCCCCGAGCATGGGTTTTGGATTGGGTGACCTCCAGAGGACTCAGCAAATTTCAGCCCTTCTATAATTCTGGGATTCTGTTCCTTTGATCTACAGTTGTTTCTGTTTTTCACAAAGCAGAACTAATCTAACAATTTTAATGTTTTATCAATTTATTGAATTTCAGCTGTTAGCGCATAAAAGGCTATCCTCATCTTGGACAGCTTCTGGGGCATGTGGTCTCTGCCTGTTCCCCGACTTGTTCTGATATTATATCCCTCCCCAAAGTGTGAGGCAAAACCTTCAGAAAGTATTCAACAAAATTTGGTAACTGCTACTACTTCCTGACACTACTCAAGTCCCGAGTTTTTCACCACGTTTTTACACCACTGCAATTTTTTTTTCCTTCCTCCATTTCCAGCAGTAATTACCCATCGGTTTCCCTGTAAAATGCCACTGCCCTCTCTTTTTCTTCTCCAGTCATTTAAAAATAATAGGAAAACCCAAAATTTAATCAAATCCATGTATCTCTTCCCATACGCTAAGTGAAATGCCAATATAAAGTTATTTTACAGGGAGAATCTATCAAGTAGTGTGCTAGTTACTGCACTGGGGCAAGGAGGGCACAAACAAACAAGGCTCTTCATTTTAAGTCTAAGTAAGTCAAGTAAAAGTTTGAACCCGAATGTTAGAGGTGAAACCCTAATTGTGAGTCTATTCCCCATATTCTGTCCTACTGACCTGATGTTAAAAAACTCTGGCAAAAGTTTCTGAGAAAGAAAACTGTTCTTGAAGTTTCAGTTTTGTTTTAAGGTCCAGACATTTCCCAGTCTTTCTTATCAGGATTGCTACAGACAATTGAAGCTATCAATTACCTCTCAATATTTAAATATAATCCATGACCTTTTTCATACTTTATGTATCCAATTAATTAAATTTCAGATATTTTAAATATAGTTCTATATCTTCTACACTATGATAGAACAAAGATACTATACAAACAGAAAACAAGATTTAGTATAGAAGATGTTAAAGGGATTACTTATTCACAAAATATTCAATTGCAAACATTCCCTCTCATCCAGCTCTTGAACAATTCACATGTGGAGAAGTTTACACAGTCTGAAAGGAAACCTGAAAGACAGCACTGGTTCTTTAGGAAAGCTACCCTGTCTTCTAGCAGATGGTTAAAATACCTTACCAAGCAAAAGCCCTTGGAGTGGAGAATGCATAGAAAATTAAAAAGAACACACTATTTTTGGCACTAGAGAAGTCATCAGTATTTTGTAAGTGATGCTAATTTAATGACTATGAAGTGCAAAAGGTGCAACTCATGGGCCCAAGACAGTAAAGGGAAGCACAGTAGGAAAAAAATAAACAAATGATGACTAGTGCAGCCAGGAAAGAGCACGTAGTTATGCAGTCTCTGAGCATGCTATGGCTTCTCTGCAGATCTGCACTATTACAATACAGTAACAATCATTAGATCTCCTTCTCTGCTGTAAACTACAGGCCTGTGAGTGTAGGACAAAGCTAATGAGATAGGTATTTAAAGGGGGAAAAAAGTAAAAATACAAGAAACAAAGAAAGAAAGAAACAAAAACCCATCCAGAACTCTTCCCCAATGCCCCAAACCAGCAAAACACACCAAGAAAAGGATAAAAATTTCTCTTTATGAAATCTACTTCATCTTTACAGTAGTGATATGCTTTCTATTTTCTTCACCTTTATTAATTCATTAATTATCCCTACAGCTAGAACCCATATATTAGTAAAATGGTAATTTTGGACAACTTTCAGTCAAGCACATTGTCACACCTTGTCACCAAGGCTGATAAAACTTATTATTTTTAGTTGTCTTGTCCATTGACACTGTTCCTGTATCTAAAGATCATGCTGGTCTAAACTGAACTCTTCAACTCTCATTTTAGGGGACTTATTTTTCTCATTTTAGATAATTCTTTTAACTTCTTTTTGGAAGTATTGCATGGCTCTCTTCACAATTTTTGGCAATGATATGACCTGAGATATACATTATATTTTAATAGTGGCCTTTTTATGTGTGCACATAGATAATATCACTTTTTCTTCTTTTTTTTTTGTCGTATTTCTGCACATTTAGGGGCAAATTCAGCTTGTTTTTCTTTTCCCTTTGTCATACTGGGGTATTGAAACTTATTTTTGAGGCAATTTTCTGTGATGATTCATTAGCAGTTTCCAGACAGAGCAATTTTCAGAAAAAAGTGCACCATTATAAGAGAAGACTGGATCATGAAAGAACTTAATTTTGGAGTATTAAATTTCCTTCTGTTGAATTGCTCTACTATCATTAGGAGATAGATAAGAGGATCATTCTACTATCTGTGTCTTGCCTTTCTCATAATTTGCTATATAACCAATGTATATTTCACCTGCATGCTCTCACAGTATTTATTTGACCTGCGACTTACCAATACAAAATTATGGACAAACCTTAATTACTCAGACTTCTCCTAAGCGTTATAATGTTACCTTTATTCTTAAGTAGATATTTTTCTTTCCCCTCAGGTAATCCCAAAGTCACACCTTTAATGAACAATTTTACAATTTCATTTTACAATTTCATTTTTGAATCTGCCTGATAGGAGATGAGACATAAAAACCAGTTTTCTTAAATCAAAATACTGCTGATAAAACAGACTATTTAGAGAATTTGAATATGCTATATGCCTTGAGAGGTTGCCTGGAAGAGCGGATAGACAGTATTAAAGGAATAAAGTAGGTATTTATTAAAAGGCATCCCCAGGACAGACACCTGGTCACGAATTTTCACACTTTTATAAGTTTTGGCCCATTTACATATTGGGGTTAATTGTCCAGTTTATGAAGACCCATCCTCCCAGATTGCTCTCCTCAGTTCACTGTTGTTAAAACTTTTTGGGCCTCAAGCTGCAAGTGTCCTTGATTCTTGGGCTGGAAAAGGAATGTTTTGTCTACTAAACTGTGAAGAGAACTTGCTAACACTGTATATGAAGTTCAAAGTTACATACTAATGCAGTAAAGAATCTGGAAAATATGAAAGCTAGAACTTAAGGCAACATATGAATTCAAACCCATGTATCAATTAGATGTTTGACATGGATACCAGAATATATTGTTTATAAACACAGAATTTATTCAACTAAGGTGGGTTGACTTTGATGATATGCAGTATTTCCTGAACTGTGGTCTGACATTTAAACTATTTCTGGAGATCTGCATCAGGCTGAGTAGTCTATACAGAACCCAAAGTTTTGTCTTCTTCTATACTATCCCATCTTCTTCTAAGTATTCACCTTGTTCAAAAAAATAATACTAGCAATTTTAAATCATTCAAAATACACTTGAAAGACATGTAATCTCAAGTTTCTCATGGATTCCTGTTTGAACACCTTTAATTTCAGCTGATGTCACGTTCTCCTGCACTACAGATGAAACTCTTCAGTCATTTGAGAAAGAGGGCATCTATTCTTCTGTTCACATAGTTTTCTGCCTGAAAGGATGAGCATGGGGAGTAGTCTACATCTGACTACAGAGTCTACATAACAATTGAAAAATCAGACCAGACTCTGGGTTTCCCTGGGTCTGTCCAGTGTCAGAGTAGCAAAGTAAAAATTAATTCTGGCCTTAAGGCAGGGAAGAAGACCAGCTGTCAGTACAGAGATGGAATAAGCATTTCTAAGTGGGAATCAGTTCATCTTCTGCATGAAGAAGGCTGCTGTAAAAATATCTTAGTCAAATATATTTTTGTTACAAGAATATACGGTATAAATTTTAAAGAGTTATCATATGAAATTGAGAACACATATCTTACAAATTTAAGCAGGCAAGAAAATAATGTAATGAGAATATACATTTAGGATAAATTTTATGAATGTTACATTTGTTTTCAAAATATGTTGACACTTTGCACATACAGATTACAAAATTGAATTATCCATATAAAAGCTACATTTAGGTGAAATACACTTCAATCCAGAATTCACTATATAAAGTGTTTCTTTCATAGGCTTCTGAAGTAATGCACAAGATGTAAGAATCTGAAATGAAATTTACTGAAGTAAAAAGTCTTCCCCCTATGCAAGTAACAGAAAACAAAATATTTTTAATATTTAGAGTTCTGTCATTTTTTGAAGCAGAACTCAATTCAGTCTTCAGTCAATCAAATTATGTTTAAAGGCAGGACATGCAGTAATTAAAAATTTTAATTAAGTTCTACCTATAAAAACTGTATGCACAAATTTTAAAAGAAATTAAGTACTCATCCTATAGCTACAAAAACACTACAAAAACTGGATGTGACAGACTGAACTCTCAGGGTTCCTCTTCTCCCTATTTGTCTCCTATAGGCCAATTTCTCACTGCCATATATAAAGCAACCAAATCCAAATAGTGATACATGGCAGAGATCTCAAGAAGATTGCTGGCTTACAGATGGCTAAGTACAGACCAAGTTTTTAGAGAAACTCAAACTTAAAAAAATGTGTATAAACTTGGATTTTAACTACAGCTCTATTTTATTACAGCAATTCTGAAGACCTATTAGTCTCTTCCCATAATTTATTTTCCTGATAATAGCTCATATTTTAGCTTCAAAATAATTTTGATATTCTGTGTCTTGTAAGGAATAGATACTTTCAGGGTAATTGGTTTTATTCTGTTTATTCCATTTGGTAAGATATACCATGAATTGGAAGAAGGGTTTGGGTTCCTAATACTAACTGTTCAGTAGCTGGTGAGATTTCTTTTGCTGGATTCAGCTTTGACTTTTTTATCTAAAGTGTCTTTACCTTTAATTCCTCTTTGGTGCCAGCATTTATATTTCTATTTAAGAACAGAAAACACAGCTGTACTAGATGACTTTTTAGAGCTCTTCAAACCCTGTACTTTTTCATTGCGCCAATCTAGTGGCTGAATATTTATTATCATTATTAATACGAAAAAGCAATAGAGGACAGGCTAATCACCTCTCAGCGCAGGTAAGGGTGGTTGTTGTATATTGTTAAGCACTAGATGGTAGATGAATTTTATGTTTTTAACCAACTGAGAAGTTGTTAGCAGGACTGGTTTGCTAGGCAGTGCAAGGTCTGTCTATCACTGCAGTGAATACCTTCAGACAAGACGTAACATTCTGATTCCAACTTTCCCATTTGGGTGGTAAAGGAAGAAGATATGATGAAATAAGGGCTGCAGGATGCTTTTACTAAACTATTCTGACCCAAGCAGAAAGAGATAGGGATATTATCAATGTAACACAGTCTTTCAAATTCTACACTTCCCATTTAAAAATATGGCTGCTACCACTCTACCACTTCCTCTCGTTTTTTTTCTTCTTTTTTTCTTTTTTTTTTCTTTTTTTTTTTTTTTAAACTTCACAAAGAGAAATACATTGTAAAAGGACAAGGATCCAAATACTGAAATATTGCAAACATGGCAGAGCAGTCATAATACCGTAATACCAATGGGCATCCATCATAACTCACACATGAACCTCTACACTACAAACCCAATAACTTGCTAACATTCTTAATATAAGTTTATTTCTTCTCTTTTTCATCCAAATTCCTGGACACTCTTCCTTCTGTTACCTTGGAAATGCAGAAAGAAGTGAGGAAAGGGTATAACACGTCAGCTCAAAGCAAGAATTGCCGCTAACATAACAACAGTAAACATATGGTGGTTTGGAAAAAGACTGGCATATATTGTTTTTTATTATACTACTCTGGATTGATTTGGATTGTTTTTTATGTCAAAAAACTGCTGAACAATGGAGCATAGGCTCTTTGGTTTTGACAGTTAGTTGCTAAAATGACAAAGGAGGGGCTTTGCTTGAAGAGCATTTTGATAGTACATTACAATTGTTACTCCCACTTTTTCATTATAAGCAAGATTTTTCTAATTTCCACCATCTCAGCAGATACACCTTTGGAAACAGTCAAAATCAAAGCAGAGCTAAAGTGAATATGACTTTAGAAATAAATCGAAACATAAAATTTTTGCAGACAAAAAACAATGTTCATACTACTTATAGGCAGAGAAACTGTATGACTTCTCTAAGTTCTGGCTAGAGACACACTGTGCTGGTGGATATATCAAAAAATAAAAACTAAAACCAAAGACTTTTCAAGTGCTAAAGCTCAGATAAACAGCAGTAGTTCACAATTAAATAAAACAATTGAGCATATAACCCCAATTATCCAGACATCTGGAAAGACATGAGAAAACTTTAGATAATTGGAGAAGTCTGCTGGCAAGCCTATAAATTCCTTGATCCCAAACACAGAGTTCAAACTTGCTAACAGCCTCTGCTGCTTGGTTGCCAAGGCTCAGTGAAGGAAGTTTCATTTGACTCTGGAGTGTGTATCTTGTAAGGAGGATCAAATTCTGATGTAATGTCTTAACTCCTCTATGATCGTGTCTGACTAGTCCAGTCTTATGTTCTGGACTAAACCATGAAAACCTGATTTTCTTCCTACAGATTCTCAACATTCTGGAGATTAGGAATTTGAAGAGGTCAGGAAGTTAGAGAGTTAAGAGGGTGCCAACACAATACAGCCAAAATTATTGTGTTGTTTAAGCTGATGTTTTTTTCTGACACAAACTCCTGTGAAACTGAGATTCCATTCCTGGCTATCCCTACCAGAACTGGTTAACTACAATTAGATTTCCAGATATGTCAGATACCCACTCACATCAAACACATTGATATGCACATCATCCCTATTTCCATGTACTATCTACTATCCTTGGAGTACTGTATGTACCCTCATTTATACCACACTCTTTCAGCCTACAAAGTTCAATTCAGTATGGAGGGAACTAGATGGCAGAGGAGTGAGGGAAAGCAAACTCAAAGGTCAAAAATAAAACCTCAGGAGATACTGTTCTATCAATCCCCCAGCAAGCCCATGAGTCACCAGTTTTTAGTAGAGACTGCTTAGCACCTCTTAAGGCAGATGGCTGCAGAAATGTTAGCTTAGACTTAAAATTTTCTATATAGTGTAATCATCCCAAGCACTAACTTTCTGTTTAGTTTGGTAAATGTCCTCTGAGTTTCAAAAAAGCCAGGTTCCTGCTAAAGAACAGAATTCTTGCCAGCAAAGGTTTTTCCCCTCCTGAAGAAAAGCCAGGGCTTTAGTGTTCCTCAGATACTATCCAGAATTGATTTAACCTTAAGCTCCTTTGCTCTGTCAGAATGATAACTTTTGCTTTTACTTGAGAAGCAAAAAAAAGAGAAAAAAGAACAAAAGAAACAAAATGTGATTGAGTGATTGACAGTTATGCAGATTATTTCATACCACTAAGTTAGGATGTCACTTTTAATCTTAATGATTTTATTGTATTAAAATACAAGGATGACAAGTTGCCATATGCACAGCACATTCAGTAAATGAAATATCAGTGCATGCTGATCTGTGCTGCTCAGTGATGTAAATGTCAAGAACAAAATGCTCCCCTTCACCAGATGAAGATGCACCCCTATGCCTTGTTACAGTTATGGGCAGCTGAGGAGACAGGCTGTATATGACATTTGGGATTGAGGAATTTAGAGAAGGTCTGTGTTGGGAATAAATGGGCTGATAATATGCAGCTCAGAGGTAGAAGCAGGAGGTTAAAATCCCTATAATTCCTTCCTAAATTATCTTGTCCAGTAAAGGTACATCTGCATACAAGACCTCAAACATGAGAAAATGAAGAATAAATGAATATCATATTACCTAGGTTTGCTCCTAAACACTCCTGGGACCAACACCAGATAACTGCATATCCTTTCCCATAAGAGTAGCAGACTTCAGCAAATCTATCACATACAACTTAAATATCTGTTCATTTCTCACAATTTTTTTTTCTTAAAGTGACTGAAAGCCATAAACTATGACTGAATAACATGATTTTAGTAAGTGTTCAAAGAATTTAATAGAATTTTCTAAGAATCTGAATCTGAAAAATTTCAAGAATATTTTTCCATCCTCTTGCTATACTGTTGCTATTTTCGTAGTCCTGAACTTGGTAGAAACAACCCACTTGATGTATTCATTGTGAAGCTCACACTCAGTATACTTGGGCAAAATTAATACTCAGAATTACCACTGCCAGAAGATATGAATCAAATAATAAAGAAAAAGATGTGATGTCTCTGCTTGCACAGAAACTTCTTCACTGGACTGAGCCTGTTCCTGCTATCACTGGGGAGACCTGAAATTTAACCTGTGCCAAGTACTGGAGAGGACTACTTTAGTTTTTATAAGGCAGACATAAAATACATTTTAAGATGGAAACTGTCTGAATCAAACCAGAAGCGATGATCTTTTTCTTCCTGCGTTACTGGGTCACTGTCAGGGTTAAGTGAATTAAATGCATAATTTATTAAATGGTCTCTCTGAGCACTGAAATCTGTCAGAATTTCAACAGATTCAGTTTGCCATCATTATATCATAAAGAGAGGATAATTTTAATATTTTTTTTTCCTTTTTCTGTTCAATGCTGTCCACAGAATAATTTCTACAGACATCCTTCAACTGCTCTTTTATGGGTGGAAACTGAACTGTATTTTATTCCTAGGACACAAGATCCAGGTTTTACAAGTTCTACCTCATAAACACTTGAGGCAAGTTCTCCCAAACACTTTGTGGACATTATGTATTTATTGTCTTATGATAAATGGTTGTCAGCTAAAGGATAAGATTCAGAATTCATTCCAAATTCTTATTCTATCCAATTCTCAGAATCAAATGATAGTACTACACCAAAACAGAAAAAGAAACTTCAGTGGAACAACTCTTTCAAATCTATAGATTTCACACTAAACACTACTGACACTGACAGTGACAACATTCAAGAAAATGAGAGGATGGCATAATCCACTGAGCCACAAATTGTTTTGATGTAAACAACCCCTCCACGAGACAAGTACTGCTCTTACTCTTAGTAAGAAAATTAAGATAAATGTTTATTACTGGTTTTAACTCCTCTGAGATTGTTTTCGTCTTGCTGTCATGTAGGTAGACATGTTTTCCCAGAGAGGGCTCCCTGCAGAGTTGGCATGCTGGGATCAACTGGCAAGAGAGAAAAACAAGAAAGGAAGCACACGAATTCAATTAGTGGGGGCACCCAGGAGTGCTGACATCGTCTTCCTTTGCTGAATTGTATTTTTCTCCTGTTCTTTTGCCACCTCATCTGTTGGAAAGCAAAATTATGACCTCAGATCATTTACCTGTTTTCTAATGTCATAAAGGAAGAAATAGATTTCTGATGTTTAATGCAGATGGTGAAAAAAGGCAGCTGGTTTGAAATTAAGTTTTAATATTTGTCAGAGCAAGTTCTAGCTTTAAAGGGTATACATACACCCATACACTGTTCTTTTTAAAGAACAGGAAGATCCCATACATATTTCAAGGTAAAATTATTCTATATGTAAAAAATGCATGTGAAGAGAATAAATGTGAACTTAATATTTGGTGCACAGTTGACAGATTACACAGCTCTGTTTTCCTCAGCACATTTTAAAGAAAAGGTTTTAAAGGCTGAAAAAGCAAAGAGCAGAGGAAGGAGGACCAAGGGCTGAGGAGGGTGCCTTCAGGGGCTGCGTCTTTATTTCACTGGGCATCCATATGGCCTCCTTCCATCATCTGCAACACTTCTAACCAACCTTATTAATGGGACAAAGCCAGTTCTACTGAGTAGGTAAAAATGTACCTTGTAACAACTGCTTGGTCCTCTGAAGCTCTATAAATCTCTCGAAGGCCAAACCCCATCCCCAACTTCAAAGATAAAAAAATTATATTTGAAGCCACAATATTTTTATGGCTGAAGCAACATTATCTTGCTTTGCCATCTAGAAGAGCCACATATTCTGCTCCTGTTGCAAGAACCCTACCTTTAATGTTTTGTTCTTCTTAATACTATGAGAATAAAATTTAAAATTTCTTATCATATTGTCATCAGATTTTAAAAAAATCTCTACTAGAATTTATGATTGAGAGGAGAATTAGAATTTCCTTTTTAAATTTTTTCCCCAAAGAGATGCAATTGTCTTCTCCCACACTTCTTTCCCCTTGTAAACACCAAGATATTTTATGGCATTTTGCTGGGAGGGAGCTCTTCCTTCTTCTGAGGGTAGGAGGAGAGCAGAGTTGTGGGATTTCTTTTCATGTTGTTAAAACCAGAAATATATAGAACTTTGGAAAAACCAACAACTTTCACACTTGAAGATGAAATCATCTCAGTCTTATGACAGCTTGCCAATTATATAGAAAGAATAAAACAATATCACAAGGTTCTATTTAATTGGCTAACGTAGTATGTGTGCACAAATTGTAAATAAACAAAAAAAATTGATATGATTTTTCATATAAACAATTTGTAACTATTTATATCCTCTTGAATTCCTCTACAAAGCATCATATTTTCTGATCTTGTAGATCAAACTGAAGAAATTTATTTTCAACAGACAAATAAATAACACTTGACCAACATAAATACAAAATTTGACATTTACACAGTACCCAGTCCTATCTCAGTAAGAGTGAAAAAATGCTTCCTTTTAATTTTTTTTTTTTGCGATAAGCACTTTTATGTCATTAGGCATACATCTCTACCACCATTTTTACATTTATGCTCTAGATGCAGGCAAACGCTGTTACAGTGTTTAATTAGAACCACAGCTGTAAAGTGATGGAGTATCGAAAAGCACAATTGCTGTTAGAGCTGGGGGCTACTGTAGTCCATAAAATTTGCATCCAGACACTGTAGCTGTTAATGAAGCTTCTGAAGCTTCTGATTACACGTATTCACATATTCTGCTTTTTTTTTTTTTTTTTTTTTTTTTTTTTTTTTTTTTTTGTGAGAAGCTGACTGCAGCAGGAATCACATCTTTCAATGTCTCTTTTGCTCATTTATCCTATCCCAAAGTTCCTTCCTTCTACGTCCAGTACTATAGGTTTCTAAAACAGTAAGCTGGTTTTGTTCAAACAAGTTTCACTTTTTAAAAATCTTTTTAGAAATAGTGTTACCATGATATTCTTCTGATATCATTATAGAAATGCAAATGCAATTATTCTTTGCTACTAAGGGCATCTTGCTGAACATGAGTAACTTTACAAGTGTTTTTTTCAGTTTGAAAAAGGAATACTGATTCACAATAGGGTTTATATATCAGCAAGTCTACTTCCAAGATTAATGAGAATATCAAATTAAAGATGAACTACAGTAATTTCACGATTATAAGCCGCACCGAGTATAAACCGCACTCC
>PYHW01010706.1:374860-466372 GCA_013186435.1 Turdus rufiventris
CCGCACCTGATTGTAAGCCGCACTTTGGGTTCAGACCAAAATTTTAGTCAAAATGGTGCGGCTTATAATCGTGAAATTACTGTAGTTTAATTAAGGAAATCATGCTTGCTGATATTCTTCTCCACTTCAGAGGAAAGCACGGTTGTCTTGCTTAATTTCACTACCCACAGGTATCCTCACATAGTCTGAATATTACTACTTCAGTGGTATTGTCTCCAGCACACCACACCATGCTCTGACATCAGGTCCATCATATAATGCAATACAGTACAAAATAATTAAATTGCATTTACTGATTCTTTAGCAATTGCAGATGCATGAGTATAGATACTACTAGTCCATCAATTACCACATCAGACACACACCTGCCCTCTCTTTAGATACACAGCCCTACACTGACCATTGTAGAAGCCAAACTCCTCCAATCACTTGCTTGTGTTAAGGCAAAAACCCAGAGCAGTGCTGCTGAAACCACTGAGAAAAATCAACACCATGGCAGTTGCCTTTGACTATGACTTTTTGAATTTTTAAATATTTTAAGCTTAATAGAAAGATTTAATATTGCTAGCTCACTGCCCATCTGCAGGATTACTTTTGCTATCCATTTATACTGCATTGCTGTGACAACTATAATTCTTTACCTAGGAAAGGTATGTCTACAACATAGACAACAAAATTTATTATAACTCATGCCATATAGCTGACATGAAAATGAAATTTGTAATAACAAGCATTATTCTAAGAAATCAGCTCAGGAAGCCATCCAAAAATGAAACAGTACTTTACCACATAATTTGTATGATGGATTAGTAAGCAATTGGTCAATCATCAGATAGCAGAAAACCTGAAAATTAACCATCAACAATTGGAAGGGAAGAATTATTAACAAAAACAATTAATGTAACACAAATGATTCCCCAAACCTTCTGTGGTATTAGCATGAGATGTACACTGACAACCTGAAAAATCATATTAAATGAAGATGAAAAAGCTAGCATGTTACATGATAAAATTACAGTGTAACTGAATCTCCATCCAATGGATCAGTTTAGCTGTTTCAATCACATTTAAAGAAATTAATGAGATTTTGACCATAAGTCAATGTTACTATAAAAAAGGGTCAGAAAAAATTACAAGAAAATTCAGGCAATTAGGTATTTCAAAAAGTACAGTTTCATAAAATTTCTATTTTTTTGAATATAGACAGGTTATCTTCTATACAATATGAATTCCATAGAGGATAAAGAAGATATTACACAATCAAATAATTAATTATTTACATTTTCCTTGCTTTCTTGCTTGTGTGTTTATTTAACACAATAAATTTTTTTGATGTTTACAAAAATGAATAATAATAGAAGATGTTTAAAAATAGTGTATACCCTTTAAGATACAGCAATAATTTACAATATCAAGTAAAGCAATAATATTAGCATGAATTTTCATAGACATTATTTCAATTTCAGCACCATTCTGTATTCTGGATATTCTGGATATGCAACACTACAACTGCAAAATTAAGCAGTAGAGGTGAAACACACTTTTAAATTTCCACATATTAAACCTATGGAATGCTCTTCAGAGATATGAGAATATGAAGCTGTGCCCAGTGAAATTTGAACTTCAAATAAGATTTGAGTGATTTCAATTGCTTAGACTCTAAGGCAGCACCACAGTCTATCAATTTTCAACTCCTAAAACTAAATATCTGTTCCAATCTACGAAAACACCGAAATAAATACTAAGCAGTAATTTTGTAATTGAGATAAAATATACTGATTATCACTCTAAGGTGTGATTTGGCAGCTTAACATAAATGGTCAAGATATTTTAAAGTCCTTTCTGGGCAGTCCGTAATCACACAGAGGAATATTTTGTTGGCAATTGTTATCCTTGGACTGTGTCTGCTGCTCTTGGGTGGCTCCCACTCTCCAGTTCTCTCTCTATTTTTGCGTAACACCCAACAGACACTGTCTGCACCATTGTGACCTAGTTTGCAGAAATAATCAAGGAAAAGGGAACAAAAGGGAGTGGGAAAGGGTGAGGGAAGGGTGATAGGTTTTAATTTGTTTTCTGTTCAGCTTTTTAAACTATACCATTATGGTTCCAGAGGAATACAAATGCCAGCAATGAGGAAAGCAACACAAGAATAAGACAAGGAGAATAATAAACCACTCTTTTTCATCAACATTCCACATTTTGCTCTCAGTTTTACTGTAAAAATACACGAGAGACTTTACAAGTACCAAGAGGCACAAAATGAAGAAGTGTGAAGAACTCTTTCATCTTAATTCCCATGCTTTCAATATGTCATTTGCCATAATATGTTGCATATTTCTTTAATTTTTAATCATCAAACTTGCATTGGTAATTTAATTTCAAATAATCACAGTATTAAAAACATAAAATTATCTATATTACTGTTTAATTACTTCATGCTAAGTAAATTTTAAATACTATGACTACCAAGACAAGTATAACTGGTTTGAAGATCTTGTGTTACAGTGCTTTATATGAAGCTAGATGTGTAAATTTTTCATTTTCCCTACTAGTTGATTGACATGACATGCAAAGAAGAGAAGTTTTGTAATAAATGAGATGCAGCAACTGTCTTGTAAGAAAAGAGTTAACAAGCTATGACTTCAGCTTGCAGCGACTTGTGAAGGGCACAACCAGGCTTTACTAACTCTTACAGTGGTAAGCTCAACATACAGCTCTTACTTATCCTATCCTGACAAAACTAAAATACATGGTGCCTGAGAAACTGTTAGCAGATTGCTTAAAGAAAGGGAAAAATGTGCCACTCTACACAGCAAACACAGGATGATTGAAATGTGGAGCCTGTGAAGACTCTGATAGCAAGCTGAATTGGCATTCACAAAACAGAATCTGGCAGAACTGGCAGATGAAGTCAACAAGTGTTAATACCGGGAGAGGGCTGGCCCGCAGGAGGTGGCCAAGTTCACCTGCCTTCCCCCTCTTCCCTTTCCCGTATCTTCTCCTACCACCACTAGGAGACCAGTGATGCAGGTGAACATTTAGGTATTTCCAGACATTCATGGTCCTGTCCTCAGGAGGGAAAGCTCTGGGATGAAAGGAATACTGCTCTGACAAATCACAGAAATCCTGCCTTCTCATCTTGTCCTGCAGTGCTTGTCACTGCACTGGATTACTCTTTAATTGTTAGTTTTCCATAATGCTTGAATTTTTAGATGTGACAGAGCAAAGGCAAAGATTGCTTCAATTATTTTTAAGTCAAAGTTTAAATTTGAACTTTTCATTGCAAAATTAAGAGCACATCTGCCTGATATTTTTCCTGTTGGCATTTATTTAAGTAATTTTCTTATTTCATTCGTTGATAAGGCAGTTATACAGACTGATAAATTATGGACTGTTATACCTTTGTGTTTTTCACTGCAATGCCATGCCCTGAACTGCTATTTTCTTCCACTGTTTTACAATTAAATAGTACCTTCTAAAATACAAACTTAGAGTACCATTACTGTTTTCAGGCAGATATAATTTACTTATCTTTCAAAGTTGATACATATTCTTGTACAGTACTATTAACTTACTAGTGGTTTTCTTTTAGGTCATGGTAAGATGGAACATATTTAAGGGTTTACAGAATTGATCTGCCTATTTATATATGTGGGACTTTTTGATGGAAAATTGGCTGTATTTGTTTTGTGTGACAACATAGGCTGTTACATTCCAGAGTGGAGCAGTTTAAAATTACAGATACCTGTTCACTACTAAATTTAAAATGCCTTTGAAATAATTGATTTGGTAAAACTCCCATATGAAGTGGGTTTTTCCTTCTAATTTTTGTCCTAGGAGTCATTCAATAAGCATACAAAGATAATGTGTAAGATCCCATTCTGATCCAAACACATTCTTGAAAACATGGATTTGTCAAATCTTTCCACAGGACATTTTTCTTGGTCTTCCCTAAATACTCCGAACTGTTTTTTACAGGCACATTTATTATTTTTCTCAGGCATTTGTCAAAGGTAAACAGAATATGGAAAGTTTGAATTGTTACAAAAAAGGACGGGGAAATCTTCTTAGAATGATCCTAAAATATTTTGCCACTTAATTTAACTATTAAATTCTTAGCAACTATAGGACCTGACCATAGTGATTGAAACAGGGTGCTGTACTGCAAAAGTCACACCAAAAAAAAACCATTTAATTCTGACCAAAAAAAAAAAATCAACAAGGTAAAGTGAAAGAGTTTGTTTGATCATGTTTTTCCTCCAAGTCCTAGTGCCTAAAATACCTGGACAAAGACAACACAGCTAAATTTTTGTTTCTTAAAAGGTGTTCTGCACATTGATTGTCTGTATCCTTTTCAATTTATATTACAAAATTTAAAAATTTGAAACACGATTTATAATCATTCAATCATTCATAGAATTATTGTGGATTTGTGCCATAATTTACTTCTTTGACAATACTTGAAATCTTTAATGCAATTTCATGAGGAGCATTTGGCTCAGCAATATGAATGTAGAACAGACAGAATAATCACTAGAAGAGTGGGAACTCCAAAAAGTAGTTTCTGTGCTTTCTGAAGTATCTATACAGTATGACCACTGAAAGGTGTTTCCCCCCCTTCCTTATTATCCAGTGATATTTATAAGGACTATCTCTTTCCAAATCTGCATAGCTCAAGGACTCTGCCATAGGTTAAGGATTATTTCTGTAGCTTATCCTTGACACTGCTTTACAGAGTACACTTACATGAGTTGCAACATGCAAATTTCTGTGAAACCATAGAAACAATGACAATCAACCTGTGTCATAAATAGAACTCATGAGAAGGATGTCATCACCATAAATGATAGCTGAACATTTGAACCTTCTTTCTGTACATATTTTCTTTCCCCCTGTCTTTGTTCTGCTGTGAATTGTAGTAGTCAAGAAGATAAGCTGGAAAAACATGAAGCCCAAAGATAGTCTAGAAAATATAGTTGAAGCAGACATTCTTCTACATAAGGTTATTGTTATTTTTCTAAATAAGGTTAACCCATATAGAAAAATCTGTCTCTTTTGCTCTACATCCCACAACAACCACAACAACATCAATAGCTGCGTAGTAGAAATGGAGGCGTTCATATCTGTATTGCATCTCTTCAGTCTGCAGGAGAGGGGGAAGGTGGGAAGGGAAAGGAGGGAGCAACACACAGCACACCACAATATATAGAAAAAAAGCAGTGAAACAAAAATTTACTAGCAAGTTCAGCAACACGACTGACTATACAGCAGATGTGCTGATTTGACTGCATTGGTTTTAAACAAAATAAAAAAAAAAAGCCAAAAGACACTCAATTATAGCCCCAGCTGTTTAAAGAAATTACAGAAAACAGGCTTATATACCACCAGTCTCACTGTTTAATAACTATGCTTAAAGATGTCCACAAAGATTTAAATATTAACATCAAAATGAAGAAGGGCTTTTTATCAACAAATTACCAACAAAATTGCCTCAAACCCCTGCAGACTTCTGGTTCCTTCTAAATAATTAACACAATATGTGTTAGTAATGTGACACAGTTAATGGCATAAAAATAAATAAGTTCAAAATTTTATAACATTTTTCTGAATATTGTAATAAAACTAAGAGCACTGACTTCTAATGTACCAACCAAAGTCTGTTCTTGCTGAGCTCTAAAGGCAAGTATTTGATTTCCATCAGTGTAGTGATTCTGACTATCAAAGAAATTTAAACCATTCTAAAGGAGATCAGAAAAAGTACTGTCAATGGCATTTCTTTAAAGTTGTATTGATGTAACAGGATTAATAAATCATCGAGGATGTGATCACACCAGCTGTCTTTCACAAAAAAATATCCTAAACAAGGCAATAAGCATGAATCTAATACCATCTGAGAGGACTGAAGTGTCCATTACTGTCCATTTTCTTCTACCTCTCCTGCCCAAATCACAAAACTGATTTCTAAGAGATGATTGCTAAAATACAATCTCCTGAAATGACAGCCTATCTCCCACGAAATTATATGAATATGCCAGAAAACAGCATCCTGCACGCTTGACGGCAAAGCAGTTTGATGCCAGGAGCAATCCATGCCTTCACTGCCATCTTCTGATTCACAAAGCTCTGTCAGTTCACATCCTGTGATTAAATTTCACCTGTAAATCTATGTCGGGATACATAACACGATCTGTCTGATTTGCTTACATTTCCCCATCATCCTCTTGCCATGGGGATCTCTGTGAAAGTGCATTCTCCATCAGCGGACTGACCGAAGCATTTCATTGCAATCAGTGCAGACACCTGCAGACACCGACAGGCTTTGATCACCCAGAACTGCACATGGGTCTGGGCGCATCTAGACCACGACTGAGCCAGGTGCACTTGTCAGAGGTGCAACATTTCCCAGTCCTGCTCCTGGCTGTTCCTTCACTTCAGTAGGATTTTCCAGGCTAGTTTCAGGCCTGACTTGCTAACTCAGTTTTTTTGGACTGCAGACTGCTTGATCATCTTCCCTGTCCACCAGTGGGAATTCACTCTCAGATTCCCCACTCTTGTGGACGAGCCCTAAAACCCATATTGGAGAAATGAAGGTAGCTGTCCTTCCAGTAAATATAGCTTTATCACCCCTGTCATTATCAATGAGACCTTTCTTGATTATCAGATCCTTATTCACCTTTACATGTAAAAGAAATCTTCCAGGAAAAGAAAGGAAAATAAATATTATTTTTGAAGTCTTTAATTTGTTAAAACATGCTTTTCATTCTCAGTTTACATAAAATACTGATGACAGCATATGACAGTAAAATATCATATTTAAGTCCTTTGAAATTTCAGATGTTTAAAGTTATTTTTACATAAATCCAAAATGAAAAGGTATTGTAAGCTATTAGTGAGCTTGTACAAATGAGCATTAAAAGATTTTCATAAAAACTGCATATAATTTACAAAGAATTATACCATCTTAGAACTTTTTTATGTGGCATGTTTATGGATAGCTTAAGAACATGTATATTTTACCTTCCAAACTAATTTTTTGATTAATAAAGTTCTAGTGAAAGAAAGAAAGAAAGAAAGAAAGAAAGAAAGAAAGAAAGAAAGAAAGAGAAAGCTACTAGTATTTGCTAAACTTGAAAACTGTTCTTGTCCTACTTTCCCTTATTGCAATTATTTAATGTTACCTTTAGCCAAAACTAAGAAAGACAATAGTCCTGTAAAGATATAGAATTAATCAAATTTAGCTCTAAACAAAACATATTAATTTTATACAGCTTGCCTGAAACTGAAGGAAAAGGGAAAATATGGATAAAATTGTTGAAGCTTGATGTAATTGCACTCTGTAAAAATACTCCTGAAATCCCTGTATGGTTGTCTGGGTACTTCTGTTGGAAGCAGAAGGCTGGGACCAAGCTTTAGAAGACACTGTCTTCAACTTCAAAGGGTAGTTTTCCAGTGCAATCAGAATCACAGTAAACTTCCATCTGTGATTAGGGACAAACGACAATACCACATTGTAAATTTTTTGCATCCATAGAAAAAAAAGAGCATGGACTAAGTAGGCAAAAGAAAAATCACATGGAAAATTATTGCACTTGGATGCTTACATTTCTTGGGAGGACAGAAGTGAAGCATATCTCCTGTTTCTATCAACTAATGAAGGATACATCTAAGAGTCTAGGAAAATATGATGCTGTATGGTCTACTTAAGTTTTCACAGATGTTCTAAATACCTTAGGGATTTTTAATAAACATGTTTGCTTGGTATGCTAGGAGTTGTAAAAATTTGGTAAGATTTAATTAGCATTTAAAAACATCCAGACAGTTATTTGAACTATATTTTACAGTAATGGTAAGGAACATTTCTGAAAGCATAGTCTGCAGCTAGGTACCTAGTTCCTATTTATTGTAGATATAAAGAGTATTCTAGGGAACTAAAAAAAGAACATCACCCTGCTAGGCTGAAAAATTCAAATTAAGTTATATCTATTACCATCTTATCACACTCTAGTAGCTTTATTGCTCTTCAATCAGAATTTCAGTAATAGATTTTTTGCAATCTTAATTGAGAGTGAGAGAAGTGGAGATGGTCAAAAGTGCCTGAGTAAACAGATTTTCCTTTCTCAGGTCTTGCCATAGTTTCATGCTTAAAAAAGCTCAAACAATAATTCTGCATGAAGGCACCACAGGTAATTGAACCTTTGTATAGAGAGCTTTCACAGGAACTTAGGTCAAAAATAAGAGTCGATGAGCTTTGGAAGGAGCAGGAAATAGAGAACTACAAAGATGTAATGAAGTTGTGCGGGGATAAAACTAATATAGATAAATATCTAAAGGCTCTAAATAAAATAGAAAAAGTTCTGTAAATTCTGTAAATACAGCAGCAACCAAAGAACAGTTAAGGACAATCTTTCTTCTTTAATGGATGCAGACATGTATGACACATGACAAAGAATGAGGAAAAAGCTGCCTTCTTTCCCTCAGTAAATGTAAAATAGCTATTCTCAGAGAACGCAGTCCCCTGAGCTGAAAGACAGGAACAGGGAGCAAAATGAAGCCTCCATAATCCAAGGGGAAATGATCAGCTACACCACTCAGACACATATAAATCTAAAGGGTGGGTGGGAATCCACACAAGGGTACTCAGGAAAGCTGGCAGAAGTCTCACAGGGCCACTTCCCATAATTTACCCTCAGTCTTGTCTAAATGGGGAGATGCCAGTGGACTGGGGATTGACCAGAGTAATGCTCATCCATAAGAAGGGTAAAAAAGGAAGGTCTGGAGAACAACAGGTCTGTCAGCCTGACCTCAGCGCCAAGAAAGATTACCAAGAACAAGATCATCACATGGCACATGCGGGACAGCCAGGGAATAAGGCCTAGCCAGTATGGGTTTATGAAAAGCAGGTTGTGCTTGACCAAGTTGTTCTCTTTCTGTGACAAAGTGACTGGCTTAGTGGATGATGAAAAGGCCATGGATGATTTTTACTTGAATTTAAGCAAAACTTCTAACATTTCCTGCAATGTTCTGGAGAAACAGGGTTCTCATGGTTTGTATAGGTATACCCTTCCCTGGGGAAAAAAAAAAAAATACTGGATGGCTGGGCCTAAAGTGTGGTGGGGACTGTAATTAATTACAGTTGGGAGCTGGTCAAAATTGGTTTCCCCTAGGGTTCAGCTAAAGGGATAGGTATTTTTAATATCTTTACCAATATCTGGATGAAGGAATTGAGTTCATCCCGAGTCAATTTGCAGATGACACCAAGCTGGGCTGGAGCGTCTATGTGTTGGAGAATAGGAAGGTTCTACACAGGCTGGATTGATGGGTTGAATCTTGTTGTATGAGGTTCAACAAAGTGAAATGCTGGGTCCTGCACTTGGGGCACAACAGCTCCAGGCAACATTGCAGGATGGAGGAAGAGTAGCTGAAAAACAGTCCAGTTACAGAGGACATGGGGGTGCTGGTGGACAGCCAGATGAGCATGAACCAGGGTGTGCCAAGGTGGCCAAGAAGGTCAGAGACATCCTGGCCTGTATCAGCAATAGTGTGGCCAGCAAGACCAGGGCAGTGGTCGTAGCCCAGTACTCAGCACGGGTGAGGCCACACCTTGAGTCCGATTTTGGGCTTCTCACTCCAAGAAGGACATTGAGATGCTGAAACATGTCCTGAGAAGGGCAGCAAATCTGATGAAGGGTCTAGAACAGAAGTGTTAAGTGGGGCTGCCTGGGGAACTGGGGTTGTTTAGTCTGGAGTAAAAGAGGTTAGAGGGGAAACCCTATCTTCTCTCTGGAATTACCATAAAGGAGGGTGTAGCCAGGTGGGGACGGTCACTTATTCCATGGGAAAAAAGAGATAGGACAAGATGAAACATCCTCAAACTCCATTGAGGGAGGATTAGATAAGATATTAGAAAAATAAAATTCTTCACCAAAAGGGTCACCAGGCATTGAAACAGACTGCCAAGGGAAATTGTTGGATCATCATCCCTGGAGGTACTTGAAAGACTTTTGGATTATGCACTTGGGCACATGGTTTAGGGTGGACTTGGTAGTGCTTGGTTAAGAACTGAACGCAATGATCTTAAGACCTTTTCCAATCTGAACAGCTCAATGAAGAAACACAAGAGACTGAAAAATAAATTCGTCTTAATCACTTAATCACTTTTTTTCTTTGACTTTCAAATTTTTATACAAGATTTTTCCAATACCACCTCCAAGAAAAAGTTGAGAATTAAAGCACAATTTGTTCTGCAAAGTTCTGAGTCCTTAACTTAGTCATAGCACTATAAAACCTAAGAGGTTCTTTCAATTTTTTGTCTCCATAGCTTCAAATATCAAAATGGCACTGTAATGCAGCAGTGAATGATCAGCAAGAGAACTTAATGTTACAAAGTCAAACTGACCAGTAAGTGTCAGAAATAACTTGTGCAGCCATGCAGTCATTACCATGAATAGTATCTTTACCACACATTAATGGGAAAGCTACAGGATAAATCAGTTAAGCATTCTACCACTCCGGAAAGCAGGATGTGATTTTCAAATAAACACTAGATTCAGATAATCATAAAACAGTGCAGGTTGGAAGGGACCTCATAAAATTCAACATCCCCACCCTAGCTCAAAGCAATATAAAATGATCAAAATTCTTAAGAGAAACAGGGAAAACACATCATTTAAACTTACACCTTGAAAATGCTATGTTCCACTGAAGTAAATAATAGAAATGTAAAATATGTATTGCTTATTGAATTAGGAAATAAAAAGTGTCAAAGCAGAGAGTGCACTGCACAATTCATCTTCAGCACAACTAAACACAAAGAGTGGATCTGACTCTTCCTTGGAGTGCCAGAGCCAGCCAAACAAAGATAATCCCATTGGAAATTAAGTTCTTGTACTGTTGATGTTTATGTGCTATTCCCAGCCCAGGCTGCTTTTGATTTCTGATGTAGTATCTATTGCTGTTTAACTTAAATTAAAACATGGTAACAATTAATGGATAGTTTAATAATGGATATCTATTCCTCACTAATTGACAGTATTAAAATGCTGTGTGATTATAAATGCTTAAAAGGCACTCCAGTCTAAACTGGAGATTTTGAGGCAGCTAGTGCTTCAGTTTCTTCATTAAGCTCTTATTTCTTCATCATTCATTGGATTTCTGAAACATGACAAGTGGTAGGACACTGGCTCTGTTGGTGGTATCCCTCCAAGCTCATTTCACTTACTGAAGAGTTTCCTTCTGTTACTTGATAATGCACTTTGAAATAATATAAAAAATAAATTAAAATTCCAATTTTTAATGCAGAATCTTGAAGTTCAGGGGAAAAAAATAAGGTTGTTTAGAAAAAGGCTTTAGATTGTAAACATTCATAGAACACTATTTGCGATCCTCAGTATAAAGATAATAAGAACACAGAAACATTCCAGAGATTTGTTTCTTGAAAATATGTCCAATCTCAACTCCATGCAACATCAGAGTATAATTGTAATGTTGGCCATTCCTGGTGGCCTAAACAATATTTCAGAAAATAAGAGATAAAATCCCCAACCACTACCAACAAAAAACCTCACCCAAGAGCCCCTTGAAATTTTAATTGTGTGTTAGCAACAGTAGAAATTCAAAATACAAAATTTAAAACACATTATTATTCTCCAGCAAATGAACAATTATCATTTACAGCATAACTTTGTAGTCACAAATTTTTATCAAAAATTATCCTTTGAAGACAACACCATACAAGCAATACTTGCATACAAGTGAATTAAAATTTATAGAACATGTCATTGTGGGTTTGAAATTAGTCTCTAGATAATGATAGAATTGGTTGAAGGTCTTTTTTGCTATTTGCAGAAAACTAATCAGATCTACTTGTTAATATTCTTGATTAAAACTTTCCTCAAGTGATTACATAGCAGAGGGTCACTTTTACTCTAGCACAGGTGTACACACCTCTAGCTGAGGATCACAATGACTTTTTTATCAAGCAGAAGTATCAAAATTTAATCACTCCAAAGGCATTTACATCAAGAAGTACACAAGCCTTTTTGATTTTTATATGAAATGGTTAAATAAATAAGCAAATCCAGAAAAACTTGGTCCAGATCAATTTATTATGATACACTTGCACAATGTCCCTGATGTCCCTGTCTCCAATGTCAGGAGATGGTCAAGGTCTACAAAATGTAGTTTCTGCAAGTGGTCTTTTTACAAAACTGCATTTCTGTCTTGTTGCTTGAAGCACAATATCTTATCATGCTGAAATTCCTGTATCCAGGAAACAGAAGAAAACTATCTCAAATTACACATACATTGTGATTGTAGTGTACTTTGAGGTCTATAAATCAGAACCATTTTCTGCAGCAATTTGGAAGTAGGGTGGTTAGGGCAAGGAAACAATGTGAATGTTCAGGCCAATGAAAATCCGCAAGTATCATAAGAAGGAAATAGCTTTTAAGAGTTTGCAGCTTTATTTACAGACTGCGTGCTACATTCTTAAGTCCTAAGCCCTCCTGTTTGCAGGGTACACTAGCAGCAACTACAAATACTGGCTACATAAGAAAGTGGAGTAGAAACAGATTAGAGAGAAGTGTTGTGAACCCTGTAACCACAATGTCCATTTTCCATGGCATCTACTTTTAATTTCATTATGAAATGAAGTACCACATAAAAGCCACAAAATATGGGGTCGTGTGTTTCTAGGGAACATCTTCCAGTTTCTTCTTCTATGAAATGGAATAATGCTAAAATTGCTCAGTGACACAAAGCAAAAAGTGACAATTGTTAAAGACAGACCTGATTGAAACATACACCCACAGATATTTTGCAAATAAAAAAATAGGTGAAATTTCACATTGAACATATGTAAACCTCTTAAATTTCAGAATGAACTTCTTTAACCCTTATAAAAATGTATAGGTGGGTAAGAATGGTGCCTTCATTGACTGACTTCTGAATGTCTTTAAATAGAGCTTAAATCTCTGAAAAGTAAACCAATGTCTAACTTGAAAAATGTATCTAAAATTAGAGAACTGAATTCTGATATTTACTTAAGAACAAAAGATTTCCTCTCTAAGAACAGATCAAGGGTTATCAACATATCAATTTACATGTACTTAAATCTAGTCATCTGACCCTGAAATTATGAAATGTTATTTCAACTACTGCATCTTCCCAGGTTGAAGGTTTGCAGATTTTCTACTCTGTCTCTGAGAAAAATAATACAATAAGTAAACACTGTCAATTTATTTAATAAATCCTTTAGAAAGATTAGGAAATATTAAGAATTACCTTCCTGTATTGTGCTTAGGTACATTAATAGATATAGCTGGATTTTCACAAAAACTGAACATGTGAATGCTGCCTAAAGATCAAAAACATCTACAGTAGGATTTTTTTAAAAACAATTCCATATAATTTTATGGGGTTTTTCCCCTATGAAAAGTGAAAAACTAATTTAGAATTCAATACTCAAAAAAATAAATTTTGTACACAACAGAAAATTCTCATGTACTTTAGCACATCCTTTTGCTCTTTATAAGCTAACCTTGAAAGAAAAATGCAGAAACTGAGATGATAATTTATTATGAATGTCAGAGGAGTTCAAAGAAGATTCAGGGCAAGACAATAATTTGAAAGCTAAATTACAAATTCTTAGAAGGAGAAGAATAAGTCACAGAGAATTGCAGTTCCTAAATCATTCAATTTTGTCAACAGTAACTTCAGAGGCATTTTCACTTGCCACAATTATGCCTCTGTATATTTTAGCTGGTCAATAATTTAAAAAAACACCCCAAAACTATCCAACTCTTCAAACTTGTTTTCTCTGCAATTACACAAAACTATGAAACCTTATGTATTTTGTATAAGGTTTTTCACAGTTACTTGTGAAAAATAGGCATTTTCACAAGTGAAACAGTGCCATCTTGTGTATTATGGACTTTTTTGCTTGTCAAAGGAATATTTTTCCCAAGGGGCATTAATACATTTTTTTATTTTCCCCTGGGAATGATACCAAGTCCCAGAGATAAAGTTTAAAGTTCACTGATGAAAATAGTTGCTTGTTAAGCAAGCCACATCAAAATCATCTTCCATTGAAGCCAGCAAAATGAGAACCAGTTTTCAAATAAAACACCACAGGGAATTTAGATTCAGTTCTTCACAAACACATTTTAATAATGTAATTTCTTAGACTGCAGTCTCCCCACATAATGGTTTAGATTCACTTTTAATTAACAGATTTTAACTTTCATTTTTATGGGGTAAATCGCCATTTATTTGATGTCCCTGACTACCCATGCAATTCCTTATCATACAATTTTATAAGTATTGATGAGTATCATTTAAATGAAAAAACATAGCCAAAAAAAACCCTTATTTTTAGTTTATTGATGCTATTCTAAACTCTGTTGTAGAAAACTGGAAATAATAAATTTGGTACCATAAATTCATATATCATATATAAATGAGCAAGTAATAATTTTAATTAATGGTTCACATTTGCATTCCTTTGAATATCAAAAAAATCACCTAAATATCACAAACAAACCCTCTAAGAAAACTCTGTTTAACAAATACTAATGTGGATTCAGAATAATTAATAACTCTAGAGAAGGTCTTGATGAGCGCTTTCATAATTTTGAAATTGTGAGGTGACATGAACTGTCTGTAATTTGGGTAGTTGTCTTAGCAGTCGACAATTCCATGCTTTTTGAATACATAAAATTGTTAACTCCTGCGAAATAACTCAATCCTTGTTCAGAAAAGCAAGCTGAAGGACACAGTTGCATATAGTGCAAGAAATTCAGCAAGAATGATAAAACGAATATACTTTTTTAATGGAGCTAAATATGTCACCTATTTCCATAATTTTGAAATGTCAATATTTCTTATACTTCTTGTAAATTGACACAAATATTAGAAAATTTTCAAAACATAAACAGAGTTTTGTAATCACAGATAACACACTGCATTATCCAGCTACATATGTCAAATAAAAACAACTACTGTCAGAAGGGAAGATTTCTGGGGAGCTAAACTAGAAAAATAACAAGATTGAATGTCATGACTTAATATGCACCCCAAAGGTAATTATGAACTGAATCATGTTTAGATTAGGAAATAAAAACTCTGTCTATCACAGGCATAATCTCAGGAGTACTTCATGTCACACTTGTAACTTGCTGTGCTGAAACTGCTAGAAATATAACTAGAAAAAATTGTATTCAAAGATCAAATATAATTTGACACATTGCATATCAAGCAGTTTTACAGAGATTAAGGAATAAAGAATAGAAACCTTTATATCTTCTCTCTATTTCCCATGCACTGCATAATATACACATTTCCAAACAAATGAAACTAAGGCAATCAAGACTCATTTTCTGCTCACACTTTACTTGCAAATCACAGCTCTTAAGATATTCTAAAATTTTCAGACAAGAAATCTAGCATCTCACTAAGGAAAGTAAGCTCTCAAAAGGTTCAAACTGATATTAACACATTTCAAAATATTAAATATGTCACTCAGCTCCTAGAAGCAATCCTGGTGATGGGAGTCCCAAGCCCCAGAACTACAGAAGAACCCTGACTACAGAGATGGGATTTCAAGTACTACACCGACTAATTTAATCTTCTCTGGGCATAGGTTGACACAAGGGCAAAAAGGTACTGAAGTACAGTAATAGTGAAATGAACAGCAGTTGCAATTAATGGGGGAGGGTGCTTGCTGTAGGTAAATGAAAGTTCTTTGCATGGAGGAGATTATAAAAGCAAGTGTCCCTAGGTGAAAACTTTAGACCCATGGGCTTAGTTCTCAGTTTTGCTAAATTTCTAACACTACCTTTGACATATCCATTAATTTCTGCATATGTAAATCCACGTACATGCCCACACATACATATACATGTGTCTTTTGTGTATATTTACAACATGCATGCATATTAAGTCATAACATAAAAGTGTTGCAAGTTAAAGACTTTGTTTTCAAGCATAGGCAATCCATCTAGGCAGAAGGTCACAGATCTCAGGGTCCAAAGTGTTTTGAACAACTTGTTCAATACTTTACCCACCCCTGTCTTACCTGTGCCTCTATTTTTCAAATGTAGAAATAGGCTTACAAGTCCATATGACATTTATGCTCTAAAAAGGTGAAGTTTTCAATTTGCTTTGCATATCACTAGACCAAATCAAAAAGTGATTAAAAGAAAGCCAAAGCATACCTATAAGTTTGATTTTGCTTTTAAATCACATTCCAACAATTTCCACAAAGTCAATTTTTGTTAAAACGCAAAAAGAAATCCTTAAGGATCAAAAGCCAGTTGGGTAAACAATACAGATTTTTCTAGCTGTACTGCATGTCGTAGAGGTCACTGCATGCTAATTTGCTTACTTTACATAGAATAAAAAAACCCTGAAAACACTAAACTTTACAGTCACTCAATATTTAAAAAATCCCACTTTGCTTATTTATGTAAGCTCAATATTGAATTGCATTTAAAATATGTTATTAAAATATGCTTGTCAGTTTGCGTGCTACTGTTTGGAAGATGCAGAAATAAGAGTAATTCAATGATCTGATTATCTGTGATGAGTAACTTGACACACAACACGCATACATTAGAAAGAAAATAGCTGCTCCTCCATAAGCATATAGTGACTGTATTCAGATTTCAATCAAGCTCCATGTTATAATTATAATACACAGAGTTTTCTGTATTAGCTATAAAATAAGATCACATCAAATAATAAAAAGTAGACTATATTTTAAACTTCAAAAAGCATGCATATGGTACTAAGACCTCAAAACATTACATTCTAGTATTTGCTTAGCTCATATTCAACCTGGTGGTTGTATACCTAGTATATTTGCAATGACAGTCATCCTCCTAAAAGAATTAAAATTTTAAAAATGGATGTACAAGAACTATTAGGAAGTTCAAGGTCTGGTCTTACTTTTATAATGGTATTATTTTTCTTTTATGTTTGTGTATTAAGACTTCTGACCATATAAATTAGTTTTGCAGTTAGAGGAATTTGTACATACTTGCATTACCAAGGACGACTTATCAGAAATTCTTAGGTAAATCATTCACATATCTAATATTCACCAAAAAAAAATCAATTTTTTCTAGGATGTCAAAGTTGATTTTAAAAGAGTTGTCAAAACACTGCTACTTATTTTTTTACTTTCCTTTAGCTTTATTTTGCATCTTTTAAAACATGATGATGGCCTAAAAATTCAGGCACTTGGATATAGTTTGAAATAAGAAGGATGTCTGTCTTTTCTCAAAAGCAACTAAAGATAGGATAAGAGGAAATGAACTCAGATTTCATAAGGGTGGCTTAGACTGGACATTAGGAAAAAAATTCTTCCCAAATGGGTTGTCAAGCACTGGAACGGGCTGCCCAGGGATGTGGTGGAGTCACTGTCCCTGAAGGTATTTAAAAGACGTGTAGATGCAACACTCAGGACCTGGTTTAGTGATGAACTTGGTAGTACTGGGTTAATGGCTGGACTTGATTTTAGAGGTCTTTTCCAATTTAAACAATTCGATGGTTCTATGATACTAAGGTAAGATTAGGCAAACTGTACCCTTTAAAAAATAAGAGTGAGCTGTCTGAGTTCTGTAATTTTATCTACTGTATCTCTTCATGCTTTCATATATCTTATGTGAAGAGTCAACACAAGCTGAAAAAGTGTGGCAATAGAGAAGCAAATGAGACTACACAAGCTAGTAGATTATAACCTTTGTCTTAATTTGGGTGGCAAATTGTTAGTAGAATGCAATTTGAGAACTATCAGGAGAAATTCTTTACTTCCAACTAATTTACTACCTACATACATCCACTGTGTTCATTGCCTAAGGCAGATGGATGCTCTTTCATACACTTACTAGGTCTAATCTCTGGTAAAAACAAATATTTAAAAGTAAGGTTTGGGCAGGAGGTTATTAGAGGAATGGAAAAATAATTTTTCCATGTAATGGAAATGTAGTCTTTCAGTCACAGCAGGTAAGAGCTTGGTTAACAAAATAATACTGCAGTTATTGTGAAAACAGATTTCAGTGCAGGCTGCCAATGAGCCACACATTTCAGAGTAAAGGGTATGCTAACACTGAAATCCACAGATTTAGAGGAGAGAAATGTTGCCTGTAATCTCACCTGCCAGTAGATAGAAAAGTGGGTCACATCCTAGTGTGACTGATTAATAAGCTTCAGGTTTAAATTTTAGGTTTGGTTAATTATTTACAAATATAATTTTTAAGTTATATTATTTGCCAGTGTTGTGTATAAACCTTAGAATCTTAAAACTATTTTGTGGCCTGTGAAATGAGGGCAACTCACATACTTGTAATAAATAATGCACTTGTAAAAAATAATTCTAAGAAATATCCTTATTGATTGTTTCAAAATTTTGTCAGAGAGAGTAATCAGTGAGAGGACTCATAAAATTACAATAAAACAGGAATCTAGATTCTCATATATGTTTCTTCAATATTTACTTTTCTTCTTCCTCTTATGGATCATAAAGAAGGGGGAAAGAATTAAAATCTTGCATGAAAAACTTACATGAACTAATAATTTTGACTCAGTAATGATTCTGCTCCACCAGATTATATCAGCTGGCCCATTTCATTATCTATCCTTAAAATGTGTCACCATCTCACACAAAATCAGACCATTACTCCTTTAAATTTAGCTCACCATCCAGAATTAATCTGATTTTTTAAATTAATAAGGGATCCATAAGGATGATCGAGTCTAAGTCCTGGCCCTGCACAGGACACCCCAAAAATCACATCATGTGCCAGACAGCACTGTGGGCTCTTGCTGACCAAACACTTGGTCAGGCTTGGTGCTGTCACCACCTCTCTGGGGAGTCTGTTCCAGTGCCCAGCCATCTCCAGGTGAAAAAATTTCTCCTGACATCTAACCTAAACCTCCTCCAGCTTAGTTTCATGCTGTTTCCTGGAGTCCCGTCACTGGCCACAAGAGTGAAAAGATCAGTTCCTGCCCCTCCACTTCCCCTTGTCAGGCTTTTGAAGATCACCGTGAAGTCTCCCCTCCATCTCCTCCAGGCTGAACAGAAAAAGTGGCCTCAGCCACTCCTTGTACATCTTCCCCTTCAAGCTCTTCACCATCTTCACTGCCCTCCTTTGGAAGCTCCTTGATAACTTAACATCATTTTTGTATTTTGGCACCACAAAACTCAATGTGAGGTTACCCCAGAGCAGAACAGAGCAGAGACGGACCAGTATTAAATCTGTTCTTAGAAATGGTTCCCAATAATCATTGCTATAATGCCACTACTGTGCTTGAGCTGGGAAAAGTTGTACGGACAGTAATAATTCGCCTACAGAGGTACCCAAAACAAACAAACAAACAAACAAATATTCCAAACAAAGCAAAGCAAAATTCTAAGAAACCCAACAGAGATATTCTAGTTTGAATGAAAGTTCAGCCTTCGAATTTGCTGTTTTTTCATATAATATTTTCTCTCAGGAATAATGACCAAATTGTGTCATAATGCCAGTATAAACCAGTATAAACTTCTTTATCAAAGTAACATATGTAACAAGCTATATGTCCTCACTGTGTTACTTTTCCATGAAGACTAAGTGTGAAAGCTGAGTGAACATGATAAATGAATACTGGGAAGACATGCTTGAAGAATTATCAGTGATTGTGATATCTAGAGTGCAAGAGGGAAAAACTGGTAGCATTTGCAGTGCTTTGCTGGTGCAGGGGCATGACTAGGCATTCACTGCCCTCCTAAAGAACACTCACCTCAAGTAGTCCACTATGATTTGGTGAAGAGGACAACACGGAATTTAAGTTAATGTCAAACTCCTCTTATCTCCATTAGCCAGTTTTCCACATAAATATTTTTCAAAGTGCTGAAGAACATGTATGTGAAGTTATTTTCTCTTTTTATCTGTGTTTTGATAACATAATTATCAGCCACTGCTATGGTGCACTGGAACTGGCATTTTAAGGAGATTCTAATGAGACAAAATAAAGCTTAGACACTGCAGATGATAAACATAACTGAACCAGTATTTCCAGTCTCCTCATGTACCATTCACTACATATCATGTGCAAAGATGGAACAGTGCTACACACATAAGTGAAATACTTGAGATAAAATTAGTTCTCAGAACAAACACACATACAATTAGAACAAATACTCTGATTAATGGAAGAACATCTGGGGGGAAAAAAGAAACAGAATTGCAGAAAATTAAAAATTTCAAATATTCATTGCAGAGGAAATAGAAAACATAAACACTAAGACAAGCGCTGCTGTTGACTTGAAATGTCTTCAACCCAGACTGGTGGGCCATTCCACTGAATATATATAGAAATGGTATATTATAGTTGCTAACATTAACTTTGTATTTCATAAGAAAATTGCTGCTTAGACCTTATAATTAAGATAATGAACAACTTACTTTAGAAACAGGATGAAGAGGGAGAAACCATAGTGAACACATATTTTCTTTTTTTTTTTTTCTTTTTTTTTTTTTTTTTTTTTGCCTCAAATAAATATAATTGAACTAAATCTGAACTAAACCTAAAGAATTTCTTCTCTTACTACCTAATCTTTGTCTTGTGTAACTATTATACTGGTCCAGCTTATAATGGAATAATATTATCTCATCAAATTTGTTTCTCTACAAGTGGAGAATCCAAACTTAAGTCTAGCCTCATCACTCATCACAGCACATTTCCTGAAGAACAGTACTAGAAGTTCTTCTCAAAAGATCTTTTTTTAATGTAAAGACAGAAATGTGAATCACAAAACCTTAAGCAAGATGTTAAAGGGTGGAAAAAAAGTGATTCAACTTTTATATTAGAATTAAAGAGACTAGAAGCTCCAAAATATAGACTGTAACAAAAGATGTAAAGAGCTAGATATTCTTCACAGTGACGTATTTAAACTACTCTTCTATTGCACCATTTTATTCACTAAAGGAAAGCAAATTAGAGCTCTAGCTGATGTTCAAGTGCACCTCTAAAATGGGATTTTTGCAGCATTATCATTCACATTGTTGTAAAAGTTTCAATGTCTTGCTCTTCTCACTTTATCATTTTTGCATAGAATTCTTTGTGTTTATTTTAGTGGGCAATATTAATAATATAGGCTTTTAATATACCATAAAATTCAAGTTATGAAAACATATTGAAGAGGTTCAAATGTGCCGTAAAAGAAATTATCTGTTCAATTTTTCTACTTCCCAAGTAGAAGGGCTTCAACTATCTCACGCAATATAGCAACCCTTGTTTTGGGGAAGCATTTCTTGATATTTAGCTTTGTATCTCCTATTTCTGCAGTGTGCCTCAGTAGTTAGTGACAATTTGACATTCAAGGAGTCCTGCATGTTATAGACTTTTATTCAAGTTAATATCTGTTAACAGTCTGTTAACCAAATACAAATGCCTAAAATCAACCTTATTTATAAAATTTATGATTAAGACAAGGGACTGCTATCACTGTAGGTGATACATAGCAGGTACAGCTTTAATGAGACATGGTGAAACAGGTCCACTCATTCATTAAGATCACTGAAAGTCAATTTTACAATTCCCTGAAGTCTCCCATCATGTAGCAGAATACAAAATCCACCACTCCATATGATGAAAACGGTCTCTCCAGAAGATCAAAAAATAAATTCCTCAGACATGTTCTGACATAATTCATGCTCTAGTTTAAAAATATGTTTAGGTGTAATAATCAGAGTATAAGCACAGTGATCAATTTTATGCACTAAATTTCTGACTATTTAATGGAATCTTTCATACCAGTATTTCAGGATTAGTTAAATTTTGCAAACACAGACATCCTCACCATTTGAGCTATGCAGTGTGTTTTAGAGCAGCTGTTCTGTCAGGGGCACAATCACACACTGAACTTTTGGGTTTTTTTTGGCATCTGCTTTCCCTTTGTGGATGTCAACAATCAAGGGTGCCCTGAACAAGACACATCAGTAGCTGAATGGAGTCCCAAGTGCTCAATGCACTTAAATATTGGTGAAGAGGGCAGTGAAGAAGACAGAGCCTGGCTCATCTCTGTGCCCAGTGACAGGCCAGGAGATAATGGGTACAAATTGAATTCCAATAAAATATATTTAAACCTAAGACATAGTAAAAATTTCCACTATGGAGGTTATTAAACACTATTACAGATTCTGAAAATATCAATATTCTTGGAGATATTCCGAACCTGAGTAGACACAGCCCCTGACAAACCTTAGTTAACCCAGCTCTACACTTTTTACTACACTTTTTTCTCCTTCTTATCCTTTCTATGTTTTGTAGCAACTCAAGAGATTTGGGCATCAGCAAATGTAAAATAAATAAATAAATAAATATAGTAAAGGAATTCCTTGCCTATTAACAACTCCAGAAGCAGAAGATTACCTTTAGCCAGTATAGTTACCTTACTGAAGGACCTGCTCAAAGTAGTGAAAAATTATTTTAGCATTTCTACACAAAATTTCCTACACTGCTACCACATAATATTCTTCAGATTGAAGAAATTTAAGTGCTGATGACATACTTCTTTGTATACTATGACAAATGCTTGTGAGTTAATTTTTGCCTTTAATCTTTCTTTCCTTCTTAATACAAGAAATCAAATGTCATTGTTTTGAACCTGAGTTATTCAGAAGGTTTATGAGGCTGTGGCTCAAAGAAATGTAGAATTTTCTTCCTGAAGCCCTTTTTAATTTTCATTATTTTTAGGATTTAATAACTTATCCCTAATAAGGGATGGTTAAGGGTATGACACCTCTGCACACCACTGCTTTGAAAACTGGCTAATATTTAAAATGTGGATCAGTTAAAAACAGCAATATATCATGTCAAAAGGGCATGGTTGTTGAATGCTACTGGGATGAGAGTTAGGTCATGTTTTAATTAAATTCCTCAGTACAGATCTGAAAAAAAGTCTAAAGACCATGCTAAATGGGAATCGCATATCCAAACTGGAAGGTGCCTTACAGACCAAACAACACAGAAGAGTTTGAAATGTTGTAAAGGAAGGTATCTTGTTGATTTGGAATATTTTCCATTTTCAGGCAAATATTTGAAAAATCAAGTGTAGAGATGAAATTTTAACCCAGTGGGTTTGTATTTCCTTTTGTTCTTGTTTTATTTTTAACTGATGTTAAAATGGTGAAGAAAAAATGGTAGCTGAATGGATAGATAATTGAGATATAAGGAAAGGGTAAAAAAGTATCCTAGATTTAGACTGGCATTACTGTACTAAGAAAGTTAATACCAGTCCAAGAGCAACTCTATTTTAAACATAATTTTTCACTTACAGGAGAAACATCAGCTATTTTAGGAATTAATTTTTTGTCAAAACAGGTTTGCATGCCATAATGAGAAAAAATATTTTGGGAATAGTAAGAAAATACTTGCAAGGGTTAGGTGAAAAACATGTTTCTCTTATGCTGATGCATCTAAGTTAATGTTTGAACTATATGTTAGAAAATAGACCTTCCACGTTTCCTTTTTATCATATTATATTACATTACCCAAATATTACTAAAATTTCTGTTGAATTTCAGCTCTACTGAAGTTGAGGGCAGAGCTCCCTGGCCCTTTGATTTCTAAACGTTCTGAAAGTGACAATTTAGATGAAATGTAAAATTTGGCACTAGAAGTGATAAAAAGTTGCCAGTTTTTCCTGAGATACTGAGCAATTATCTTTTAATTTAGTTCACTTTAAGAATTTTCCTTCAAAAATAAAATTTGAAATGAAGTCCATGGTAGTTTTATAGCAGTTTGCAATCATATTAACTGTTATACCGAATGAAAGAAAATACATTACAAAATGCATGAAATCTACACTAACTCGATTTATTAAATGCATATTTTCTTTTGTGATTGATGTACACAGATGATGAAAATTAATTTTGAATTTTCTTGTCAGTTACAGTTTAAGAAACTGTAACATTCCTTTTAACATTCATGTTAAAGGAATGGGGTAATTTTTGTGCTTGATTTACATTAAGCAGAGGCTAAATTCCTATAACCTTTGCAGTTCTGTTAACACCTTTTCCTACACATGAATCTTAATGACTTCCTCCTTCTATTGCCAAATTACATGGATCTGCATTTAATATGAGAGCACATAGTAAATGAAACAGAGGATAAATGAACTCTCATTTAACCACTTGAAAACCATAGATGTCAAAGATGAATAATAAGCGTTTAAAGCTTAAACCTTCTTCCTCTGGAACTGCTAGAGAGGTTTTATCAAAAAAGAAACACAGTTAGACTGGTTGGATTTGCCAGACTATATACTATGTCCAAGTTACTTCTTGTTCCATAGATCATTGATCATATAATGCAACAAAATGTAAATTACACAGGCAATTGAAAAGTATCACATCAGAGAATTTTCAGATCACCTGAGGAAGACCTTGTGGAAGGATAATTTTAATTTGATCCATGAAATGGAAGCCTGGATATTAAATGTTAATTGGAAAACTCTCCAGCAAGAGAATAACATAGAATTTTGAAGAAGTGATTTCACTAAGCTGGTTTAACCTTCAGAGGCTGTCCTTAGTACACATGCATTTTCTCTTTTTCTTTCCTTAGCAGTAAATATAGCAAAAGACAGAATTTAGGAAATTTGAAGTGCCCCAGATAAGGCAGAATGAAACAATGCTGATGAATACAAGGGTTTTAATTAATTTCATTTGTTTTATCTCCTTTAAGGTATTTCTTGAACTCTGTATCATGTTCTGATTGCAATTTATAGGCATTCCAGTCTTAAAAAAAAAAAAAACCCACCAAAAAAAAACCTAAAAAAGCAGACCAAATCAGACACTCCTGACTTGTTACACAAAGAAAAGGTCATATCTTGTTGAATGAAACATCATACTCAAAGTCAATTTTTAAATCAAGTGACCTTACAAAGAAAAACTTCCTGAAATGTACAAATATTAAAAAAAAGGTTTCAGTACAAGATATCAGTTGCATTTCTCAAATAGAAGCTATTTATATATATAAGATTATGTACATTTCAAATTTAATAGAAATAAATATATCACATGTTTCAAATTCTCATCCATTCTAAATGGAATTCTACAATTTTCAGGATGGGGAAATGGGACTAAGGAAGGACTTTGTATTGTGCCTGGAATACTCCCAAGCTGCACGTTCTCAAACTAAAGGGAAAAAAATTCCAAAAGAACAAAAGCAAATGGAGATACAAATGACCCTGTATTTTCAACCATTACTTGCTGGAAGAAAATTTACTTATATTATATTGTCACTTTCAAAGACTTAGTTCAATGTTACTTGGAAACAGTAATTAATAGATCATTGAGTGATTTCTGAGATGGATGTGTTTTTTCCCCCTTCACATGCTTTAACTGCAATGTTCAGTCAGCTGTCAATTATGCATCATTAAGAACAGAAGCTAGCTTGATTACAGAAGGAGTTTAGGTATATTTCAATAGCAAAGTCATGTGCATATAGAGCCTTGAGTGGGTGCTTGCTTGAAAATGTTTGCATTTAGTCTCATCTGCACCAGTGACCTTCTGTTTCCTCAATTAAATTCTGTATGTCTATTTTTAAAACCTTCAGTAATGTCTTGTAATTATAGGTTTTTTTTGCTTCATAAACTCACTCCTTTATTATCTTTTAGAATTAAGATTAGCCAGTCTCCCCAAAAATAGTCATTTGATATTTCCCTCAGAAAAATGACAATTGTTAGATGATATATGAATCACCTTGGACAATAAATAAAACACATCTGCTTTGCCCATTGGTAAGTTGCATTAATTTTATTTTTTTAATTTACTACAAACAATTAGAGTAAAAGCAATTTTGCATCACATTAGGAAAGATTAGGAATAATCATGTATTGTGTAACTTAGAAATTCAGATTTACTCTGCAGAATCATATCAACTGCCAAAGTTCAGTAGAAATGTATTTAATGGGGATTATACATGTCCGTCAGTTATTAAACCCTTCATGCATAATGTGTTTCTTTTTCAAATTTGGATAACGTATAAGCCTGCTTTAAAAAAAGTTACTTTTGTGTATCCACTTATTTTCTTATATTGAAGCATTAAGTCCAGTTGAATTCAATGTGACTAATAAGAGGGGCTAAAACCTATGCAGTTGTCTTATATTTTCCAGGTATCAGAAATTATTTCACTAGTGTAATATGGCATATTTCAGGGATGCACAATGTTTCTTAATTCAGACACCTTGAGGAATTTTAGGATCTAAATCACAAAGAACTAAAATCCTCGATATGTTCTGAAAAAATTTGACATGAATGAAAATAAAAAGCTCCTCACTGCAACTGTGTACAAAAAATATACACCAAACTGTTCATGAATAGATCACTGGTTTAATTCAACTAGAAAAATTCTTAAAAAAAAATAGTCACAATCGTTGCCAAGTGGTGTGTCAGTCAAGGAGAGTCAAGCGAAAACAAAGATTTCTAAGAAACTAAAAACCTAAAAACTAATTTCACAATTACAAGCTGCACTGATTATAAGCCGCATCTCCGGGTGTCGGCAACATTTCGTTCTCTGTCTATACATAAGCCGCACCTGATTATAAGCTACTCTGTCATTCACAGCGAGGACCCGCGTGCAACAAAATTGCCAATTAGTAACAGAATCATGGGATTGCGGGCTTTACTGTCTTGGTTCGGCCCACTCGGGGCTGCTAACAGGGCCAGGTAGCCCAGCTCGGTGCTGCCGCTCGGCGGGGCCACTCGGGGCCGGCCGCTGCTGCCACCGGGCTCACTCGCCCTGGCCTGGTGCTGCCCCACAGTGGCAGGCAGGGACAGAGCTTGCCAGCACCTGCGGCAGTGGCGGCAGGCAGGGATGGAGCTTGCTGACACCCATGGCGGTGGCGGCAGGCAGGGACGGATCCTGTTGGCACCCACAGCGGTGGTGGCAGGGGGGGATGGAGCCTGTCTGGGCGGCGGCGGCAGACAGGGATGGAGCCCCCCCTCTCCTGTGGGGGCAGCAAGCAGGGGCAGGAGCCCCCTGCCTACCTCCCAAGCTGCAGGGCCGGCAGGAGGGAGCCCCTGCCTCTCTCCCGAGCCGTGGGGATGGCAGCACGGAGCCCCCTGCCTCTCTCCCGGGCTGCGCTGCCTGAAGGAGGGAGCCCCCTGCCTCCCTCCCCATCCTGCTCTGCCGGCACAGAGCCCGCCTCCACCCACCACACAACAGAGTAACCAATTTGTAACAATCGTACAGTCCCAGGTTTTACTGGCAGGTGCTTGGCTTGGCACCCTGGCTGGCACTTCCGGGGTTGGAAGTTTCAGAAAATTTTTCACATATTAGCCGCTCCTGAGTGTAAGCCACATTTCTGGGGTGGAAGCAAAATTTTAGTCAAATGGTGTGGCTTATAATCGTGAAATTACTGTACTTATACCAGCCAAAATCAGCAATGATAAAAAACCATTGTGATCCCTTTAAAAAAAACTTGGGACACTGCTGTAGCAAGTGGGTTTAAAAGTGGCAAGCATGTACAGACACCTATATTAGACTGCGGCAAACCTAAAAGTAACTGGCTGCCTAATTTACTTCTGAAATATTGGTACAAGTTGTCCTGAATAAAAGGTTTGAAATAGAAGAGTAAAAGCTTATGTGAGCAGACTAGCAGATATTTACTGGTAGTTGTTAAAGATCAATTATTTTTTTTTCTTAGCTGACACATGTTCTTCAGGAATGGAGGAAGGTGAGAGACTGAGAAATTTCCCGTCTACATGTTTTAAAAAAAAATGAGGAAAAGCATAGAATTTTCTTTTCATTTGTTTTGTTTTATATTTGGGGGTGGTAAGGTGGTTTTATTCTTAGATTTTTTTTTTTTTTAGTAGGTTGGTTGGGTTTTTTGGTTGTTGTTTTTGTTAAAGCGATCCTGCATACTTCTGAAAGCCGCAGGAATCGAACTAATGAACACACCTATTTATCTCTTTATGTAAATAAGTCTTCACAGACAGTATAAAATAGAAATGTCAAAATATTTATATTCATCTCATTAGACTGTATGAAGTACCAAGCTTATGTCTCTTTTATCCATTCAAACTACTGTATGGCTGGAAATTCTGAGCAGCAGCTGTGTTCACACTCACCATTCAATTTCTGCTCACAATTTTAACTCTGGAAACAAATGAGATAAAACCTCTGGCTAATGACTAGCAAGACGACCTGTCAAGAGCTGTTAGTATCCACTACTTTCTTTTTTAAAATTATAACAGTGATTTCTAGAGATATATATTGCACAGAAACACAAGCAATTTTAGAAGAGACTATGTTTTAAAGCATGTATGTTTACTTAAATTAATTTCTACTTTCTCTTGCTCTATTTGATGAAAATGGCAACTCATGAGGTTTGATGCATTCAGATCTATTACTGACTCATAGACTAACAAAGAATTCAGTTTTATTTTAGAGTTGAGCCAAAAACAAGGCACTGTGGAAAACAATAATTCTGATAATTCTAAGCTTAAAAATCAAATGGATGCAGTTAATTGTATTAAAACTTTGAGATATTTATCATATCTAATTTCCGCTTCTTCCCCTGTCAGATCAGGTACCAGTAAGCCATTTGTCTTGTTCAGTACAGCTTCTGTATAACTTTGGATTAGAGCTTTCAGACTTGGATTAAGCCTATTCTTAGTGCTTCTAAATCAGTGTATTTGATTTTTGTTTTGTCAGGAGTAATACTGTAGCAGAATTTCATAGAGTATCCCTATATTTTCCTACATCAAACATGACACTAAGACCTCTCAACAGAAACAACTTCAAAACTAACACAGGTGTTAATTTGTCAGTGCATTTTGACACTCAGAACTTACAAATGGCAAATAAGAGATGAAAACCTGAATGTATGAAACGGCGTCAAGATGTTATTTACAGTGTTTTCTAATTTATTTGAAAGCATATACATATATATGTATATAAAACTGTCCATTTTTACCTCTTACAGTTTTATGTCTGAGGACTCTTGCACGATATCAAAAGAATAAGCAAATTTGTTATACATGTCACATGTGAACTAATTTCTTACAATTGTAATAGAAACCTCTGAGATTCAACTTATTAATAAGTATCATCTACCAAAAAAATTCACAATTTTTTCTTCTATTCTCACAGGCAGACATTTATTTTCATGCTGCAGCTTGCTGATACAATCAGGTGTGAGTTCTCCCAGCCTTATCTAACCTTATTCCTTACAGTCCTCTCAAGACTAAAGGTAATTTTATATCAGTCAGCAGTCTCTCTTAAACCCAAATATATCTTAAGACACAATACTAAGAAAAATATACTTCCTTGTTTTCTCATTCTTAACAAAAAATTCCTAAAATCTCAAAAGTCATGTTTCAGATATTTCATCCTATGAATTTAAATCAGCGTTGAGCAAATACTATCTCCAAAAAGTAATAGAAAGTTAAAAAAGGAAGAGGCTCCCTAGCAACAAAATAATTAAAAAGCACTAATGATTGCATCAATCTCTTTCAGCTGCAACATACAGCACCTTAATAATAATACATTTTTTAAGGATCAGTGAAAGGTCCTTGCTGTGTTTTACAGTGTTATGCAGACGAATCCTTGTATGTTCATTTAAAAACACAGCAAATATTTTTAAATTAAGAACCATTCAAAGCTGTGTCCTTTGCTGGATTTATGAGCTTTCTATGTATAGATATATGAGAAACCCATCTCATTATTTCTTTCTGTTGATCTCTGTGAATCGCATGCTCTTTGGATCATGCTAAGATCTCTGTCCATTTGACCATGCATTATAACAGCTGTCTTTTTGCTTAATCTCGAAGCATCTTGCCAGTATTTTGACTTAGTTTTTCTGCGTAAAACTTTTAAACAAACCATCATTTTACTCACAATGGGTCCAGTTACAGACTATCTCTAAAATAGTTTATTTAAATTAGACTCCTTCAGATATATGGACTTCAAGCATGTCTGTTTTCTCATGTGCTCTGTGTTCTTACTTCCTATTAGTCTCGACTTGGAGATGTATCTATGTGGATATATTGGTAAATAATTCAGACAGTGTCAAGTCTACAGCTTATTTGATTAGCTACTTTTCCCAGTCCAGGAAGCAGAATTTTCTATGTGTCCCCATCTTAATCTCTATTAGGTAATGAAGCAGAGGGTGATGTCACCTAGGAAGCTAAGTGCTGATATCAATCAGTCTATTGACCTAATTACAGACCCATTAAAACTGACATTGAATACAGAGAGATGCTCTGTGTATAGTATGTATTTCCTTTCTGGTTTTCCCTCTTTTTCCTCAAGTTAATTGTGTTCTATCTATAGATGGCTGGAACATTATTTCAAGAGCAGGGACAGCTACACCATTTAAAAATTGATCCATTAAAAATAAATAGAAAAAATTCCCCAGAGCATGGGCCAAATCTGGACACTGTGATTTTAGAGTATTAGGAAAAAATAAAACTAGTCCATATTTCCTTCCAGGCAATCTTACAGGTTAATTTAAGTTTTATTTTGCTTTTAGTTAAGCTTTATTTTGTTTTATCTTGAACATCTTTTGGAATTAAACTCACTTCACCGTAAGAAACAGAAGGACTAACTACTCTTTCCATCAGAAGAGACATTATTTTTTAACCCATATTTCAAAAGAGTTGTACTACACTATTTAGCTGTTTCATAAGAAAGCAGCATAAGAAGCCCCAACTATAACTCTAAGAAGCAAGCATCAAACACCACAAGCAAATATGTGCTGGAAAAATAAACCACTTCATATTGTTAGCAAACACATAAAACTGGAACATGATAATAGTGAAATTCGGGGTAAAAACTGACATTTGTGGATTTGTATATCTTAGAATTCAAGTGCTTTTAGTGGCATTTGCTAAGTAGCTCCCATGAGTTCTGATACAAACCCAAAACATATCTGTAATTTTTTCACATCCTGCAATTTCCCTGGAGCAGCTGAAAACCAATAAACACTTCGAGTTATATAGGTCAAGGGAAAACTGGTAATAGAAGTCTGAATGTCTGTGTGGTTTTGGATCTGCTTAAATAAATTTTAAATAAATTAAATTATTTTTAAAAATAGATTTTAAATAAATTCTTTAAACCAAAGGCTGTGAAAGCACAGACAGCAGATTAGCATGTGCCAGTAGTAGCTAATTGGAATCAAACTCCTGTATACAAGCTGACCCCTGCTGATCAGATCACACCCAGTGCGTACTTTGCAGGTGTGAGACAAGCCTGTCTTTCACTCTCAAGCTGCTTCCAAGGGTACAGCTTCTGCAGCAGAGCCCAGTCAAAGCAGTGCCCTATTGCCAAGGGCCAGGCCTGGACTCTGGATCACCACTGGCTCCCCTTGGCAGCTACTTCAGCCCTGGTGTGGTGTGGTTGTGCCTCTCTACCTCTGCATGAAGATACACCTCTTCTACACAGGCAGGCTGACCAACTGGCCATTTCAGGTTGGAATCTTATGCTGCTTCCATCAACTGAACGCAGTAAATGATAAATGAAATTAATTTTTTTCCCTTCTTCTTGATTCCTCCTGCTTGTTTCTTTCACGTGCAATCCTCACCTATACTTCTGCTGCTTAAGTCCTACAGTGGAAGTATCTGCCACTAAAATTACTAAGGAAATCAATTATATTCTTTATGACTCCAAAAGGGAGCACACAGGCTACTTGAAGCTGTGACAGATTTCACAAAATACCTAGGTTTTGTACTTTTAAACAAGAATGATTGCACAAAAGAAAACTGCACACAGGTTCCAAATAAACCAGAACCTAGTTCAGTCTAGTTATAGTAATGACTGACTTTTCACTAGGTTTTGATCTAGTGTTTAAAAATTTGCCTTGAAATCCTTCGAATGTATTTGGATGAGATGGTTGAATATCTACTATTTTCATGATTTCACAAGAACACTTGCATATTGTAGTTGTTACACGATCAAATTAATAATATTTTCTGACACAAAAAAGCAAGCTGAAATGGTCTCAAAATATTTTTTTTTCAAGACTTACAGTATGAAAAATTATTTGATTAATTCCTTGGCCTTTTGCATTATTATCTCAAATGAAATAAATTCCTTTTAAACTTGAGAATAATATGGATCCGTTTATACTGATTCTGAAGCCGGAAATTATTTCCAAGAGAGACAGAAATTTTTTACATTGCAATTTAATTTTTTAATTTACTTTCAGAGTGGAAAACCTTGAAAGCCCATATATTCAAAATTTAAGCTGGCAGTTTTTTGTATGTTTCAGTCAACTTCCTGCTTTAAAATATTTTTCAACTCCATTTCAAAAAACACTCAAAACATTACGCAATATTTCTGAATTTTCAGGGAAGTGATACACAAATTAGTCTTTCACTAGGCTAAAATCCAAGGTTGACTCAAAGTACGTTACTGTAGGCAATTAATTTCTAGTTTTATATCTTGACAAGTAAGGCTAACATATAGCAACACTTGTAAGAATGCTGAGTTCCTTAGCCCCATTATAAATACATATCTGTCACAAGGTAGCTCTGAAACTTTCATTTGCATGTATCAAGTCAGGCTTTTACACAGACATGAAAATATAGGCTGCTCCATGTATAAACTATTTTCATGTAGCAATTTTGAAAGGTAAATATATCAAAAGAATACAGTATGCATTTGGTACTTTAGCAAAATTATACATATGTTTATAACCATATAAAAAGTCAAAATGTGCATAAGAGCACTGGGAAGATCAGATAACTTCAATCTAAATCAGAGAAATAAAATTAGGTATCTGGGTTTGGAACAGACAAATGTAAGTTGGACTATTAGCATGAAGCAACGTAACAAATATAAGCTACACACATAAATATCACTAATCTGGTAGAGAGACTCCGTGGCATTTGCAAGTTTCTGTTTACTTAGTTCATTAAGGTTTATTAAATCAGTAAGGAAGACTCAAAAGCAACAGCATGAACTTGTTAATAGTTCCTTGCACTGCTTTCTCAAGAAGGCCTCTATCACCAGGAAGAGATTTTGAAGTACAGCTTCAGATAACCATAAACTCATTCTTTTAACTCTCACATGATGTGGTTATACAGTAATTTCACAACTACAAGGCACACCCTTTTGACTAAAATTTTCCCCTGAACCCGGAAGTGCGCCTTATAGTCTAGTGCGCCTTATATGATCTACAAAGTTGCAACAGTTACCACCCCAGAAGTGCGAACCCGCAACAGTCCCCAGCCAAGCAGAGCCCGCCCGGTGGCGGCATCAGGCCAGCACCAGGCGGGCTGGGGCGAGCCTGGCGGCATCGGGGTGGCAGCCGCACAGGGTGGGGGAAAGCGCGGTGGCGCAGCCTGGGCTGGGGGGCAAAGCCGCCGGCATTGGGGCAGCAGCGGCCCAGCGCGGGCCCGCCAGCATCGGGTACAGGGGGCCCGGGGGCCCATGGCTGCTGGGTTGAGGCAGGGCCTCGGCCAGCAACTGCGCAGGGGGAGCTGGGGGCAGATCCTCGCTGCAAAAAAAAAGTGTGCCTTATAGTCTGGTGCGCCTTATATGATCTATAAAGTTGCGAAATTTGCCAACTCCCAGGGGGTGCGCCTTATAGTCCGGTGCGCCTTATGGTCATTGAATTACTGTATATATATATATGTATAAGTACATATATACTCCAATTGTTTGCTAGAAAAAACTACCTCTCCCTTATTCTGGTTATTATACAACAGAAAGGCTCTCATGTAGGAAAGCCAGAATCTTCTCTGACACCAAGGACTATGTTTACCACTCCATAATAGGTCAGAAATGTTGAACTGCAGATTAAATAATCCATTCAAAATCCATTTGAAATCAGATGGTAACCTGTCCCATACACAATAGTCTAAAATGACAGAAATATTAAACTGAGTAAGATTAAATAATCTGACAGATGGAATGAGAAAAGGCAGACATGCTTTGCTTCTTTTGTTTTTCCCCATACTGTACTGTTTTTGTTTGCCATTTTACAATTATTTCTCTGTAACTGGGAGAAAGTGAAGATTCTAGGAAGGTTTAAAAAATATGAAAACAAACGCTGCATGCATGGGAGCACTGACGGATCAGGCTAGACAAAAATACTTCAAAATCACAAATACATCTGAAGCTAAAGTACACTGATTTAAAATGATTAAATATGTTGCTTGGTGTCTTGTTTCAGCAAGACCCAGTGAAGTGAGATCTATCTTTTTTACACATTTTTTCTCATGACTCAATATAAAAATATTGCCTTACCATGCTTCTGAAAGCTACATGTATTGAACATGGATATGATGAGCTTCTATCCTTAGACTACAAATCAAATGCAAACTGCAAGACAAATTGTGCCCTAAGGAACAAGTATGTATCTCAATGGGAGTCAGGAAAAGGCCAAAGAGATTTTTCATTTATCAAAAAATATTTTTCCCAGATGTCAATGGCACATATGTAGAGTCTCATCAAATTTTCAACAACAGTTTTAAATTCTTTTCTCCAACAGAAAATTTGGGTATGTTGATAGATAAAAGAATAATAGGGCAAAATATGTGAGTATTTGCTGATTTCCCTCTTGTCATATATTACAGTACTTCAAATACTGCTTCTCCAGGGAAAAAGACTGACAATGAAAGAGAGTTATTTGTGGTTACAAATGCTAGGAGGCAAAAAATCTGAATCTAATCACTGTGAATGATATTATACAAAGATAATACATGGAATTCAGCTTCTCAATTCCAAAGGCTTCACACCTGGTTTTGAACACCTAAAAATCTAAAGCAAAGACAAAGAAAAGAATTGCAAAGGTCAGCAGTCCTGAGCAGGTATGCGGTTTTTAAAAAGAGCTGAAATAATTATAGTCTTTGAGGTAGGAGGAAACTGAGTTTGTGCTTGTGTTTCTTGGTTGCTTTTTTAGTAGAAAATTATTTTTGGACAAAATCTGTGCATCACACTATAGGCTTGCAGTACTTATCAACCACGAGATATTTGTGTCACTAGCCAAACTTCTACATGCTCCTATCAGTTCAAATGTGGACAAAATTACACAGATCTGGTGGGAATGCAAAATAAACAAGAGTACGCTCTGGTGAAATACACCTCCTGCAAAAAGAAGGAAGCTTCAGGTGAGAATTGAAGTAATAAAAGATAGAGGAATTGCAGTTTTACAGTTATGAGAAAATACGTCCTCTAAGAGTCAAAAGAAAAAAAATCATTTGAGACTCAATATATTGAATGAAAAAGAAAAGCAGGGATGGAAGGCATTCCAGGAATGCTAAACTACAAAAGAATATTTCCAAAAAGTAAAAGGAAAAATGCTTTCCAGGCTCTGGTATTTTTGAATATATGAAGACCGTAATTTGCCTTGTTTAAGCTCCTGAACATGCAAAGTGAAAACTAGACCTAAAATGAAATTAGCATCAGCTCCATTTCCTTAGTTCCCCACAAGACTTGCTGGTACATTTACAAAAGTGGAATCCAATTTACTGAGTTCAAACATTTTGTAACTGAAAAAGAATGTTAAATATGGGTTTTTTTTGAAACTTGTGAAAAGGCAGTGATGAATTTCTTTAGTTTACCTGCCATAAATCTCTCAACCTACTGATGACCTTTTATTGTCTCCCTTATGGAGTCATTAATAATTTATTTCTATACATGCTCTTTAACATCTAGCTGATAGAAAAGTTTACTGTAATTTTTTAAAACATAGTAATATGCATTTCTTATTAAATGCTTTACAGCTTTTTCCTGAACATTCTTATTTGGAAATTTTTCTCAGTACCTACAGCACATAAAGAAAGCAGCAACTGTTAAGTCAGAAGGAATATAGAATACTTCTAGATTTTTAACTGTGCAGGTGGGTATATCCAATTTTATAGACAGAAAGATACTGTCACATAAAACAGAAGCACATTTACAACTTATTCCCAATACTTATAAAATAAAAAAAAGTTTCCTTTCAAATGAGCTACATCTGAAGATGCGAAATAGTCTCTAATGTTCAAAGCACTCACCATTGCTCTCATGCATAACATCAAGATTAATAAATAATTAACAACATTTCCAAAACAAACATACCTCAAAAACTGTTTTCTTAATTCTTCAGGAGAATTATTATCTCAGCTGCCTTTTTGTCTTCTAGTCTTGAATTTGTTTTGTAACCTAGGAAAAATAAATCTCAGTTTACTTTCAAACTGAAAGCTTAAGGCTGGACTCAAGGAAAAAAAAAAAAACAAACACAAAAGCCAACACTTAATAGCATTGCAGTTAATTCTGCTGTAATCCTACCTCATTTTCTTAAGCAAATAAATCTCTAAAAAGGATTACCTTTTTAAAAGCAAATTAGAATACTGAATGTCATCTGTGCTGGGAGACATTCTTTTAAAATGTTATCAGCAAGGAAGCTCATAAATAGGCCACTATATAAAAATATTCCTATAAGGCAATCCTTACCAGATTTTCAACAGATGTGTGTGTAACTATGATTTCACAAATTCCTTAAATAAAAGGTGTCAACATCATTTACCACAAACTTTTAGGAGTCTAAAATAAAACCGTCTTCATTTAGATCTTAGAGAAAGAACAATATCATAAAGATATGTTATTTATGTGTCTTCAACTACAAGTGCTCTTGCCACACCACTCATGTCAAGAATGTAAAGACAGGGACTGGGAGAATGAAAACCCTAAGCCCACTGTAGGAGAGAGTTAGGTTCAAGACCAAGAAATGTCAGTGTTCACAAGTCCATGGGAGCCGATGAAATTAATTTGCAGGTCTTCAGGGAGATAACAGACAAAGCTGCTGAGTCATTATCCATAATTTTTGAGAAAACACAGCACTCAGATTTGTGCTTACAACCCAAAAAGAAAATGGAATCCTGGGCTGCAGCAAAAGGAGTGTTGCCAGAAGACTGAAGGAGATGATTCTCATCCCCTCCTCTGCTCTTGTGAGACCCCAACAGTAGAACTGCATACAGTTCTGGGGTCGCCAGATTATGAAGGACATGCACTGTTAGATCAAGTCAAGAGGAGGGCTACCAAGCCAGGGTGAGAAAGTTGAGGATGTTCAGCCTGAAGAGCAGATTATGTGGAAATCTCACAGTAATATTCCAGTATCTTTTCCTATAGTGAAGCTGGAGAGCGACTCTTTGTCAGGAACTGTAGTGATGAGATAAGGGGGAATTGGTACAAACTGAAAAAGGTGAAATTTATGTTAGCTATTAGGAAGAAAATCTTTACTGTGAAAGTGGTGAGACGCTGGAACAGGCTGCCCACAGAGGTTGTGGATGTTACAACACTGGCAATGTTCCAAGTCAAGTCAGAGAAGGCCTTGAGCAGCCTGGTGTAGTGGGAGCTGTTGGGGCTTGATGTTCTTTAGGATCCCTTCCAGCCCTTTAACATTCTATGATTCTATGCAAAACGTAACAGGAGTACCTATTTAATTTTTATACCTCCCACCCTTCACACTATTATAATTTTTGATTTACTGAGGAGAATCTAAAAAATCCAAAAAGAAAGTACAGTAATTTCACGACTATAAGACGCACTCCTTTTGACTAAAAATTTGGTCAGAACACAGAAGTGTGCCTTATAGTCTGGTGCGCCTTATATAATGTATGAAGTTTGGAAATTTGCGAACCTGAAAGTGCGATATGCGAGCTGAGCTGGGACCTGCGGGAGCTGCGGCTGTGTAGGGGGAGTCAGGAACCGCAGGGGCTGTGGCCACCGGGCAGGGGAAACTTGGAACCAGCGTGGCCGCCGGGTGGGGGAAACTGGGAACCGGCGCGGCCGCCAGGCAGGAGGACGCCGGGATGCAGCACGGCCGCCAGCCAGGGAAAAGCGGGGGGAAGCATCGCAGCCGCAGCCACAGGAAAGCGGTGAGAAGCGGAAGGAAGTGGCACAGCCGCCACCACGGGAAAGTGGTGAGAAGTGGAGGGAAATGGTGCAGCCACCGCTGCAGGAAAGTGACAAGAAGTGACGAGAAGCGCCACCGTGGGAAAGCGGCGAGAAGCGGTAAGAAAAACTGCCTCCCCCCCTGCCCCCACCCCCGCCATGGGAAAGTAGCGAGAAGTGCCACCACGGGAAAGTGGCGAGAAGCGGTGCCACCGCTGGCTGGGGGGAAGCTGGTACGCAGCACGACTGCGCAGTGAGAGCTGGGAGCCGTGAGCCGTGCCAAACAGTGCTGGGGGCAGGCAGGAGTGCCGGGGCCCGCTGCATGGGGAGGGCGCCTGGGGCTGGCTTTAAAGGCTACACCGATCTTTGAAAATTGTTTGCAAATTGAGCACCTGCCAGTAATTAGTTACTTTGTTGGGTGCCGCATGGCTCCTTGCTGCAAAAAAAAGTGCGCCTTATAGTCCGGTGCATTTTATATGATCTACAAAGTTGCGAAATTTGCCGACTCCCGGGGGGTGCACCTTATAGTCCGGTGTGCCTTATGGTCGTGAAATTACTGTAAGGTTGTTGTGTTTTTACTTTATTTCAATAACCATGTAGCATTCAAGAAGCATAGCACCTAGATACCTCTTAATAGTCATCACACATTTTTAGAAATGCACATGGAGTATTTAAGCAGGGAAGAAGCAGCAGACATTATCAAGAGAAATCAAACTACTGAAGTCATTATCATTGTTAGAATGTTTTCTCAGAATTTTTTTACCAATTTTAAGGACTTCTTGATATATTTAAGTTAAAAATAGAAACCATGAGTTTTCACACTCCTAAGAAAAAAAATCAATACTATTGCAATTTTTTTCTCATTAAGAAACTGGTCTGTGATTTTGTGACAGCTTTATTATTAAATTAAAACAATAGACATTAATTAAAAAAAAACCCACAACAAAACTGTCATTTGTGTTTTTAGCTTAATTTCTATTGAACTTATCAGTTTCACTTTAAAATATAATCTTAATCATCTTTTGAGTTACTCCTTTCTTCAAATTATTTTATCTGTACCAACACACAAGCAAGTTATGTTAAATTAAAACAACACAGAAGACAGCTGGCTTGAAGGGAATGTGAATATAACAAATCTAAGTGAACTCAGCTTTGGAAGTTAATTGTGGTATATGTGGAAGATGAAACTAATGAAGAAAGTATTTAATGAAAGTAATAAAAACTACACAAAACCAAGACAGAAATGAGAAACAACTAAAAAGTGTTAATCAGAGTTTTATTTGTACCCTTAAGACAGCAATATAGTTAGGCAGTAAGAAGTCAGGAAACTAATTTCTGTCAAAAGCTGCTTCAAAGTATTTTACTTCAGTGTTTCTTGCGATCAAGATATATAGTCACACACTCATCCATTTGAAATCATGAGAGCCAATGCATGACACAGAAGGTAAAACAAAGCATCCAGAATTCACAATAATATCCGAGAAATTATATATGTTACACTATCATTCAAGAGTCTCTAAGAGTGAGAGAACTATGTACTTCTGGTTTGCAAAATTAAAATAATCACACTGCTACCATTAAAGCAAATCTTGATTTATAATTATTTTTATGTCAGAGTGGCCGTGACTTGAGGGTTTTGTATTACTTTTTCAACTACAATATAATGGAGTCTCATACAATTTCTCTTTGTTAACAATTTTTGAGACTTGCAAGTTTCAAGATTAACTGATGCCTCTTCATCCAAAGTCTATTTTCATCTGAGTGCTAGAACATTTTCATAGTACATTAAAAACAAGATAATGGAGTGACAGTGGTAAAAATAACTTGCTTGAAGGAAGAATATTGCTTGAATATTGCTTTTAATCAATATTTAGGTGAAAAGTTGCAACAAAGCAGATATCTTCATACTTACATTTTTCTTTTTATTTTTTTTTAATACTAAAAGGATTCAAAAGTGTTGTATCATGGAAGAAGAGTACATATTTAAAAGTGGTTTCTAGTCTTATAGAAATCCTTATATCTTTGTATTGCTGCAATAGGTGGAGTATGTTCATCTGGTTTGTTTTATGGTGTTTGCTGAGATTGAGAAAAATGCCCGGTTCTATCAGTTTGCTAATTTTTTTTTTCCATTTTATTTTCTCATGACTTTGGTTGGTTGTTGTTTGTCTGTTTGGGGATTTTAAAGGTTCCCATTAAGTCACTGTCTTTGTGTTCATGTGTGTATTGGTTTGGCACAGCCTGGTTTTTGGTAGCGGTGTGGCCAAGGAGGTGGCTTCAGTCAGAAGCTGTTGGAAGCTTCCACCATGTCCAGCAGAGCCAATCCCTGATGGCTCTGAGAATGGACATGCTGCTGGCCAAAACTGGGCCAATTAGAGATGGTGATAATGCCTCTGTGATGACATATTTAACAAGAAAATCAAAACAAAGTGCACACAGTTATTTTTCCTTTTTTTTTTACCCAGGGAAGTGGAGGAGGTGAGAACATGTGAGGGAAACAACATGGAGACACCAAAGTCAGTGCAGGAGGTGCTCCAGGTGCCAGAGCAAAGATTCCTCTGGAGGCTGTAGTGAGACCATGGTGATGCAGCTGTGCCCTGCAGCCATGGGGATCCATGGAGGATGCAGAGATCCACCCACAACCCATGGAGATCCATGATGCAGAGATCCACCCACAGCACATGGGGAAGGTGCCCATGCTGGAGCAAGTGGATGCCTGGAGGGGCCTGTGACCCCATTCAAGACCCAGTGCAGAGGGCCCTGCTTCCAGGCTGGAGCAGCCTGTCCTTGGAGGACTGCACCCCTGGAAGATTGACCCACACCACAGCAGTTTTGGGGACTCTGTGCCCCAGGGAGGGACTCACATTGCAGCAGGTGCAGTTTGGCTGCTGCTTGTGAGAGTGGAACCACGTTGGAGAAGTTCACACAGAACTGTCTCCCATGGGAAGGACCCCACGGTCTCACAGGGGAAGGACTCCTATCCCTGGGCAACAGAGGAAAACCTGAAGTGATGAGCTGACCAAATTCCCCATGTCCTGTCTCCTTGCGCTGTCAGTGGGAAGGAGGGAGGGGTTGGGGAAAAATCGTGCTTTTTAAGGGCCTATTTTACTTCTCATTATGCTCCTCTGACTGTGTTACTAATAAATTAGATTTATATCTTTAAGTTGAGCCAGTTTTGCCATTCAAGTGTTTTCTCCCATTTCTTATTTCAACTCATCAACCCTTCATTAATTATTTTTTTTTCCTCGGTCCTGCTGTGGCAGGGGTGAGTGAGTGAGTGGCTTTTGAGTGCCTGGCATTTGGCCAGTGTCAAATCACAAGTGTATTTGTTCCAAACTTTGAAATCTGATTTTTTTCTATTCTGCTGTGCTTTCAGAGATACAACTTCTGTACCACATGCATCTGTATTAGCCAAACATTTAAATAAAAGTATAAAGTAATTATTTTTAATGGCATTAGATTAAAAGAAATCTATGATTTAATCTAGTCCCTCTTGACATTTGAATATCCATATTTACTGTCAGAAAGGTTTTGCCCTTGCAAACTAACAGCTTTAGCTTTCTTTGTCCAGTGATTTTATTGCAGTAGTGCACAATTTTGTGCAAGGTTAAAATAAAGAATCACTGATCAATTTGTACCCTAACATTCAGAGAACTTGAATTCTAGTGACATCTAGAGCCCTAGTTCCCCTAAGGGAAATTTCTGCCAAATACACATACTAAGTGAAATAATTTTAATTAAAAAAAAAAAGAAAATAAAAGAAAACATCAAAAATACAGAACTGGTTTCAGTACAGGTTACAGGTTGCAGGTTACAGGTTTCAGTAAAAAGAAAAGTGAAAATTTTTTGTTGTATCATGTGAAATATCAATTTCTGGCTTCTAAATTAGAAAAACACTGTGAGTAAAAACAGACTGATTAAATTAATAATGAATTTATGTTTACAAAGCAAAAACAAAAACAAACAAAAAAACCTTCAAATAACAAAACACCAGGAAGGTCAGAAGGTAACAATTTTAATCAGACTATGGGTGTACAGTCAACTTTTTAAAATCATCTTGATTTTGTGAGATGTTCCTAGTCTTACTACATACTAGTGTCATCTACCCTTTCATTCAATCTCAGTTTTTTTAACCATTGTGAATGTGGATTATTAGCTACTCGTTGTTTGTGTTGCAGTACACAGATGAAAAGGAAATGCCCAAGCTAACAAAAACTAGAAAAGACAGCTGTAAAAACTCCATTTTCTCTTGGTGCTCCTAAAGCGATTAAAACCCGTAAATATCTTGGCATATCTTTATTGACAGAAAAAAGCAAACTTGGAGACAACAGAGACAATGGCTGAAGTCTTCAGCTTGTATTTTAAGTCTTCAGCTATTCCTTACTTATAATCTAAAATCAATAATCAATTGCTTGTTTTCAAACAATTCAAGGTACATGTAAAGCTGAAACAAATTTACTTTCTGAAGGCAGGAAATGAAATAATTTTACTCCCAAATACTTGGTTCATGGACACCAGGCAAAGGAAAGAGAAGAGCTTAAGCACCAATGAATGTGGTGGCATTGACATCACTTGGATATCTATATAACAAAACAAAACTAACCAAAAAACGACAAACATCTTAAAACAGTCTGATGTCATAAAAGAGAAGATGAAATAATAAAAAAATAATGAATTTCCCTTCAAATGCCTGTTGAGCAATTACATATGCTAACCAATACAATGACAGGTAGAGATAGGTGGGACACTTTCTCAGTCTAAATGCATTTACAGGATAATCTCCTGAATTAGCCTATGTTCACAAAAGTGCCCTCACAGATCTGTAGAGGATTTTAAGATGAGGATGCAAAATATACAATGGTTGACTATACATTCATTTTGTTCTTAGTTTCTGACATAATTTTTCCTTAACATCTGTTAAATAGATAGATTTCTAGTTGAACTGTTAAATTTTTTATTAATGCCAGAGAGAGCAAAGTTCATATTAAAACGTTCCCTGTGAAAACAAGGATCAAGATTCTTTATACCCATATTTTTACTGCTATCAGCATAATTTTTTCTTCTCTTATTCTCCTTTATAAGTTACTTTCCAATAAACGCAGGGCTGAATTAGACACAAATTAGTGTGAGACAACTTAAAATCCTTAATTTTCCAAAGTTCAGGGAGCTGCAACTGATTCTTTCCATTTGTTTCAACTTAGAGGAAAGAATAACTTGATGTTAGAAGAAGTTAAAGAATATTTCAATTCGCACTCCAGAAGTATATTTTCAGCCAAATTAATGAACACTTTTTACACTCAAATGCACAGTGAGGTGCTGGATACCTGAGATCCTGAATAGTAATGTGCTCTGAACTTAACTTGGTTGCCACTTTCCAGCTGATATCTTCAATTAAATTACCACTATAACGACACTGTGGTACTACAAGAAATATCTAAACATACCTAGGATAAAAAAACCACCAGATTTTAAAATTGGCTTTATTTCACTAATTTGCTTGACATTAGAAGAACTAAGAAACACAGATTTAGATACTAAAATAAATAAATAATTAAATAAATACACCCAAACAAACAGAAAAAACACCAAAACAGAGTATTCTAGCTGGAGGGGACTAGCAATTATGAAGTCCAACTACCTGACCACTTAATAGCTGGCCAAATGATAAGCATATTAACAAAGGCATTGTCCAAATGTCTCTTCAACACTGACAGTCTTGGGATATCAACCACTTCTCCAGGAAGCCTGTGCGTGTGGTTGACCACCATCTAAGTAAAGAAATCTTTCCCAAGTAGGAATTGATGATTTTTAAGTTCTTTTCCAACCTGAATGATTCGGTTAGTCTATGAAAATATAAATTAAACATTACCGTTAAAATGTTTTTCCTGCTAAACAAACATCTTACATTTTTATTGCTTAGTAGCATTTTACTGTTCACACATTAATTTTAAACATTGAATTTAAAATTTCATCTATAGGTTTAAATATATCTATATTTTGCTTTGTTCATCATTTAATGTTTTCAAGACCTGAATGAAATATGCTACTTCCTGTGGTCACTTAAACACTTTGTTTAAAAGAAGTTAACTACTGAAGTCCATATTATCAAAAACAATTCCTCATGGCCTGTCCAAACATCCTCTGGAAGTGAAAAACTGGAAGCATAATGTAGCAATAGGCAGTAGTGCTCAGGTGTCTGTAGTGATGACAAAATTTACTAGAACAGTCCTAATTTGCACTAATACTTACTCAATATATAATCTGAAAAACAGCCTTCAGAGACCACATTAGAATTCCATTGGAAAAAGTGACCCTTCACTTACTAGAGTATTACATCTAATTTACAAGGAAGCCATACTAAATTAGTTATCTAAATCTCTGGCTGAAAGATCATAGCTGTGTCTTACCAATTAACCTTTCAATGCACAAAACTCCAAACTGTTTCTAGAGATTTTGTTTCCAACTCATTGTAAATGGAAAATGTTCTCATACATGCAATACAACTCAACTACTGATCTCAATTCATTACGGGAAAAAAAAAAAAAGTTCTTCACTTAATGAGATGGAAAAGAGAGAAAATGTATTTTACTATTTAAAATAAATTTTCACTCACTCATGTGTAGATAATCACCATCAATTTTTATGCACCATAAGTCCTTAACAACACAATCAGATAAAAGTACAAACATTTAATACTCTTATTATCAGAACATTGAACAGCTTCCCAAAACAAAATTTGATCAAATTCAGTGAAGTTTACATACACAGTTAATTTTTTTCAAATGTGCAGACAAATATACTCTGTTGATAAAAAGTCAAGATTTGCTTACTCCCAATTCAGTCTCAGACTTCTGTCTGCAGTGACATTTTAATTTATGGTACCAAAAGGACACCACTGAATATCTAATATGAACATAAACCAGACTTACTAAAAGGCAAGTATACAAGAAAGTGGAATATAATTGTGTTAAGCAGAAACACAACAAAATAGAAAGCAGAGGAACAGCTTTAGATTCACCATAGCAGCATCCTGATTTTTCTTCAGAGAATGGTAGTGAAAGCAAAAACTGGTATGAGTTTATTTTCCTGTCAAACAATCTAGAGTGATAGCATATATTTCCCCATGAATATATGGAGGCAAAAGCTCTTTTTTCCTTCAGACTGCTTGAAGTCTGATAATGTTCATTGCACTGAAAGAAGCATCCCAAGATTAAGGAAGCAAACACTTTTTTTTTTTTTTTTTTTTTTTTTAAGCCATGACTTAGAAGATAATTTCTGAGCTCACAGGAGGTCTCACAGCATATTTTAAATTAGACATTGACATACATCTCATCTTCATAAAGTGTAATTGGGTCTTGGTCTGTTCAGTGAGGTTAAAAAACAATTTTTGATTTCCCACAAATTGACTCTATATTGAAAACAATCTGCAGCCTGAAGGAAAGGAAAGGAAACAGCTTTGAACTTTGAACTTGAAACAGCTGAAGACTTTATTTAGTGTATGGTGCTGACTGCACCATATCTGTCTGCATACCAGGAGAGCAGAGCAGCCTGTGCCTGTCTTAGGAGCAAAAGGAATGGGATTCTAATACAACGGTCCATGTACTAGGAAAACATTAAAAAATATTTTGTTTTTCTCAGGCATGTTCTTTAAATTTCAAAAATATAGTAAGTAAAACTATAAAGAAAAAAATAAGAATTCTCTTAAAGAGACAAAATTTTGAGGTGAGAAAACTCAGGGATGAGTACCCGATTAAACATTTACTGCTGTATGATCATGTGTAGTTTTGGAAGATTTTGTTTCAGTTTTCTAATCTATCAAATGTGAATAGCAATTCTTTTTCTCTTGTCTTATATTCATTTTTTTGACTCATGAGGTGGTCAGACTCTTGCTGAGGCTTGTACAGGGTGATACTAAAAAACTATCCTTGGAATTTCAGCATACCAGAATCAGAAACATGTAACAAACAAAAGATGATTGCCTATTGTGATAGATAAAAATACTGTACTCAAGGCTTAAATGTTCATTAAGTCAAATCTGAAGATTGATTAAAAATAATGTTCTCCTTCAATCTGACATATTCAAAGAAGAAAAAAATCTGCAAGCCTGAGGCAAGATATTTTTCCATTACAGACATCACATAATGCCTGAAAATGTGAGAAAGAGAATCAAAAGCAGTGAGATTCTTGTGTTATATAATAAATCGACAGTCCCACCTATACTGGGAAGTGCTCTTGTCTTATTTGAAAGAAATTCAGGTAAAAGACAAAATTTTTCATAAGAAAATATAAATTCACTTGTTTTGCTTGGAATTTTCTTTTGTTTACAGCAAACAAGAAAATCTGAATGGTCATGTTTGGTTTCTGATTTCTGAAGTTTACAAATGCCTCCTTTAATAAAACTGGAACATAGTACTCACTGAAGAAAACAGACATCTGGGAAGAAAGATTTCTCCACTTTCAACTAATATTATTGAACAAATGTACACTTTTATTTCTCCAGCTGACCAAGGAAATTGAAAAGAGAACTTTTTTTTTATTGAGACTCTAAATTTTCTAGCCTATCTTTTCTGTTCTTAGTTTGAGACAGCATACATAAGCATCTGCATGCAAAAAAACAGACTTTGTCATGAGTTCTTTTCAAAAAAATTACATTGATTGCCAAGAGAGCGCTCTCAATGCCACTATGCACATTTTAGGACAGGGTCAGAAAGATAAAAAGAAATGTTTTAATTTTAGGAGGCTGCTAGTATTACACCAACAGAAAAATATATGTCTATATACATAAACAATTAAAACTAAGTCTCTCAAATCAATGTAAATTAAAAAGCAAAAAAACCCCACAAATAAACCTTCAAACACAATTAAATATTTTTAAAGAGAAAATATTCATCTTTAAGAAAGTTTTGTATTTGCTCCCAATGAAACATTCCATTATGCCATGCTTCTGTGACCAATGGAATCTTCTGTGTGTTCCTTTCTCCCAGATAAGCTTTATCCGTTAGCTCTGCATCCTATCATCTGCTGGCTTTGTATTGCTTTATATCTATTTGTACACAGTTCTTTATATTGTTCTGTTTATTTGGGTTGTCCAACTCTGTTGTGTAAGTTACACAATTTATCTGTAACAACACTCTTAAAGCAGCCCATGGCACCATCAGCCTTCTTTGTGTTTCACATTGTGTCCACCAGGTCCCATGGTTCCTTTCCTTCCAAGCTGCTTTCCAGCTAAACAGCCTCCTCACATTTATTGCCTTGCTACACTGCCTTGGTTTATTCCTCCCCCTGTGCATGACCTCACATTTCCCCTTGTTGAACGCCATGAGGTTCATGTCAGGCCATTTCTCCAGCCTATCCAGGTTCCTCTGCATTTTATCACAACCTCTGGTCATCCACTCCTCCCTGTATTAGGACATCAACAAACCAGCTGAGATTACACTCTGCCCCATCATCCAGAACTTCGATGAAGATGGTATGAGAAGGTGTTGATCTCTGGGATACACTGCCAGCTACTGTGCTCCAGCTAGACTTTATACCACTGGCCACCACAGTCTGGGTCTTTAGCCAGTTTACAGTCCCTCTCAATGTCTCTTCATCCAATCCATACTTTGTCAGCTTCTCTATGAGTATCTTACAGAAAAGAGTGTCAAAAACCTTATTGACACCTAAAAAGTCTAAATGGCTGCCCACTTCTCTACATTCATCTACTGAGACTGTAATTTTCTCATGTAAAGTTATCAGTTTGGTCAAACATGACCTCCCATCACAGCCCATGTACTTATGTATGTCCAGTTTGCTTAAATATTCCCTGACCTGATCATCTTCCAGGAGTAAATTTTCTGTGTACCAGGCTTTTCCTTGCCTTCAGTAATTAAGATTTCTGAAGAATGTTTTTGTCAGTTAAAACTAAGAGGAATTCAGAACCTCAGCCTTTTCCATTTCCTGTGTCAGTAGGTTCCCTGCCTCATTCAGCAGTGGGCCCACATTTTCCCTATTCTTTCTTTTATCACCTTTATACACATAGAAATCCTTCTCATTGTCTTTTGATATCCCTGAGCAGATTCTGTTCAATCCAGGCTTTGTCCCTCCTAAAGCAGCATCTCTGCTCAAATGTTGTATCAATACTCCTCCCAGACCATCTGTCCCTGCTTCCACCTTCTGTGTGCTTCCTTTTTGTGTTTGAGTTTACTCAGGAGATCCTATCTATGAGCTGTTCCTGATATTTTTGGCTGACCTTCTGATGTAGGTCTGGAGTGAGAAAACAGATAAAGTATTTATCAAATAGTCTACTCAGCAGTGTAACCCATGGGTGATAAATTCACAAAACTATGCATACAGCTTTTAATAATATTTAAGTAAAACATGCAGGAAATCAACATAGGCTGAAAGTAGACTCTATACTAGTAGAGTCATTTTATTCTAAAGTCACTGCCAGAGCCAAAAAAGCAAATGGAGTGCAGCTTCCGAAGAGATTAGGGAAATTTAATGTACATGTGAAATACTGTTGAAGTGTTGCCACTTGTGTCTTCCAAAACCCTTTATCATGGTATTTCTGTGTCACTTTTTACTGAAAAATACTAAAAAGATCCCTCCAAGGACTGATAGAGTCCAACATGCGAAGCTTCAACAACTGTTGTACCATCCTCCGATCCAAACAGCTAAGAGCTTTCAAAAAGTGCATACGGGAAAAAACTGTTTCTTTATTAGTAATTCACCTTTGCTTAAGTGCACAACTTATTGCTTTTCAGACTGCAGGTAGTTAGTTCAATTCCCAATAAAATGAGACTTTATGTACATTCAAGAAGTACTTAAACTAAAGCAACTGATTTAATGCTGCTGTCTGAATCATTACTGTGCTAGCAGGGGACTCCCAAATCACTAGTTCAAGAACTGCTACTCAGTCATTAAGGAATTTTTCAAAGTGCTGCACCAGCACTCAGGGAACTTCAAAGCATAAAGAACTTTTTCTGCACCCAGCAAGCTACTGACACTTTTCAATTACTGTGATGTTTTACATATATTTTGCAAAAATGTGAGAACCGCACAATGTAAGGAAGAAATAAACCACCAGGCCTTCAGCACTCATTGAGTATTTTTAATTATGTAGTAAGTTTTGCAACAGCTGCAGTTACCCATATCATTATTCAGTTGTGAGCCAATATTGTGACTCCGCCCACTCAGGGATATGTAATACACCAGTGGAGCAATGAATTATCACCTGAGCCAGGGTACGAAGTCTGATTTGTGAAAGATATGAGTACAAGAGGGGCACAGAATACAGCTAGTGACTGTCTTCTGACAGGAGGATTTGTTTCATTTTACTATTTCCTCTCTTGAAACCACATTACAAACATAAATAAGCAAAACAAACTGTTGTCTGTTTACATCTACACACATTTTAAAACATATACTCCCACACTACATAGACAACATGCTGATAATTTTGAATCAAACAGTTGTGTTCTTAGCATTTTTTCATTTCTGAAGGTAGCATGGGTTTAGCATCCACCTTTACTAAAAATCCCATGTAAAATAAAAATCATATAAGCTTGGGGAAAAAGGTATGGCAAAAAAATTCATCACCACCACCTGCTGCATTGAACTCTCCCATTAAAAAAATTATGCCTCCAAACAGACAATTAAATTAATAATTATCTAACTACAACTTCTCGGTCTAGTTCCAAAATTATTTGATATTGCTGACATCCCTAATGCCATTTTTGCAGTCACCCTAAAATCCTTGTGCACTCTGGAAGTTGGTCATATCTTCTCTGAAATAAGAACACACAACTTCCAAGCACAATGATTCCAAGTGATTCTGCAAGTATGATGAGTGTAGAGAGAGAGAACATATTTAGTTATCTATTTTTGATTAGCAACCTGAGTTATTGTAAGAACTTTTGTTTATGATATCTCCCGTCCTTCTGCTGTTGTGCTTCTGGAATACCACTGACAAGTAGGAATAAAAGTTAGATTAGTTATTAAACACAATGTTCTTTCTGAAGAACTTTTTAATTTTCTATGGAAGAATATAAAATTTATAGGCCAGGAACTTGCTACTGTTTTGCTCTTTTGTTTTTTTCTAATGGAGTAAGAACTTATTGGGAAAAATACAGCAATACAGTGTAACTTTCATCTGCATGGTTAGGGGGATGCTTTTCATCTTAAGGACCGCAAAGATAGTGAGTACCATAAGAAAACCAGTAATATAAGTCCTTCTCTTACCCCATGACTCTGAAAACTATAAAAAAGTAGAATTTCAACTGGAGAAGGTAAACAGAAAGTTTATGAGAACTCCAAAAATATTTGCATCTGTTAAGAAAAGCAAGATCAAAGTCTAGTTTCATTCTAGTTTTACTAAGGATGTATAACTCCCAGGACACAGTACTCCCTGCAAGTCCACATAACTCAGCACCATAAAGACTTGTAAGGGTCAGGGTCTCAAAGTTTTCACTGGTACTGAAACAAGGGAAAATATCTGTAAAAACCTTAACAAAAAATAATTTTGAGTGAATTTTTCTGATTCCTCCAGTGGTTCATTTTCTTGCCATTATAGCTCCTACATTTCATACTGTTTTCCTCTTAGGCAGTTCTTAAATATAATCTTACTAAGTACCTGAATTTACTCATAACGTTGTTATAATTATTACCACATCCAAAGGGTTTGGAAAATAGAATCTGATAGGGGTTATTTTTACACACACACTTTCAATCCCACTGAAGTAGTTGAATAGGTTGAAGATAGATTAATCTGACAAAATGTAGACCTTTAAAATGTCTCAAGCAGTTAGACATTGAGATCCTCTTTAGGGTTGGCAGAGGGAAACAAATATCTGTAACAGGTCAGACAAATTGCTTATGTCTGTCTATCAAATATAAAGGCTGTAGCCAGCCTCTCCAGCAAAAATGATGTTTAGGTGAACGTTCTAAACATCCTCATGCTGGACCCTGAACACCTTTTTAACCTGTTAAGTTAAAGTTCTAGCTCTACCTCCCAGGAATTTTAGAACAATGTTAGACCTGCAGGTCAGATACTCTGTATTGCCTCACAATAGATGGAAAGGTTCCAGCTGAGACATATTCTCTCATACGTGTTTTACTTCAACTGAATTCAGTCTTGCAAGGCAAACCATACATAGACCAATTCCTCCCCCAGTATTGCACACCTTTTCCTGCCTCCAAATGACACATACTTGTTGACACACAGTTGATTAGGTACTGATTCCCTCTTCTTAAATTTTTCTCTCCCTAGAATTGTGTTCTGCTACATATATTTTAGGGTTTTTTACAAAATACATCTCATTCTAAAAACTTTGCATGCATACTTAAAAGGTCTTTTAGGAGAAAATGTTGGTCACCCACCCATTTTTTAACTTGGAAATAAAAAATTGCTATTGCATGCTAATTCTGTAGGCCTGTTTTCTTTAAAAATTACATGGTGTGTCCAGTGAAAGCACAGGAGGCTTTTTAATATCTCTGCATTAGCAGTCATCACCAAAAAACGCAGCATGAACAAGTTGTTTCACAGAGAAAAAGCAACTAAATTATTCTTCCTACAGATTTGTGTTTGTTTTTATTTTTATGAAAATGACATCATCTCCATCCCTACCACATCCCTTCTAAACAAAAGATTGCACATGCTGTGCCTGCAGCTATTTGTGCACTGAAAGGGTAGTTAGATAAACTACTGTGACTGGTTGATTAGCTGCTACAAATACAATGTGTGATGCTCAGGTCCTGTCCTGTCTGTCCTCCCCTCAAGGGACCAGCAAAGATGCTCCCACATTCAACCCATTAACCAGTTTCCCCATAAGCCACATACAGACATAATGACCCTCGAGACTTCCTTACTTTGACCTTCACTACATACTGGCAAATCAATTCAGGAGGGACTGGCAAACAGAAGCAGGCAGCCTTACTAAACCACATTTAGAAAGGAAAATGGGCCAAGAGCAACCTAAGCATGGAGTGAAAAAGTAGATGAAGAATTCATTTTATGTAGAAGTAGTAAAATAGTCATTACAAACTGTAGGACAATGCACACTGATGGAGCATAATCGCTATGCAGATTCTGTTCTGCCACTCTGCCAAGATGGTGTTGATTGACTGAGCTCAGTACAGCACTGTGCATGAGAACTAGTTAGAAAATCATTCTTCACACTATGCTTGCCATATGTGCATGCCTTTTGCTTAAATAAGCTATATGAGGTGTCAGTACAATTTTAGCACACTTGAAAACAGAATGCAAATTCAAAGCCTACGATTGCATCCATGTGACTGTATGGTCATAACTATAGATTTTATGGGGGTTGAATGCAATAGGCAATTTAAAAGTTTCCCAGAACTCTACTAATAATTTTAAAATTAAACTTAATAATGTCTCACTTGAATTTTAGTCATTCAGTATCTTTTTAATTCAATGGCATGAGTAACATAATAAATCAATACAGTGTCTTAAGTAACAGAAAAAAAAATCTAAAAAATTGCCAAGTACAGATCTTAGTGTTGCTCAAAGAAAATCTAATAAATCACAAAGTTTTAAAAGAAAAAAAACCAAACCCTACTTTTCTACTTAAGAACTCATCACAATTCTTCTTAAGTCATCTATTTAAAATTTATTTTTCCCTGCCACTGATTGTAGCTGAATTTTATTCTATCATAAACATTTAAAGTAAAATAAGTTATTTCAAATAATGTGAGATGAATATATTGGAATATCATTCTCCTCTTATAATTCAATGTACAACATAAGAAAAAAAATTATAAATTAGTAACCAATTTTTTTTTCCACTTGAATAGTTTACAAATTATCTTCCTTATTTAAGCCAATAAAAAGTGCACACTTTTAAGTGACTGCAGGTATATCTGGTCTGAGTTCCTCAATAATAATTCTTTTTTTTTTCTAGCAGTAAAGAAAGTGTTTTATATATTTGATCCATCCTTGTAGAAAAAATTGATAAAATCTAAATAATGAAGCTAAGTTTTTCATTAATTTTTTTAGAAGAGAACATATATATTAATAATATTCAATAATATGTTAATTTATCTGGAGAAGATAATTATCATCACAAACTTACAATAATAAAAGTGAAAATAAACAATTGGCTGAGGCTAATTGGTTGGCTGAACTAAAATAGAAATCTGTGAAGAAATATCTTGAACAGCACATTGGAATAAAACTTATAAATGCAAAAAATACATTTTCAACATATATTGGAAACTTTAAAACAACATGCTTTTTGATATTTCTAAAATAAAAAATACTACTTTTGAGACCAATACAAATATATCAATTTATAGCAATCAAATTCCAGTTAATTAAGAATATAATTTGTAGACAGTGGGAACATCATAGAGAAATGTTTTTAAAATTACATACAATTAAAAATGTACTAGTTTATTTCATTAGATAGTTTATATTAATAACAAATAATGAAAATTACTCTTTACAACCATCTGAGTAATCAGCATGTTTCAGAAAATAGTAAGAACATAGATTTAATTTCTGTGTGATGACAGCAGTCCTACTCTGAAAAAAATATGGCAACTTTGTATATGCTTGTTCTTGGTCTCTTCTCACAAAAAGAAATTTTTCTAAACTGTTTCCCACTTCTTGCTGTCAGACCAAAGGTGAAATACTGACTTATTTTCTCCTGCTTTGAGTTTAGAGCGCTTCCAAAAGATAGCTATTTACCTCACTAGGCTCATTAGTCAATTCATTGAAACAAACAAAACATCCTAGGTAGGCTTCTGATGCTGTAATAAGAAAAATACAGTTTGCCAAACAGTCATGATAATCTTGACTTTATCAGCTAAGCAAATTTTCTCCTTCAGTTCCAAACACATTTATGTCAATTTCTTAGATATCACTACAGCTGCATCCTTCAAATTTCAGGTGCTTCTTAGTCAAAGATAATTATCTTTTCTGTTGGGAGGAGTATTTCATACATCATTATCTCACAACCTTAAAATAAATAAGCAACTCGCAGTGGTGAAGGGAAAATTAAGTAAAAGAAGGAGCACAGCTATTAAGAATGACAGAACATCAAAAAAAAAAACAAAAACCAACAAACACAAACCCACAAAGAAAACCCACTTGTATCTTGACACCAGTCCAGAAAACTGAGTAGCATTTTCCCCAGAGACAAACTATGGTAAGGATAATGAATGTAATTAAACCATCTTATTATCCACCCAAGCACTCAATTTTCCAAAATGTGATACACACGTGCCTATTCAAGTCTAGACTGAACTTCAAATCTATGGCTTAGGTAAATAACTGCATTCAAGGTGGGGAAAGCACACCCTCAATTATGCTACAAATGATACACAGCTGGCAATAGGATTAGTAACAGCTGCATCCAAACTGGTACAGACCATGATTTTACTTTATCTTCCAGATGAATCATACTTACAGTCTAACCAGCTGCAACAGATAGAGTCTTTATTTTCTATTACACACCACCGACATTTCAGTTTCTAAAGTTTTAAGTAAAGAGTGTGTGTTCCTGTATGCGTGGCTGAAATTTATCAGCATAAAATACAACAATAATTAAGTGAATGAAGCCAGGGTATTAACATCAATAGCTTGCATTTCATATTCTGTAGTCTCATGAAGGAAACATTAATGATCGTAGCTAGTGAATAACTGGAATTCAAGTAACATCATGGCCTTTGAAAAAGACAAGCAAAACATCCTCATCAATACCTATGATTCATCTGATTATATGTAAGGCCGAGTCAGAGCAGTACTAATGGATTACTTTCTTTGGATCATTACTTGGTAGAAAGGTTGTGCTGGGCAAAATACTTTTTTTTAAAACATGTTCTTCTCTAAAAAACACATTAAAATATATATATATATAAAAGAAAAAAACAAAAAACTTGTGAAGAAATAAAATTGAATAGCATTGAACTCTCCCTTTTTCCTCAACAAATACAAAAATTGCTTTAGTGTCAATTTTTCACTAGTTATAAAAATTGTATAACCTCACAAACACTGCATTATAGAACGGCCTTTGTTTAATACCAAAATTTCTTACATAAATTCAAAGGTACTGCATCTCCAAGTTAATTTGAAGACCAGTATATCTTTTCCTGTTCATCATAGATACCAACAGTTATTTTAATAAATATCCATAACACCCTCCAGTAAGTAGAAAGCTAACACAGAATTCTCCCAGAAGCCAGGGCATTTCCAAGGAAAGAAACACTCCTTTTTGATGGTCTCTATGTAGGATGAAAAGGTGCGGGATGTTGCAGTAGCTTGTTTTGCTGTCCCACAAGACACTGGGGCTGCAGAAGGCATGCAAAGGGGAGCATGCCACTGTACCCACACAGCTCTTTCCAAGCTTTTCTCATCTGGGCCACACACAGGACCTCAGCCTCAAATGCACCTCAGTCTTGCACCCAAACTGCTGTCACAGTTAAGAGATCCACAAACTCTACAGCCCCAGGGACTCCAGGGCTGAAAACTTTTTTCCTCAGTGTCCCCAAATCTGTAGGTTTTGTGGCTCTCTGAACCCCAAACCTAGTACATTTTAAATTATAGATTAATTTACATGACTGCTAAACAATATCTGAAATAATTTAGACAATACTTTTAAAAAGTAAATAAAAGATAAAACTAAGAACGAACTCCAGCACAACCCATTTGATGAACCAAAATAAATTTCTTGCTAAGTAAATTAGTAAAATATGTTTTACGTATTCATAGATGTTTGAAGACAGTAACCGTGGGGGCAAAAAAATAAATCTATGGCCAAAATAAATGTGACTTGTCTTCTCACAATCTTCAAGTAACTCTCACTTGACAGTTTATCACATCTAAAGATCTTTTTCTAAGTATTTTAGGGACCAAAATTTTAAAGTTGTTAAAAGTAACTTGTGAACCACAACACGATTAGAGTAGTTATCATCTGATTAGAAGAAAATCCAAATAATTTATTTAGATATTAGTTCACACTTTAATTAACTCTAAATTTACCACCTGTAGACTTTTTGAGTATGCCTTAAGCAATCTGTTCAATCTATTAGTCCCCATTTCTCTTCAAATAGCTGTTTGATTATTGCAGCTGCTTCTTTTTCTGAAGGCAGTGACACTGAAGTTCTTTTATACCAACGGTGTTGTACCACACGAATTTCTGGTGGAATAAGCATTCCTTCTACATTTTTACCTGCTAAATTACAAAAAGTAACCAACTATTAACAGAAAGAGAGGTGCTACAGCTAAACTTTACAATGTTCATAGAACAGCGTGGCATAGATTTCAAAGAGTCCTAATTTGTTTTTGCAAAAGAAATGTCACTATTGAAGGAGAAGGTAAGGTCTCTTTTGTATTCAAAAACTCCACAAAACTACCAAATTGAAAAAAAAGGATACATAACAGACCCAGGATCAAGACTTTGAGTAAGTTTATAGGTCATTTGTGTAAACAGAAATAAAAATTGTCTTGCATAACCCTTCTGCACCAAATACAGAGTTTTTTGCAGTCCATATACAGTTAGATAGTCTAGAAATTTCTGAGAAGACCAAAAATCATGAAAATAGCTTTCTACTTCCTCCTGTATGCAGAGTTTCAGACATAATTATTCAAACACTTCTGAATATCTAAGCGTATGCATAAAGCAACATAGTGGTCTAATAAATCCTTTGCTGAAATGATTTATCTTCTCTCTAGTTGATACACATTATTTTGATAGACAACAAACTGTGTCTTCAAACCTAGTCTTTTGAGATTCACATATGCAAAGCTGTTGTAATGACAACACAGAACTATATATCAGCACAGCATCAAATCAGTAACCACATTGCTTGCCCTGATACCTAAGTTGAAGTTCTGCAGAAATGAGCTGGATACACAAAAGCAGAGAGACAGAGAATTAAGCAGAAACCAGCCACACAAGTGGAGGTCATCCTTTATTTTCTTTTTCTGATATGAACTGAAAAAAATTACTGAATATCGAAAATTACTACAAGACACATTTTAGTATGATCTGGAAGAGAAGTAAAAGTGTTGTAATTTTCACTGTGTATGAAGTAATAACATATTATTGTACCTGAGCATAACCTGACAGTACTCTCACTGGTCAGTTTGCAATATCATTCTATTGTGCTCACAATCAGTTCTCATCTTATGTGCAGCTTTTTTTTAGAAGAGATTTACTTTAAATAAAGGAGCATACGAGGGGGGGAAAAGGGGAACAAAAAAAAAAAAAAAAAAGAGAGTTAAAATAACCAGTGTCTCTCTAAAAAACACTCGTGATCTTTCACCAGTGTTTTGTCTAGAAGAACTTGTAAAGTGTTTGTCAATCTATCCAACACTTGAACTCAAAGAAGAGCCTAGAAAAGCTAGTAATATATTAATGGAATTGCAGGAACTTCACATAAAAGAAAACTAAAAGTACTTAAGAAAATCAAGTCCAAGAGGGAAATGATTGCTCTTCAGAAATTTAAGTGTTGCAGATTTGGGACAGAAGAAAATTACTCAAAGTAAAAGAAACTGAAGATAGTTAAAAGTACCTTTAAAACCAGATTTACAAACTCCCAATCTCTCACAAACAGAATCTTCCAGAATTCTACATGGACAATTTCTGGCCAGCATCCATAGTCCTTAATGTCAGGTATCTCACCATATTATACACTTTAAGTAATCCACTGGCTAGGTAAACCACTTGGACACCTACAAACAACAGGTTAGTGTTCTTCATTAAACTGATATAGTCCCATATCCACCTGAAGCCATATTTAATTCAGACCTGAGTATTGCCTTGAGAGGGTTTTGGGCAAGGGTTCTCACTGTGTGTTGCTCACCACTGGCAACTTGCCTGTGTCAGTACAATAATGAAGCACTCTTTTTCTCAGCATTTCTTCCCTCTCTTCACACTGGCCTTGGCATACAGGCTTTGCTGCTTGCTGCCTCCAGCTCCAGTCAGACACCTGCCCTGCCTTGCCATGCATGACGTGCACTGGGATAACTGTGGAATCTACCCAGTGTGCTTAAGGAAAGGTCTTAAACCTCCCCAAGGCTGCCCACAAGAACCCTGGACACAGAGAGGCAGAAAAAATGAAAGAGAGATAGGTATTGCAATCACCTTCAAAAAAGGTCAAAAAAACCCAATCCATGAAATCTATGGGCTCCTGAAGCTCAATCTCATCCCTGGAAAAAATCACCAAGGTCTGTAGTCCTTCTTCAGCCCTGCAGAGTGAACTTTGGGAAACCAAAGGGCAGGGCAAGGACAATGAGAACATCAGAAAAAAGGGTACATTCTTGGAAATTTTATATTTATCTAATTTTTATAGAATATGCTGAACTGAACTGCAAGTTTTAGCATTACCATAACTACTGTAATAGTAATAATAATAATAATAATAATAATAATAATAATAATAATAATATTCTTGTTAGTATAAAAATTAAATTACAGCTCTCAGCAACATTGTCTCCAACTGATGGAAACTGAAGCAAGCTAATCTGAAACTCAGATAGGTAACAATTTTATACTTATCATTTTCACTTCCCACTCAATTGTCTTCTTACAGAGATAAAAAAATAATTAAACCAAGTAATAACATGACAATATTGAAATGCTTTATCTATATCTGATAACTTTTACTTTTGTCTTACATTACTTTCCTCTATCAATTCTACCCTAATGAAGACCCTTTCCTTCTGATAAGCTAAGGATATATTTGATTTGCTGTAGCTTGAAATAAGCAATTAATTTAAATACTTCTAAAATGTTGATCATTACTAACTGTCTTATCATACACACACTCCTTCATATTTGTTCCTTTGCTGCTCCAGTCGCTTAGGGAACTAAGTATGTGGTTATTCTGGGAGGTGGAGAAAGTCAGGATTCCATTTCAAAACTGGCTCACACAAGCGAAGGATACCACTAATAAGTTGAATGACAAAAGAGGAAGCAAAAGCTTGGAAATGGGATAGAGGCATCCAATCATTGCTGTATTCAGAAATCATCAGAGCAATATGCTGCCAAGGACCACTTCCTGATAGATGCAAGAAATTCTTAGTGAGATGACTGCGTTTGCAGGAACTTTGTGGAAACAACTCCTCATATTTTTACTAGTCACAATGAGTGAGCTATTTTCCATCACAGAAAGAAATAAAATCCCACAAAGACCAATTCCCAGTCATGGTCACAACCGAAACACACAAACAAACAAACAAAAAACCAAACAAAAAAAACCCAAACCAAACCCCAAACCAAAAAACAAACACACCCGAAGCAAAACAAAAACCTGGGAAGAAGGATGATGTGACCACAGTTCAAATAATGTAAGGATGAATACATACATAATAAATATGTAGTCAACTTCAATTTCATCTGTTGTTATTATATTATAAAAGGCAAGTATCAGAGTACACTGAGATTGAACTTTTTTATGTGACATCTGGTATATATTCTTTGGTTTACCTCACAACTGCATATAAGCACAAAATCTCTCATTTTCTTACATTCAGAAACAATAAGACTACCATAAAAACAAATTTTTTCTCAATAAATGTCATAATTTTTCACTGGGGCAGATTCCTATATCTTCATACTAATTAAAAAACCCCAAACTAACTCAGCAATATCTAACAGCAAAAACACCAAACACATTGCTTCAAATGAAATTATGAAAATGCTCATGAATATTTCAGGCAAATTTCAGTGTCAAGGGATAAAAGTTCATAAAATTTCACAGCCTGAAGACATGATTAACTTTTAGAAATAGCTCCTCTTTACTAAAACACAAGAGATTAATTCAGTGCTGCAAAGTAAGGAACTTTAATGTGAGAACTGGGCTGTTCAAATTACAGGAAGGTGCCCCTCTGAGATCACTAACAAAGGCAGTTGAAGCCAATGGATGTGTCATGTCAGTAGTTAATCCTTCACTAACAGCAATTATTGAAAGACCCTACTGAGGATACAGGTTTTCAGGTTTTCTACCCTCAATCCCTATCTCTATGGAGAGAAACCCAGATGTTAAGCAGGTGTTTATCTCAAATCCTCTAACACTACTTTCAAAATTTAAAAGGAAAAATATCTAAGCAACAGAAAAACATCACACCAAGCCAACACTGAGCTTTAGATTTATAAGGCAGTGTCAAAGGTTATCATCTTCAAATAGAATTTGTAACAGTTGTGGTCCATATAAACAGGGACACAATAAAGTTTTTGCAACCTGCTCTTCTGGCAGCAAATGCTGCAGCCCCTTGAAATAATGTCATGATAAGAAATGTGGCAGCTATGAACTCAGAAAATTAGACTTTTTCATAGTGGAATAAAATTTTCTGGTTTCCTGTTATGAATTTAAAACAAACAAAAAACTCTAAAAAAACCCAAAGTGAAAAACAACTAGTATTTTCTTACATATTCTATGCAATGAAACTCTGTATGCCTAAACATCTTCAAAACTGGTACACCATAATGCTTCTTTTTCCATTTAAGGTTGGGCTTTCATGAGAAACTTCAATAAATCTGCAACTAAAGAAATCATCAGTGCCCCTGAAGAACTGTGATTCTTTCACATCTGTTGAACAAGGAAATTTATTTTATTATATGCATGTGTAGGCCTGAGATTTAAAAACAGTTTGGGTTGCAATGTTGATTTTTTCCCATCTCAGTAGAAATATATTTCTCAATTTAAGTGTTGCACAATTTCTTTTCTTCATGGATGTACTTTCTTCTGTCCTGAGAGATTCCTTTAACAGATTTAAATATTTGGGTTCTAAAGTTTAGATTTTAACTGTGCCGTTAAAGTGTGTGTGAAATGTAGAAAGCTATATTGAACATGCTCAAATTCAAAGTTCATTTTCTTTCTACTTTTCAAGTGTATTTTATATAGAGGGAGACTGAATTATTGATTGGAGCAGATGGCAGTTAATTTTCCCTTTTTAATGTGTTAATATTTTTATTACAATTATAAAGTAAGACTTGCTCAGTAACACTTTCAAAGAGAACAAAAAAATTTTAGGCACAGAAATACAAAATTTGTAGGAGAAAACAACAATAAATTTAGCTATACATGATGATATATTTTTTAAACCCATTAGCAGTAAATTATCTGTACATACATTTAAAATAAGTACTTTAACACCTACATGATTTTATAAAACAATTACTTTTCAATTAAATGGAGCTTTTAGAAAGTGCAAACATTATTTATTTAGAGAGGTTGTTTTCATTAAAATCTGTGAAAAAACTTTTCAGTTTTAAAATTTTTTCTTTTTTGCAACATACCATAACTATTTTAGTTTTACTCCTTGTTCCAAACCCTCAGGAATTTGTTTGAATGTCCTAATGGAGTTAGTTAAAAAAGGAATATATGCAGTTTTGGGAATTAATCTTTAAAATAACCTGTCCTGCTTGAGGTGTCATCAGTAATAGGAACTTTTATGGCTAATGATATTCCCATTATTCTCCATTTATGTTTCTATTGAAATAGCAATTTTTGTGTTGTTTTCTGTACTGGAAAACAATAGTGCTTATTATATTTTTCTCTGCTCCAGAGGAGAGTCATTTTCTGATATGAGTTAGTTTAGATGAAATTTCTTTTCTTTATAGTGGTTTCATTTTAGGATAACTTAGTATTAGAATTTTTTTTTAATTTTTTTTTTTTTTTTGGTTGGAGAATATTCAATCAACAACTCTCCATGTTAAAATATAACGGTAAGAGTAAAAGATAAAAAAGCACATTAAATATAGAATAAATAAACCTGATTGATGAAAATAGCATCCACAGAGTGGCATTACAGCCATTTAATGGTACATATATGATGTCTAAAAAAAATGGAAGGTGAAACACAGATCAGTTGTGGTGCTGCTGTGTTTGTTTTCCTACCCACTGACTCACGTTCTACAAGAACTCCAATCCAACATGCAGTGCCAGTACATAAGATGGGAAATCAAAACTCACATTTCACTGAGCTTATATATTCTTTTCAGCCTGTGCCAAGATGCTTTTCAACTTAAATTGCCAAAGAGCCTCATAAGAGGTGGACAAAATATTTTTCTATGACAGCAATCATGTGCTTCATATGATTGAATATTTTACATATATTTTGAAAGCTACTTAAATATTAATTTTGAAAGATCTTGTCTTGTCTGGGCAAAGCCCCCAAAAATCTGATGCTGCATTGAAATGGATTTTTTATCTTTCTTTGAACAATTCACTCGTTTAAAAAGCTTTCCATTTAAAAATGTGATAGTCTGTCCTAAAAGTTATAAAATCACGAATTGTTCAAATTCTTTTCTTCTCTTGTTGCAATCTCTAACTAGAATTACAATCTAAATATAATAAAAATACTATGATTATACACTCCAGGAACACAAAACACATTGCTGATCTGTGAAACACTCAGGGAGGAGTAAAGGAACATAGGCATAACATAGGCATGACCACAAGGTCCTAAACAATTTTTTTATTAATTCCTCCCTGAATTGGCAAGATGCACTTCTATGCTTTCTATGTGTGAGTCCATGAGAAGCTCTCCAAACTCTTTTTTATTCATTTGTTATGATTCAGTATCCAAGAAAGGTGTTTGGTAGAAAACACACTAATATGACAGACAGACCAGGGATGCGAGCTGATGTATTTCATATGCTTTGTTTGAAATTCAGAGTAGGATAGTGTTACACACACAGACATTGATATTCCATGAAAATGTTCCCTTGTGCAGAGCCGGGCACCACATTGGACAGGCTCAACTGCATTTCTTCTCTTCAGAATGAAAGCAGGTAAGTCAAGAAATGGGGTAAGTGCCCTGTTGCCCCATGAAACTCACTGTGAAATAAAACTAACCACATCATCAACAGAGTCAATTTAACCTAAAATGCATGTGCCAGACCCTTAGGGATGTGTCCACATATTCTGGATTCATTTACTCCCTGCAAGGACAAGTATGCAACACACAATTGCTGTATGGCAGAAGCAATGCAAGTTTGCAAGTTCTTAGTTAAAAGACAATGAAAAATCTTTTTGTTTTTTTCTCTTCAATATGAAACCTTGAATGAAAAAAATATATAGCAATTCACTTTCATCTAGATTTCTTTTCTTTTTCTTTACCATTGCTTACTTCAAGATGTAAGACCTACTTTCTATCAGATTTGTTTTCATTCAGTAACGTATTTCCAACCATACAGCATAAAAGTTATGGAATACTTTACCAATTTTCCTCCCTTTTTAAAATACTTATTAAATCTTCATTCCTTAGTTCCATATAACTATTTATCTAAAAGCAAAAGAAAGTAAATACAATTTTTTTAGGTGCTCATAGAACACATTTACATAAAGAACTAGAAGCATGAGAATTAAAAGTCATAAGTTCTACACCTGTTATAAAACTATTCCCTTATTAAATTATTTTTCAACCTCAAAAATTATTTATTTTATGCTTCTGTTTTATTAATTATGAAAAAATCCTAAGTAATTTTAATATTTTATAACACATATGCTAAAACATATATATGAAACCCTGCAATTCATAAAACATAAAACATATTTGAAAATCTTGGAAGAGCAGATCAGTCTCATACTGGATTTATCCTAGTTACCAAGCTGAAACAATGAAGTTGCTCCAGAAGAAACTGAGCAAATCTGAGATTGCTGACATAGCTCTCATTGCCACAAGATATTTAGGAGGTTGTAAACACAGATGTGTGCACCCTCACAAGGACAACACTATCTTAATGGGCTGGATCTTTTTCAAAGAAGTCTAAGAGTGTATGAACTACAGAAGGTAGTAGAAGCTGATTAGTAGAAGAAAACGAACAAGGAGGATGATCCCTTAGTCCATGTTCTTTCTTATATTCTTCCATAATCACCACACTTGTCACTGCCAGAGATATGGCAGTTACCCACATGTAATATTAGTTTGACAGGGTCTGAAAAATCTTATGCTGTATTCCTACGCCTGTGCTCATGTCATGTCATGTCATGTCATGTCATGTCATTTTCTTACAAATGTTATTCAGCAAAATCACAGCCTCCTATACTCTTAACTTTTCAAATGGGAGACCACCACAGGCACATTTAGATATATAGTAGTTTATCTCTTCCCCAGGATATTAAGTTTGTGTATCTCCAGTGTTTCAGAGATCTCTGAAGGAAGCTCACATGCCAAAAATATATTTTAGCTTTGCAGAGAGAGACACACTTACAGGGAGTCAGATTGTGATTCAATCAAGAAATATGTGGATTTTTTTTCCCTGAAAAACCCTCTTCAGTGCTCATCAACAATATTGAAAAGTTAATCTTAATCCAACTCTATAAAAATAGGATTATCAGTCCATAAAATTGTCATCATTAGATGTTCTGTGATCGGTAGGTGTCCTCATTTTTAAAGTAACCAAAGTTTATGGAATAAAGCCGCAGAGATCTTATCAGCAGAACAGAAAAGTTAATATTACTGCCAAGATCTATATACTTTAAAACAGACATCCAAAGATGCTTCTAAAACATCCCATTATAAAGAAAAAATAGTAATGTTATTTGAAGTTACCAGTCGATACTGTCAGAGCAGTTAGCAATTAAAATCAAATTAGATTTGACAATCAGGATTTCAACTGCAATCTCATTTTGAGTAATTAATATAATTAACAGTCTGAAACACGGAAAACAATGTATTAGCATCATGAACATATTGTTTCCTCAGATGAAGCATTTTTACAGTGCTGTTTAATTGCTGTGACTTTTGCTTCAGATACACTACAATAACTGTATCATGTTACTGATACAGCAGAGGGAGGAAAATATGTCTAGATTAGTCTTTTTTTTTAAAAGGGCAAAAGCATCATTAACAATTATAAACACTCACTGCTCAATAATGTGAAGAGCTACACACAAAGGTTGAGCATCTGCATCTAAAACTCTTTCATTTCAACATGGAGATACCAAAGCTTGATTGCATGCCAAACAACATGTGGCATATACAGAATATTACCACAGGCCTTATTGTAGACAGTAAAGCATCAAGGATTGGCAAGGATAATCACCCTGTTGGAAAAAGAACATTTCCTAAGAGAAGAGTTTATCAAGACACATATGATTCAGAAAAATGGAACAAGAACTCTAATGTATTGTAAAAAACTGCTTACAAAGGCACAATAAAAGTTGTTGCCACCTCATTGCTAATCGGCACAAACTCAGAGAGTACGTTAACTTAAAAATGTAATGCAATGTCAAAAAAAAAAAAAAACAAAAACAAAAACAAACAAACAAACAAAAAAAAAACCAAAAACAAACAAACAAAAAAAAAACCCACTGTAGCTCCATAGCACATTTTTTTGTTTCCTCAAGAAAACAACATAAAGTGGTAGCTAAATCACGAGTAAGATTTGGTTCTACAAGGTCTTCAGCAAACTTCCAAAAATACTGTGTCTGTTTTCACTACCACTTACTCCACAAATCATCACTGAGAATAAGTCAATAATAATAAGCACTAAACATCTACAGTTCAAATCGAAGTTATCTCTAGAGAGCCAAGATTTTATAATTAGAAAAGGCCACAAGACAACATGATCAAATTAAATTACAGTAATTTCATGACTATAAGGCTCACCCTTTTGACTAAAATTTTTCCCCGAACCCGGAAGTACGCCTTATATGATGCGCCTTATATGATGCGCCTTATATGATGTACAAAGTTGCAACATTTGCCACCCCAGAAGTGTGAGCCACAATAGGGGGGCCGTGCCGAGGGAGCGCCGAGTTGCAAGGGGGGGGGTAGCGGGCGGCCACAGCCGGTAGGAGACGTGCAGGGAGAGAGCGGAGTGGCGCCAGTCCCAGCTGCCACGCGGGGAGAGAGGGAGGCAGTACTGGCCCCGGACGCAGCATGGGGAGAGAAGGAGGCAGCATCGACCCCAGCTGCCACGCGGGGAGAGAGCAGAGCGGAGCTGGCCCTGGCTGCCGTGGGGGAGAGAGGGAGGTGGCGCCGATCCCAGCCACTGTGCGGGGAGAGAGGGAGGGGGTACCGGTCCTGGACGTGGCGCGGGGAGAGAGTGGAGTGGTGCTGGCCCTGACCGCTGCACGGGGAGAGATGGAAGCGCCGCCACTGGCCCAGCATGAGCCGTGCGGGGAAGGCGGGAGCGGGCAGCCACAGAAGCTGCAAGTTGCGGCCACCCCGATCCAACCCAGATCACAGGCAGCCCTGAGCCACCCCAGACCGCCATGAGCCGTGGCCACCCCGAGCCCCACCTTGCCAGCCAGCACCGCGGGCAGGTGGGAGTGCCGAGTCTCACGACAAGGGGAGGGCACCTGGGACTGCTTTTAAAGGCTACGCCAGCTTGTGAAAAATGTTAGCAAATTGAGCACATGCCAGTAAACCCGCGATGGGGCGATTCTGTTACTAATTCGTTACTTTGTTGTGCACCGCGCGGCTCCTTGCTGCAAAACAAAAGTGTGCCTTATAGTCCCGTGCGCCTTATGGTCGTGAAATGTCTGTAACTAGTTCTGACTAAAATACAGCTTTGTTTTCTAGGCAAAGATCGTGCAATGTATTGGGAGACTATTGGAAGAAAAGGAAATTGCAAAACTGAATGGAAAGCTTTTTCTACTGAAAGAACAACCTCCAGTATTACTATTTCAGTTCTTCCTAAAAAGCTTAAGACTTGGATAAAAACCAACATTTATGTCAAAACTTTGTTGCTTTTCTTTTTTCCCTCCCCACTTCTTTTCTTTAGTTACCTTGGCTACTGTAGAAAATGTACATGACAGAAAAACATTCCAGCAAATTAAATTCATTAAATACATGAAAAATATACAACCTTTTATTCTAAATCCAAGTGCACTATGGGGAGTATCTTCAGCCTGGTTTATATATGGATTATTTCAGGATTTTAGGGATCTGTATTGCTTTAAAAGTGTATTTCTGTGGGCTCGAGTGTCTAAATAGCTACCAAATTGTGTCAACACTAATTCAAGAGAACACTGAAATATTTAAAAATGATACTATTATTTTCATGAAATCCTGAATTTAGCAATACTTCCATTAATAGAAGTAATCCTGCATACTACTACAACATACCATGACTCTGCAGCAGCCTTCATTGGCTTTAAATTCCGTTACTAGGAACAGGAAGCTGAAATTAGTTATAAATGCAGCTATCTTCTTACAGCTCTACAATGTGTAGCCTGATACTTTTGATTGATCACTCAGCCCTCCACATTGTGCAAAATCTGTCCTCATTTCATGCAGCAGGAGCCCACTCTTAGGAGGCTGCACTGGAGCAGCTTACAGGCACATCTCAATTTCCTTGCAATAGTTATATGCTATGACAGCCCTCCATGTTACTGACATGTTCTACTTAATGCAGATGCCTTCTGTGGGCCAAACTAGTTCTGCATATTGATGATGATGACTTCAACCCTCACCATCTTTGATCTCTGTTCTGATGGCAAATTCCATTTAGAGATTAAATGCTTTGCAGGTCTGAGTGAGCAGGTACAAAAAGAGCACTTAAAAGCTACTTTAAACCACATGAATTAAAAAAACCAAAAACAAAACTAACAATAAAAAACAGTTCAGGTAAGACAGGATGTAACATTGTTGATAAAATGATTGATAAGATGGCTGATGGAAGACAACTAGTTTTAGTAGTTGATCATGCATTACAGAAAGCAAAAATTAAAAAAATAAAATCAGTAACTTAAAACCAACAACTACAAAACTATTTTTAATTTTCTATAAAGACTGGGGATTTGCAGCAACAGCAAAGTGAAATACCCTACAGGAACTGGAGAGCTGAAACATTAAATTGGCTTTCTCCAATGTTGTCAGAAGCTGATTTTCATCTCTTCATTTTACTGATAAAGAAAGGGTAGAAATGCCTATTGTTTTCCACCCGCAGCTCGAAAACAAGGCAATTTGAGACTGTGAACTCAGTGATTTTTCTTGCTATCACAAATGATCTATAAGTTTCATTACTCTATGATCTTTGAATCCTCAGGCAGAAGTTCTGTTACATAAAATAAGCCTCCTAGAAACTGAAACAAAACTAGACATGCACAGAATTCCAAGCAAACACAAACATCTCAATAGAAAGCCTTATTGAATTTTTTTCTACTTATCTGAACTCTGCCTGTAAAGCTCCTACCCATTGTCAGCTTGCCAGCAAGTGCTATACTCATACAATTTGTTCATTCTCAAGTGCAAGTACTTTTCTCAAAAGAAAACAAAACAAATTCAAGCAAAAAAAGCCCCCAACTCTCCCCAGTGAATAACCAAGCAATCCAAACACTTCCCTCTGGCAGTGTAAGCCATTCTCTTTTCATTGGCTGCTGTGCTGGAAGCTGGTTTTCATGCTCCTCATATGCTTGTTTTCTTGCTTCACTGGAGGGCACAATGAGGTAACTTAATGTAGATAAAGGTAAAAAAAAAATCAAATATTTATTGTTCTCATTACTGAAGTTTCATCATAGAAAAAGTGGAAAAGTCTAAAAACTTGAGATGAGTTGATTAGTACCAGTTACTTTTATTTCATTGAGGCCTCATTCACGTGTCGCAGTCATGAATAGTAAAGCTAATTTATTGTTCTTTGCTCTGTAGTGTTGAATAAAAGATTTCAGTAGTTAGAAATACTTAGATGGTAAGTGTAACACACTGTGTAGTGGCAGCAGAATCACAAGTAAGCTGTGATTGCTCCTACACTGGTTTTGTTTTCATAGTCTTTGTCAAGCATACCTTGCAAGTCAGAAAAGAACTTCTTTTAAAGAGAAGTATGAGTAAGCAAAAATATTGAGGACAAAGGCTTCCTATTAACTCAAATTATAATTTTAGACATATTTCCATCACTAAATGGAAAACCCTCCATGCAGAAAGAGCAATTTTGCTAGACAGGAGGAACACTCAAAAAGTCATATAGAGTTTGTTGGTTTTTTTTTTTTTTAAAGTACAATACGTTGTAACATAAAGTTTATGACCACATGAAACAACTGGTACATCTAGTGCACTTATTAGTCATATCCTGAGGTCGCTCTAAAATTCAAGATTTTTTCTCCAAAAAGGAAAAATAAGACACAAACCAAAGAAATAGAAAACAAAAAAGCTTCTGAACTTTAGATTTGTAAAAAAGCACAAAGTAAAGCAACTCCAAAAATTAACAAGGTTTGAGGCAGTAAATTGTCCAGCAAGGAACTCTGATTTCAAACAGCTGCCTGCCTGTTTTGATATACCAAATTCAATAGGCATTTCCATTCCTTTGGGAATTTCTTAATACTGGAACATACAGTTGCATCTTTTTCCTGGTTATTGCTCAGTATAATTATTGTAATACATTATTATATACAAAATGAAAAGCCAGAAGCAAGAACACTGATGGAAAGAGCACACAGTATGAAAACAAGAATATGAAAACCAAAGTTGATGAAAAATTGAAAAAAATTCAGGTTCTGATCCTCATTTTCACTGGCTCGGAATACAGCACTTGAAACTGTCTCTGAGATTCCTGACTTAATAACTCACTCGTTTTTTATGTGTGTGATTTCCATTTCCAACCTAAAACATTGTGTCCAACAAAAACATTTATATCTCCCTGCTTTTTCATACTTTTAAATACCTTTTTCCATCTATTTATTTTATCTGCCTTTTACCTGCAAATTTTCCTCATGAAGAAAGGGGAAAAGGAGGAAAAAGAGGCGGAAAAAAAAACCAAAAAAACAACAACAACAACAACAAAATCTAACAAAATTTAGGTATAATGTAAAACAAAATATTTTTAATTTTTTTAAAGACAAAATTTAAACAACACTTCTTGCAATAAGATAAAAATTATAATTCTAACTATCCAAGTGCTCATCTGAAAAATTTAAACATACAATCTATCAACCAGGTTTCAAATGACTTTAAACATTGCACTGAATTTAACTACAGTATCTGTACTTCAGAAATACTAATCTAGAAATAAATTATGACTATATTACATTCCCTTTCTACTGATATATAGGAAAGGAAAAGGAACCTTGGTACAGATTATATAGATTAGAATTCTGCCTCTATAGTTTGATCATATAGTCTACTCAGGACTTAATATCAAATCTAGAATTACTTTCTTATTTTAGCTGAAAATTAAATCAACTGAATTTATGTTTCAGTACCTTTTATTTGAAGGTGGCATTCTCCTGGTCCTCCTCACAATCACTTGAGAAGTTTTCCTTTTAACCCTATTATTATCATTTTTCACAAGGCAGTAAAAATGTTAATAATCAGTCATAACAATACACAGTTATGACACCAATACAAGCCCTCTAATTTAAAAAAATAAATTGCTTTCCTGTCTATCAAAAGCTTAATGATCACTTTATTCAGGCTTGACATACCCACTGTGAATATACTTCTCTCTTATTATTACTACATTATAAGAATAGCCAACAAAATCTTTTCACAATTGTATTTAAATATTAAGAGCACAATTTTTTTAAAGGCTTACATTCATATTTTAAATGATAATTATTTGAAGCCCTGAGTAAAATCCTTTGAAGTCCAATAAACTATTCTGATATTACTTTTATTAAGAAAGAGAAGTGAAAATTTAACTCATTTTGTTAAATTTAATAAAATACAAAAGATACTGAAGCAATATTGCATTGTGATTTTGTGAAGCATAAGCATTACTCAGTTTGCATTTTGAAAATTATTTCAAAACATAGCATACTCTCAAGGACACCTGATAAAATAGTAGAGATAATATTTCCAAATCTTCATATACATAAAAAATTTTCCTTGTGCAAATGGCATGTATGAATGCCTGGTGCAAGTAACTCGTGATCCATAGAGACACAGTAATCTTTTGTAAAGAGAGAGGAGTTAACTGCTGAAGTGAGGAAAACCAAATCTAGCTGGTGAGAGGTGGGCAGGCATGGCTGGAGAATGAAATAAACAGCAGATGGACAAATTAATCTAGAGACACCAAAAGGCCAACATATAAAAAACACTTTGGAAGAGTAAACAAATCTCACAATGGTGAAAACTGAGCTGTTGGGAGAGTTGTTTCACCAGAAGACAGTCAGGTACACACTGAATATCAAAGATAAACGCCTAGAGATTAACATTCTTCCATTTTTAAAAGTAATTTCTATTTGTCTACCATTCTATTGCTGAATGAAAGAGAAGGAAAAGAGACAAGAAAATCAGGCTATACATCATAGTGGTGAATCTGAAAGAAATAAGTCTTTTCACAAATTTTCAACAGAAATAGTAATACGATTGAAGCAGAGCACATTTGTATCTATAAACTGGTAATATCTCTCACAATCTCTATTATATGACTATTCAGTGGAGATTTGAGAACCCTATTTCCAGCTATAAGGGGAACTGCAATCAAGCCTTTTGTACTCAGTACTGCCAGATAGTCCCCACATTTCACATAGTTGCACACCAAAAAAAAAAAGAGATGTCTCAAAAGATGGAGAGTGTAAAATTGAATCCACCAAACTATTTATACCCTTTCCAGTGCATCCTCTACAATTAAATGAAGTCAACTAATCATGTGCACTGTACATCTTTAAGTTAGATAAATTAATGTTTGGCAGGAAGCAAATCTTTCCAAAACAAATTAACTACAGACATATTTGGTAAATGTATCTCTTTTAATCAGGTGTAAACCTCAAATTCACTAAATATCGATCCAGTATTCAAATTGTCATCCATATTGGTAATTTACAACCATATGGTATGAAGTAAATTCTGGATTTTTTTGAGTTTCGGTATCTGAAAATCTTCAAAACAAGAACAAGGACTGATAATATGATGTAGGATTCTTTAAATACTAAATATATACTCCAATATTTTTTGTATCACATTGTGTTGAAATCTCATTCCTATATTTTCTGTTGTGCCTGGTAAATTGTCAGTTACAGAGCAAAAATGAGCTAATAGTCTTAAAAATATCATTATGCTTTACATCTGTGGAAGACTAGGGCAAGTAAAAACCACTGTCAGATGTGCAGAGTATGGTTTAGGGGACATCTTCTATTTTGTTTATAAGAACATCAATAAACCAACAGAGCAACTAGCCATTTTATATAAGATATCATCTAGCTCACTCAGTACTAATGCCAATTCTAACACTTATTTCTGTATTTTCCATAAAAGCTGGGATGTGAGTTGTGCAGTATAGGGAAGATCAATAATGCATATAGTACTGTGAAAATGAATAATACAGAATAGTTTCAGAAGGTAATGGTGGGGAGGAGTCCATAATGCATCCAACAGCCACACACAGTTCTGCAGCTGTAATCTCTCCCAGATACCAGTGATGAAGAAATTTATCACTCTCCACACAAAGACTGGCACAACATTTTTTGCTGTAACTCACACATGTTCTCATATCTACTTAGAAATCTACTAGGTGTTATTCACTGTGACAGTGACCACCCCCAGATCAGTTTACATGCTGCCTAATGAAATTTTTTCTTTCACTGGAAATATTATATATTTATTGGAAAGTACCTTGCCAATAAAGTATAAAAAAAGGAGTTTGCTTTGTGGAAGGGTTTTTTGGTAACACCAAATCTTTTGAATGATGGCTATAACCTCTGTATGAAACCCTCAGTATTTAGTATTTCAATAATGGTAATATTTTCCTAATTTTAAAAGTCAAGGAAAAAGAAAATTACTCCATTGCAAAGAGAGTCTCTGGGCAAGTACTTTTCAATGAAAGAATATTACTTCTACTATGTGAATTATTGTTTAAGATATCATTATCTTCAAAGTATAATCATCATGTGGGGGCATGTCTCATTATTTTGTGACATTCAACGCTTTCAAAATGAAATATCTCGTGAAAAATATGTAACAGTTTCGGCAGGTAGGGAAAAATGATTGAAAATTTTGGTTACACAACCTTCAAGATCAAATGATGAATTATCTCTTTTGTACTTCCCTCTATTGAGTATCATAGAAATTGAGCTATTAACTGTAAGCAAATATTCATTACATTTGTCTGGCAATTTATATATGGAGTAATGTCTTGCAAAGTCAAACATATCAGTTTTATGCTGTGATCACAAATCTTATTAATATTCTCTGCACTTTCTTTGCTGGTTTGAAATTTTTAGCCTATATTTCAACATAAAATAGTCTCTAATATTTGGGTATGTTTGTAGGAAGCATCATTAATGTGAAACAAAAGTATGCTCTTTTTCAACCAAATCTGTCGTATTTTTTGTAACTAAAAGAGGTTCTAACATTCAATTGGTAATACACAAAACCATTTCTCTCACATCCAGCACCACCAGAAGGTAGGTCTTTCATACGCAAATGCCAGCAAACAAAACTAGTTGTTTTTCCACCTTAATCAAACAATATGTGGATCTGTGACCATGGATCACACTGTTGTATGGTTTAATTGTGTCTGCAGAAGAAAACTTATTTTCTGCATTTTCACATTTCTTAGAAACTACTGTAGCTTTCACCATTGTTCAGTTTTAAAGATATAACAGAAATTTTTTTATTACCTAATGTCATCTTATATTCCACAATGTCTTCTGGACAGAGCACAGAAAAAGCCTTAAAGAAGCTATTGTTTTCTTAACTGATATACTTTTCCACTTTTTAATGGTTTGGTTTAGGGTTGATTTTTGTTATTTGTTTTGGGGTTTTTTTAAAGTAAGATTCTCATGGCTTCATTTTAAGTGATAAAAGTAGATGAAAGAGTGGGAAAACAGATGGAAAGGAAGATGAGGGCGGAATGGTTCACATGGAAATGCAACTCAACCAACTAAAAATGAGTAAGTTTTCTACTCAACTTCAGTTTAGGATCACAGCAGTAAATATCTTTTATGCAGTATGATAATATAAAGCATTTGTTTGTATTCCACCACACAAATACTTATCTGCGAAAAACATGCAGTATAAAATAAAAAGCTTGATCATAAAAAACAATCCTAATTACTATTCTTCTATATGGAATAAATATACCGGAAAATTCACTTCAAATGATTTTTTAATTTCATTTAAGGATTTAAAACGCTTCTTCTTGAAGTTTTGACGACAAAAAGGAATTTTTTATTTTAAAGCTACTTTGTAAGCACTCTTTGCGGTCTAGGACACAAGGTGATCTAAACATGAGCGAGAAATTCTTGGAAAAGAGCAAAATGGCTCATATTCATTTATTAAAAAAATCCTTAAGAAGGGGTAAAAAATTACAGCACTGTTGTCCTATTTCTTATTTCTTAGTATTCCTATTTCTTTACATCACAACCTAGATTTTATTCAGTTTACAAGCAATGTGCCCTGTTTAGAGCATGAATCAATCTCTGCCAGTTTAGGAGAGAGTCCATCAAATCATTCTTTGATGCTTTCACCAATTCTTAAACTGAAACCAAGGTAACTTGTTTTCCCAGTTCTACTCTATGGCTTTCACCCCCTCCTACATAAAGAACCCAGAAAACATTCAGATCACGTAACAGTGATACAGGATAACATCCTTCTGCATTGATATTCTGCTGAGACTGAAAGAAATTTCACAAAGAACTCTGATAAGTCCTTCACCTGGAAAATTCCAGGGTCTGCTCTGAAGATTTGAGTTGTTACCCACATTCAAAATTCCACTCATGAACACACTATTCACTGAGCTTAGTGTCCTTATGTAGAAAGGTATTTGTTGGTTACATATGAATTAATATTCCAAAAGAATTTTTTTCTGGCATGTCATGTCCTTCTCAGGCAAAATGAGGCACTCAGAGGAAAACACATTTTAAGAAGCAAAGAATAAATCATGAAGCCACTGCCATCATTTTATTTGAAACATAAAAATTGTTTGGTTGTCGGAATTTTAAATGAGACCATTCTCCCCACATTTTTTCTCTTTGCACTTTGTGAATTGTATGTTTTGTTATCAAGAAGTTACTTCAGACGTAATAACATGCAGAAAACCTTTTTTGATCAACAATTACAGTGTTCACTGTCCCTCTTCAAAGACTTGATAATCAATACAGTTTTCCCTTGCTTGTTAAATGGAGGAAGTAAGTAAGTTCTGTTTTCTAAAATGAAAGACACCTAACAAAGTTGGAGAATTAAATGCTCATCTCAGATACCAGAAAGAAAAGTATTGTTTCAGCAGATCTTAGGTCTGGGATGAAAGGAAAATGTCAGAACGTGTTTCTCAATTTACTAATAGAAAAAAGAAAAAAAATTTACTAAGCTCTTCAATTTTTCTGTTTTATACTGTTGTTCTCATTTTAAAAATCTGCTTAATGAGTTCTCAGTTTTATTTCTTCCCAGTTCACCCAACTTATTGATGGTATTTACAGTGCTGTATCATTTCCCAGATACATCAGATGCAATGCATTTTCTGAGGTCAGTCTTGTCCAATACAAATTATTTCTTCCTTTCCAAAGGCCAACAGGCTAGATATTCTCACCTCACTATGCCCTGTCTCATTTACACCCATATTTTCTTTTATTGATTTTTTATTCTTTTGTGTGAGCTGGGATTTGACCAGCTTCTTTCAGAATATTTTTGCTCCTCAAAAACAAGTGCTGAAAGCTAAAGAAAATGTAGCTCTTTCACAGCTGAAATTATGCAAGAGAGATTTTTTTGCTGCTAGCTGCCATACTAAGAAACATGAATACAAAAGAAAAATATGGCCTTTTTAAAAAGTGTTTACATTATTTTAAAGTGAAAAATGCCCCAAACCCAGTTTTATTGCACTGTCCTGGTAAGGATATACTTGGACAGATGTCATACATCAGGTGTTTACAGAGCAAGTCTGCTACAGGACTTGGTATGCAAAGTAAATCTTTTTGAATACAGTAGAGTGCTATATCTGTCACATTAAGAAAATTAATTTTAAGTTATAGTTGATTAGGTAATAAGACTAGATTACTTGGTAACAGTTAATATTCATATTAACTTCTAAAGCAACAAAGAATTAAATAAAAAGAGAATTTGCATGTTAAAATATTCATTAAATAGTAATTAAAGTAACCATAGAATTAGACAGTGGTTTGAATGGAAGAAACAATCAAGATTATCTAGGTCCAATGGCCCTGCCATGGACAGGGACACCTTCCACTAGACCAAATTGCACATCCAAGCTGTCATTGAATACTTCCAGAAATGGGGCATCCACAACTTCTCCAGTGTAACCTGCTCCAGTGCCTCGCCACACTCACATTAAAGAATCTATTTCTGATATTTAGTTTAAGTCTACTCTAATTCAAAGACTTTGTCCTAGCATACACACCCTTGCCAAAAGTCCCTCTTCAGTTCTCTTGTAGAGCTCCTGTAGGTACTGGAAGGCTGCAGTTAGGTTTCCCTGGAGCCTTCTGTTCTCCAGGCTGTACAAGCCCAGCTCTCTCAGCCTGTCCTCATAGGAGGGGTGCTCCACTCCTTTAATCATCTTCATGGCCCTCCTCTGGACTCACTCCAGCAGGTCCATGTCCTTCTTGTGTAATAGTAGGTTATGATGCATCTCAGTCAATGTGGACAGATTGTTTTCAAAGTTCTTTCAGCCTTTGACTAAAGTATTTTCATAAAACAGGAATAAAATCACATATCAAGCCATTAGTATTGCTGTATACTTTCTGCTTACTTAAAGCAGAGAATAGTATCTCATTTGTTGCAGCTCATAAACTCATCACTTCCAGGATTCACTTCTGTCGTCTGTGAAAGTTACTACTCAAAGTGTTTTAGTTAGGACATGTTGGAGGTCATAACTGTTGCTTGTTCCTACTTATGTCAACAGTCTTTTGTGATTTATGCATAAAAGCCATTTCTAATAGTAGATTCCCATGTACCTTCTTTCTCAGTTGCAAAGCTACAATAGACCATTCAAATAAATTAGAAAAGCTAGAGATCACAAATTGTTGTCCTATGGACAGATGGGCAGCACTTCACTCAGCAGACATTCCAGTGGCTCACAATGGGTTATTCACTCTACTTTCTTTAGAAAAAGAAGCTTCTGAAGTTATGTGCTATTCCCAGACAAAAACATTGTAAAAGGCTGGAAGATTTAATAGACTCTGTCATCATTAGTACTGATAAAGATTTTAAGAGGCTGAGTTTCAGAGAAGAAGGTAGCAGGGAGTGGATAAAACTAAAAAAAAATGTTGTGGTTCCTTCAGTTGTTTAATAAAGGGGAACAAATTCTAACTTTGAATGGTCATTAAAGATATCACAATGTCTAGTATTTATGTTTCTCCCAAATACTTAGTTTTATTATATATATATATATATATATATATATATACATATATATATAAAACTGAATTTAATTCCATTTCAAGGTATTGCCAAAGCTGCAATCAAAATCAATCAGATATTTTTCTAGCTTGATGCCCTATGATGGATTGACCTTGGCTAGCTGTTAGACATTCACCCAGTCACTCTCACTACCCCTGCTCAACAGAACAGGGGGAGAAAATAACATGAAAAAAGTTGGATACACTCAAGGTATTAAAAGAGAGAAAATGTTTTGCCCATTTGCCACCATTTTTTTAGTCTGGATAATATAAAACTCAGCTGGAAAGACAGAAGTTCAATTCATCTGACAATCATTTTACAACTGAATATAGTGATAATAAAACCTGACTGGGACAGGAAGGTAAGCATTGCATTTCTCTACCTTTTCTGCGGATACAGCTGACTTTTTAAAAATGTGATTTTTTTTCTAATTTCAAAAAGCAGAACTTTTTTCCCCCTCTATTCATTACACTGCAATTGTTTCAAACTTGAGGGTTATCACTTTTCATATAATATCTTAGGCCAGATTTCTATCCAAAATATTTGAAAATACTACATGAGCATTTGTTCACATTTCTTATTTTGGAGGTAGTCAATAAATAAAATATTAATGATGTCCTAAACAAGGAACAATACTATTAACTTCATTCCAGAGTAGTTATTCTGAAAGCATAGCATATTGTCTCACCTTAGCCACTTCTATTTGTTTTATAATATTATGCATTTTTCTTCCTACAAATTGTTTCCTGTGGTACATTATATGAAGTGCATTGCTGACATAGGTCTCTAGAATTTCCTTTTAAGCATCAGAAAATAAGTCAATATCATGTAAATCCTCACTACATTAAACTTGAAATAGGATTTCTTGCCAACCAATAGTTCACTTTATTGCTCCCAGTTATATCTGATGTTTTGGTGTACATTCATATTTAGTGAAAAAAATTAAATTTATGAAACATGTATTTGTGAACAGTTTGAAAATATAATTTTCTTCTCATAATCTTTCAATTTTTTTCATAGGAGGACACTGGGCTAATAAATATAAATTACAATATTTTCATATTGAGAATCTGATATTTATAGTAAGAAATGTCTTGACAAGTGCTAAAATTGCTTTCAGTTCTTTCATAATTGGATCTAACAAGGCCCTAACATTTTTTTTTCTTCATGAGTGTCATTGTGTTTTTAATGAAACTATCAAATTCAAGTCCATCTTAATGGTGCAATGTTCAATAGTATAAATTTAGATCTTTAAATTAACTTTGTCTGCATCACATAAAAGCATATTTGGGCTTGATTAAGGACTGTCCAATAGTGATTATTAGAGAGCAATTGGGAATTGCATTAAAGCTTGGCACAGACACAGGATGAGTCTGAAGAAGTAATAGGTTATTTGTAGGAATATGTATTCATTTGGATTCCCGCAAGAGTTCCACAGTTGATGGTTAAACCATTTAGTTAAAAAAAAATCACTTAAATTGGAAGATGAAAGTAAGCAAATATACGCTGATAGATCAAAGTAAATTATTGTCTTCAGTCACGTTATCTTTTCATCTTTGCTATACTTTACAGATCTTACTGAACAGTAAAAATATGCTTTGTTTTGGTGTGGTTTTTTTGGAACAGTCAACATTAAAATAACCTTCCTCTAGAATTACAGCTGAATATATATTTCCAAACAAAACAAACTAATTTGCACCTAAAAGTAATTACTATTTAACTATGAATGGATTTGGCTCATTTTTCTCATCTCTGGAAAATATTAGAATAAGCTTTGGCATAATACTGAGTCAATATTAATTAAGTTATTGCTCTTTAAAAAAAAATCCAAATAAACAAAATTAACACAGAACTGGTTGGTTGATGATAACTTTTTTTTCTACTGATCCCACCATTACCAGAGAAACCCAAAAAATAATTATAGTTCTATAAATTAGAAAACAAAGAAAACAAAATCTCACTTCCTTGCAGAGAAGTGGTTTACCCATTTATTTTTAGGTGAAAACATTTAAACAAATTAACCACAATTTCTAAACTGAGCTGTGAAATGGTCTAAAAAATGTCCAGAGCAAAAAGCTCTAAAAATATCAATTTAGCAAAAGATCATTTATAAAGTATTTTAAACAACACTTTGGCTTTCATAATTGATATTTTTGGCAACATAAGCTGAAATTAATACAGTGAGTTGATGTAGAGAGATATTATTTCTTGATTTTATCCCATTGTCTCAGAAGCACTTGAAAATCAAAAAGTGAAGAAAATATCAGAAAATACCAGAGCCAGTAGACATAAAGTATTGCCACTCAGAGAATGTAACATTGACAAAAGAGATAGACAAGAACAGCAATACAAATATTTCAAAATAAAAATATACTCAATATTAAAACTAAAAATCAAACCCCTGCTAATTAATGATTGCCAAGAAAAGAGGCATTCATTCAGCACCTGACAGTGTTGGAAGGTGTATAAAATCAGAACAAGATGTAATTTTCTCTCAATTCTGCAAAACAAACTCCATCCAACCAAGACTTGGAAAAATATTGAATTGCTTTTTGCAATAGTAGAGACACACAACTAATCTTTGTCTTCCAAGGAAAAGCCCAAACTGTAAAATGGTATGAAAGCTAGAACAAAATTAATTTTATGTACATAATTCAAATATAAATGTTATTACTATCTGGAGCTACAAGTCATTGTAAAATAACACAAAACTCATGAATTTTGAATAAGTGAAGAGACATCCTTGACTTGAATAAAACAAAATATAATATTCACCAATATTGAGTGGATACAGCTCAAAAGTATGTACTGATATCTTTATGACAATAAATTACCTTCCAGTAATTAATTACAATATTTTTCCATATAAAAAGGGGAAAAAACATTCAGTGTACAGGAATTTCACAATCTGAAGCAATGGAGACTCTAACAGTACAATAAAGTTCATCTGCTATTACTGATTCCCTGTAGTATTTGCAAAATATGATCTTCATGACAGAGAGGTTTAAATACAGGAGACACTGTGGACACTTTTTTTCTATCATGGACCTGATATATCAAGGCAGCATTCCAGAAATTGGGCACATCATCTGAGTTATCCCTCAATGGAATCTGAATATCTGTTGTCAAATAATACTTGGAGTCATGAGGACTGCAGTGATTGCAAAGGGTCCTGTTTCTTCATGTATTTATTAGCATTTATTTCACGTGGTCATGAAAATCTTCCTTAGAAATCCCAATATATATTTAATAAATTAGTGGTCCCTTTCTCCTGTCTGTGGGATTTACCACTACTTATATATAACTGCAGATATTCTTATCCGCTTGAAAAATGTGAAGTTTGGTCTGCATTTGATTTAGGGTCCAGATAGTTTTAACAGTTTTACAACTTTTATATAGTCACTGACCCACTGCAACCAAGTATGCTCTGTATGTTGCATTGAAATGAAATGTGTGCAATTGACTATTTCCAGCATATTACCATCCCAATCACCATGTGAACAGCATCATTTTCACTCCTTATTTTCCTATGACTGCATACCAGTCTCAGTACTCACAAAAGGCTAATTGATATTGTTGGGTGAATGTCTACAAATGAAAAAGGATTATCATTAATCTTTGTTTTAAAGACAAAGTAATCTTTTATTTTGTTATACACCTGCAACCACTACATATTTAGTAGTAATGAATTCATGCATATAAATGGAGATCCCAATTCACTTAGGAGATTTTTTTATCTGCTAAAAAATTACTGTGTAATTTTATAATGCACACCTATTAATATTTTACCTAGATTTAGTAAATGGGAAATTTTTTCTATTCTGTTTATCTGGTTCTTAACTAACATCTCCCCATAACATATTGGTATTTTTGGATAGAAATACACAACAAAATATGAATTATTACTAAAGTTTTAATTTAAACTAAAAGACAAAATTTTGAATTAATGGTGAGGTTAATTTTCAAGGATGGTGATCGTGTCAATTTGTGTGGGTTTTATTTAGTTTTTAACAAAATGTATTTCTTTCTGGGTGAAATTCATTGTCCATATGTGTCAGAGATCAACCAATGATTGATTACTGGAATACGTTTTTACTGGAATTTTACAGAATTTCTGAAGAAACAGTCTCTTTTTAATTTATTCAAGAAAAAGCATAAAAGCAATATATAATTTAAATATTCACTCATATTCTCTCTATATATTTATCCATATGCATACATTTCTCATTTTTTACCCAACCAATTTTATTTAAACTTGATGCTCCCATTTGTAGAAACATATCCTCAGTATTTACCATAACTGGACCCTAAGTGCTAGGAATAATCAGCTTTTATTTTGGACAAAGTCTCTTCCCACCCACATCCCATAAGAAAGTTTTTAGCCATTTCAGGAATACACATAGAACATTTCACATTTTCAAAGAATCTTGGTTGCACCACAGCATGTCTCAATAGGTAACACTATCAGGAATAATATTAATACTTACGAAGGAGAACAAGTGTTCAGAAAAATAATTAAAAGAGGGAACTTTTACAGATTAAAAGAGATTTTTTTTTTAAATATTACACACTGTTTTCTTCCTGTCTTAGAATACAATCTTAATAAAAAAGCATACAATGTAACATAAATTTTGACATTTCTGTGTAGCAGTTTTTTGGGGGGTTTTTTTTGGAAGTAACATGAGCAAGACTAAAAAACTACTGTGTGGGAGTTGATTTATGCTTCTGGTGCAAACTCTGGGTAAGTGTCTGCCACAGAGAGCTATGTGAGAAACAAAAGCTGTGAAAGAAATCATTTTACTTTTTACAGAAGAACGGGTGATAACTTTTAGTTCACAATTTTATTCTTATACGCTTTAGGTTTTCAAACAACATACACAGCAAGAAAGGAAGCAAAACATAAACTAGATTTATGGATACACAAGTAGTATGTAGTCAGTGACCACTTCTTTCTCAAACAGTTGATTCAAGAAATTCTACTTATGATATGTGTATTTCTCTATAATGTCTGTCTCATAACTACACAAACCTCTCAGATATTATGAATCACTGTGATGAATCACTAACCATTTTTATGAAGCAATCAAACAAAACAAAATAAAACAAAACAAAACAAAACAAACAAAAAAAGACCACAAGAAAACTTTTTAAAGTATCAGAACAACTCAACTCTTTCCATGTGAATATTGCCACTGTAATTTTATTGTGTCATTGAATGAGACCACTGGATGCTACTGGTAATTTTTTTGTGTTCTGCTACTGTATTTCTTTTATTTTAAAAGTCACTGTATTTAAACAGATCAGAACACAGAAAATTATTTATGCTGCATAGCACCTTTGGGTTCAATAGAAATGAAACAAAACCATCTACATTAAATATAGTTCAGCTGAAATTTTGTCAGTAGAAAAAAATAATTCTGGCAAATATACAAAAGGTAAAAAACTAAGAAGTCAACAAAAGTTCTTTGGAGACATATTAGTGGGGAAAGTGAAGCCAAAATGCTCCAACATACATAAATATTGCAGTATTTCACATGATTCTGAAGTTTTTCACCAGATACATGTCAAATTATATAATGTTCTACATAGATGTGTGGTAAAGTGCTTGAAAACTTACGTACCAACAGGAGATCCTTGAACGTGCTACCAGCTTCAGAAGTAGACTGCATAACAGTCAGAAAACTGAATTAATGAGCAGAATGAACCAGCATGACTTAGAATCATATTACAGACAATAGAAAAAAATAAAGATTTTCCTTCCTTTTTGTCTCAGGTAAGTAGAGATCAACACTGGACTGTTTTGAAAATATTACTGCCTCAAGTAGTATTACCTGTGTATTCAGGTTGATTTATTGCAAGACAAGGTTATAGGTGAAGGATAAATTTTATTTTTTGAGGTTCTACAGATCTTAAACTACATGTAAGTTAAAGCATATGAAAGTCTGCCACTATGTCTTGGGTTGCAATATAAGATGTAACCAAAATAATGTATTCTATCACTATCTGTTAAAAAAAAGTGAGGTGGTATTCTTTATCTCTTCCGTGACCCATCCCTCATAAATCCCTCTTGAGAGGGTATCTTCTGTCAATGGGCTGTTAATCAAGCCTCAGTGCATGACACTGCATCCCATTGTGAGATGCTCCACCAAGGGGAGGAATTAAGCATTCCTACCTGAATATAATATTAGGTTTAGAACATCACAAGCAACCTTATCCACTAAATTCCCAGAAGACAAGTGTTCCATAACCACCACTGGACCTTCAGCAGAAGATCAAACCCTTCTATAGGAGCACTGCTTCAACTGAACCACATCTGTCCCTCCAGGATGACTGCAGCCACCATTTAATCGGACTGCTACCAACACCCTGACTACGATGTTGTCAGCTTGTATTCTGAATCTGTCAGTGTTTCTGTATTATTGCATTTATTTTAATTTTCCTATTAAATTTTATTTCTGACTTCGGATCTATCACTGGTTTGCTTTCAAACTAGTACACACCAGAAATCTATCATCAAATAATATAAAGAAAAATAAACATTTTTATTGGCTACCTAAATGCTCATCTGACTTGAGTTTTAAATATCTTTTCCAAGGAGACTTACTGTCTGTAAAAGCAATACCTTGAATGACAACAAAAAATAAATCTAATATTTCAATACTTTTTAAAAACAAAATGCCCATATAACCTAACATTACTTGTAATCAACTATAAAATTCAATGAAACTGAGAAAAAAGAGATGTATTCATTAAACATAAAAAAATATGACTAAAAGTGAATTTGAGCATTGCCATGCTATGTAGGACAAGTGAACCGACTGGGTAGATTTTGATCTCCAGCAAAGAGGATTCCAGCCAGCTCTAGATAATGTGAATGAATGTTCATTATTATCACACTGAAAGTTTTACCTAACATAAAAATAATTTTTCACTTGAAATTTTAGTGTCCTGTTATCAGTAAATACAGAGATTACTGATCATTATTTCTTTTGTACCAGCAGTTCTCAGTAGGTTGCTGTGCACCAACGTGCTGTGACTGAATGCACATGTACAGGCAACCAGAAACACAAGCAGTGGAAACATTCATTTCATACCTACATTTCAAAACATCCTTATTATGTTCCGCTTTAAAGGTTTTATTCTTTACACTGAACAAAAGCAGGTCCTCCAGCTTTTTCTTAGCAACTGATAGTTTTTAAATACCCGTCTTAGTGTTCAGCCATATGATCTCTAAATTGCTCTCAGCTGTTTAAAGCATAATACTCTGTTCATATAAATTTTATGGTCTAATTTTCCTGCATTCTGTACACTTGTTGCACTCTGACTTTTGTAGTGTATGTGAGCCAAAGAAATTCACTTTCAGTGCAAGGCAAGAATTTAATAGTAGATGAACTTAAACTTTAAGACTCTGACCAACTGACTGTAATTACCCCAGATTTAATTACTATTATTATAAAAAAAATACTTCTGTTACATAAAAAGACCCCCAAATAATGAGAGAGTGACCCTGTAAAACTTAATATACAGATACTTCCTTGCATTCTATCCCTGACTCTTAGGCATCAAGATCATTCTTCCCCTGGTCCTTTTGGAATTAAGCAAATGGATTCTTCCTCCTCACACTAGGACCCTCTAGAGATTATTTTTGTATGACTTCTAATGTTCCATACACCTTGATTTCGTCACTGATCCACATTTCTCTATGACATCCAAATGTACCCTTTAAGGCATATTTTACATACACTCATTACTTTCCTATGTTGCATCTTTGGTTTGCAAATCTTTTTTTTCCAAGGCTACATTCCTTAAACGATCAGCAGTGGCTCACTGGTGAACTTTTCACAGCCTTGGACACTCGCAATTTAGTATCTGTATTCCTTTATCCTGAATTTTTTATTTTCAGATCATAGAAAATATATTCTTCATGAAATAACTTTTTTTTACTATTATTTATAAGCTACAGAAATCTAACTAGATTATTACAGTAGACATTACACCATGTGATCATTTAAGGCTAAGTTAAAAGTGAACAAATTAGGTACAGTTATCTAGCTATTAGACAATATCTGACATACTTAAACCAATATTCAGGCAAACCTGAAGCAAGTCCAGGCAAGACAAATCTGCAAGTCCCAGCCTGGAGACCTTGCAGACTAAACATAAAAGGCTGCAATCCAACTATTAGCAATAGTAACCCTGGCTGTCATCATAATACTCCACAGGAAATATTATTAGAAATAAGAAAAGTCAAATTATCACGCCTTAGGTGTACGTAATGGCTTTCACACTACATTCAAGAAGAAAATCACCAATTAATTACACTCACTGTGTATCAAACTAAAAACACTGTGCCACTTGGAAAAAAAAATCAAGTTCATACATTCTTGGTCAATAACCTGCTTGCACTGTGTAACAGATCTGAGAATTTTTGAACTCATAACGATTTAAATTATTCCCCCCAGAATACATAACACATGCATCTCTAGAAACAAATGACATTAGTTTTAAGAAATATATATGCTAGAAAAAATTGTATCACACACTGGCTACAATGACCTTCCTATGTAAAAAATATGCAATAAAATTCTGTCATAACTTTCAATAAAGACAGAATTTCTTACCAAGTATTTTTAGGATTATCATTTAGATCTCTTTTAAGTAGGGATTTTTGCCATTGTTGAAAAAAAATCACAAGCAGTTCCCATCCCCTTCCAAAAGCATCAAAACCCCCACCTGGGATCTGTTTCCTTATTTTTCTGTCTTCACCTATATGCCTAAATAAACATAAATGTGAATTTCAGGTTAATTGTATGTGATCATTAGAATGAAAACACAGGTGAGCACTGTATCATTTCTTCAAAGATACTTAATGAGGTTCAAATTTTACTGTTCATCTACCAAAAACTTGAAGGGGAAAATACTGTCCAATTACTGAATTTAATGTTGGAAAAAATATCCTGTATTAAACAAGAATGCACAACTTTTATTGCTTGATTTTTAAATCTGGAAAGAATTGAACTTTCGAATGAGTTAATTTAGCTCCTAAAGGTACTGCTAACAACAAATAAATAGTGTTTTGTTCTTACATTTCTTTCCTCCTAAAGTTAAACATCAACTCCGACAACTGGACGTTAGAAAAGAATTCCTCTTTCAGATGCAATTTGTAGAAATGATTTTTACCTTCTCTTGCATTTAACAAATCTGGCATTGCAAGTACTTTGTGCATCAGGTATATCCATGATGTCTTCAGGCCATTATGTTCTCTTTCTGTACCGCAAAACAAACATGATTTTTGCTGCTTTATTACAGGCCTTAAGTTGCTAACAAAATTCCATAGTGCTATCATTAGAGTGTATTTTATGTTCTGTGATTGTGTGCATGTGACCTTGTAACTTTGCTGAGTTAAACCCTTAGTATGTGTCTGCTGAAGAACACACTTAAAAGGCCATTCAGGTATTAAGTTGCTCGTACTATTTACACTTCGAGCCTGATTTTTACTTTTTTAGCCCAAATGGCTTAACACAAGCATAATATATGTTTATTTAAATGCTGTCCGTAAATAAATAATGAAATAAACAACAAAACAAATAATACATATAAATAGAAGCTACCTTAGGAAAATGAAGTGCAAGACTTAAGTTTATTGAAAATATTATTAGGGATAATTTCAGAATTATATGTGCACTGTTTAAAATTTATGTCTTCTTTGTTTTACTAAAATTCATATTGCTTTAGAGAAGCTATTAAATGCTATGCAAATCCAGACTCAAAGCAAATAATTTGGCAAATAAAGAGTGGCAAATAAATTAAAATAACTTGTCAATATTTTTGTTAATGAAAAGAGTTTGCTACCTTTATGTACAAGAAGAAGGGCAAAAGATCTACAATACCTTTATTACAGGCTACCCTAGGTTTTACTCAATATTACCAAATTATGGAATCAGAGAATTGTTAAGGTTGGAAAAGACCATTAAAACCATCAAGTCCTACCACTAAAAAAAAAAAAAAAAATAAAATATTATCAACAAGTGCAGCTGAGCTAGGTAATACATGGATAATCCACATCCCCGGGCTGACTTCTGTCCTCTCCACACTGCATTTTGTGCATAGTCAGGGATTATTTTATTTTCTAAAATCTTTCCAAGACATACTATTCCTTCATTATGGCATGAGGCTGATTCAGGGGAGGTTTAAGCTGGTTATCAGGAAAAGATTCTTCGCACAGCGGGTGGTTGAACAGGCTCCCCAGGAAAGCGGTCCCAGCAACAGCCCTGACAGTGCTCTACCAGTGTTTGCATAATGCTCTCAGGGACATGGTGCGACTCTTGGAGTTATTCTGTGTAGGGCCTGGAGTTGGACTTGATGAACATGAGGATCCCTTCCAACTCTACAATTCTATCATCTTTTTGACAGAAGTTCTAGGTAACTACATATATTAAAAGTCATATTGCTTTATTTCGAGCACATCTAAATTATGTTATTACTAAGTAAATATAAATTTAATCTTTAATAGTTTTTTTAAACAATGGAGCATTATGGGTCAAATCTACTTCATAAACTCATAAATACTAGATTATTTACTGTTGGAATATATAGGCTGGGCTATAATAACCTGACATAAAATTTTAAGTTCAAAAATGTGGTGCTGCTTTGATACTCCTCTTTGAGAGGCACATACCTAAAGGGGCTAAAAAAATCCAGCAGGGCTGCTGTCTACAAAAACAGAGTTTGAATACAAAAGCATCTTTAGAAGATAACAGGAAAACTATTTATTTAAAAGGAAGGCTGTAATGGGCAAAGTTTTATTCTTACCCAAATAAAATCAAAACAAAATACCTTGAAGAAAAATATATTTCATGAAAAATACAGACTAATTTCCACAGCAGGGAAAAAAAAAAAAAAAACAGTCTACTGACTGATTACTAAAAGGAAGAAGAGACATCCTTTCCTAAGCAATGGAGACTTTGGAGTTTCACAAAAAGCCTGGGGTATGATTCAAGTCCCAAGAGATACAGGCCTTTGAGATTTGGTATGTCCTGTCACTCAGTCAAACAGGTACAGAGGGATTAAGTGCTTTTGGAAAGCAGGATCAGGAAAAATGGGGCTCTGTGTGACTGTTCATCACTTGATACCAGTAAACTTTTATCACACTGATGCAATTGAAATCACAGAGTGTGGAAAATTTTTCCCATGATCAGTAAGTGTTGGAAGACAGCACATACATCAATAGCAAATATAGTTAGCATTTATATGTCCATTATTTAAAAGTAAACTGTTAAAATGCTGGCAGATAGTAGCATTTCCTTGGCATCTTTATGGGCCCCTCACAATTCTTGGTTATCTAGTAAGAGATTTTCAAAGAAATAAAAGTCCTAAAGCAATATACATCATCATCTAAATGGGCAGTCATAAAGAAAATACACAGACTAATAATAACATGATCTATGCTTCTGTGTTTTATATGTAACTGACAATTAATAAATTAATTGGTTTAAAGAAAACATATTACACTTTCAATGAACATTCAGCTAGATAAAAGATAAATTATTTTATTAGAGCTATGTGATTTTCATTATGTTTCTACTACAATATTTGACTGATATTTTGCATGTAAACTGGCTACTTCTGAATGGCATTTATTGTCCTCTTTATTAATTCTTCTTTTCACTGAATTAAAAAACATTGTAATTAAAATTGTCTGCTGGAGGAGACAACATAACCTTCTCAGAAAAATAACTGAATTGCAACACATGTTTCACTGGAAATAATAATTGTTTTCAACAGGGACAAAATACACAGGAAAAACAAAATGATGAATGTAGTACATTTGTGATACAACAGTGTAATTACTTCACATAGCAAAACATTTCAAGAAGAAGATTTACTTTTTCCTCCTGAATTAAATGTCCAAATGAAGTTATATTTTTCTAAGCACTTCATTAATTTTGGTAATTACTTACTTTATTAAATTCCTTCAATACTCTTATTTGATTCTGCCTGTTCAGTAGTGTTTGCTACTTAAATATCACAGAGTAATAAATCTTAAAGGCCAACTGTGAAATAGAAAAACATTAAGACTGAAATGTATTATGCTTGTCATAAACCATAGAGCTCAACATTATCTTATGTTAGTTATACTCAGCTAAACATACCTACATTCTGATTGTGTTACTTTAACAATTCCCCAAAACAAACCCAGTCCAGATAATTAAAAAAGCCCCACAAGAAACAAAGAGCCCTTAGATTAATCTTCTACCACAGCGGATATTTGTAGATCAAATGTGTTTCTTCCCTCAAATAATATTAATGATGGAATATCAAAAGGAGACATTGATACAAAAACAGATAAAATTTCTATGCTCATTATATTAGGTGCAGAAGAAAAAGGGTAGAGAAAGATATTTTGTCATTTATATTTGAGATTCTGCTCAAAAACATGATTTTCAGTTTTCTCAATAGAAAACTCCTCAAACTCCATAATATTAAGAAAAATCATGAATGATTGATGTGCTGTGCAAAATGTAAAAAAAAAAAGAAAAAAAATTTACTTTGAGTAGCAAAATGAAGAAGAGTTTAAAACATGGACTACCAATATATAAAATGTCTTAATTTTTTTGTTTTTCTCATATTAATTAAACGTTACTGATTCCAAATATCTCTGCTAGGAACCAACTGATTATGAATATTCACAAAATGCTGTAGTGAAACCATGAATACACACTATTAAATCATGAATAATGAATTATGTCATTTAACTATGAAGACCTGTGGTTGGTGTGAATTAATCATGAGAATAAAACCCATATTAAACTACCCGCCATGATTATTCTAGTATTGCAATATTCAGAAGAAGCATTGACAATGTATAATAGGTTTTAACAACAAAGAACTTACTCTTTCAGACATGGGAGATACTTCATATTCCTAAGGAATCTCTCCTAAGAGAGATTATTCTCTCTCTTTTTTCAAGTTCAAAAAGAGCATGAACTTTTCCCCTTTCCTCCTCCTCTCCTATTCCCATCACATTTTCCTTCATCGCCAGAAAGTAAAAGATGCACTCTGATACCCTCTCTTCCCCTGGCCACACCTGACTCTGGTACAGGTTCTGCTATAACATTTTAGTGCTCTACCTCCACCACTTGATTCTTCAGGCACAGACCAGAGCTATACACAATAGTTATGGTTTTAAACTACCAAAATCTGAAATAGATGTGAAATGATGTTGTCTTGCTCCCAGATGTGCTCCTGCCTCATGCTTATTTTACTCTTCCTTGATAATGTCCCAAATTTTATTTCTTTCATTACTACTTGATTTAGAATTATCTTCTAGATGTATTTTCTCTAATAAGTACTTGAAAGTATTCATAAAATCTATTATCAAGCAGTTTTGGCCAAAGTATGTTATGTTCTACAGATCTAGTAAATAATTTAAGTAAAAGATCATGCCATATACTAATCCTACGTATATTTTATATTTATTTTTGTGGTGTTAAATTATAGCATTTAAAACCCTGAAAATATATACTTTCCTTCATTTGCTACAAATTTAACCAAAAATACTTAAACAAATTTTTCATGTTGCTACTGGGATAAAGGTAAATGCTCATCTACTTTTTCCAATATGGAGAAAATATGGTGACTTTAAATAATTTATGGCAGATGAGTTTCCATTGATTAGTTCCTTTCTGCCCTGAGGAAAAAAAAAAAGGAACTATGTATTTAATTACTCCATTAATGCTTATGCATTTTTTTCACCTCAGTATGGTGCAACAACACAGATGCATGTGATGTTAGTAGCTTTAAATGTGCTTTATTTTTAGACCCAAATATTTTTAAAGCTACTGTCAGTCTTCTCTGAACTGTTTTCCCTCACATTTGACCTTGCAATATCCAAAATTTTAATCTTTGATTGTGTTTAAAGGAACAAAGTCTGACAGTAATCTTAATTTTTAAATACAACCAGAGGTCTTCTAGATAACAGAACAGCAATTTCATATTCTGTGATCCGCATCTTTTCTGTTGATGGAAGGAGATTTTCATGTACACATCTGTGCACATATTTTAGAAAGGAAACTTGCTTTCTGCTCAACACAACAAAGTTTGTGGGCATATTCAGCATTACAAGCCTTTGCTAAATCTAGCTCCTCCATAATTCATATAGTCAAGGTTGAAGCTATGCTTAAGGAAAAAATCCCCACACCCAAAACAAAAAATTTAAAAACAACCAAACAAGTCAACACAAACAAATAAACAAACAGAAAAACTCATAAAACAAACCTCCAAAATCCCCAAAACACACCCCCCCACAAAAAAAAAACCCAACAAAAAACAACCCCCCTAAAAAAAAACCCCAAAACAAAAAACAAAACCAAAACAAAACAAAACAAAACAAAAAACAAAAAAAAAAAAAAAAAAAAAAAAAAAAAAAAAAAAAAAAAAAAAAAAAAAAAAAAAAAAAAAAA
>PYHW01010706.1:466422-479149 GCA_013186435.1 Turdus rufiventris
AAAAAAAAAAAAAAAAACAAAAACCCCAGTAAACAAATCAAACAAAAAATTCTGAACAAAGCAACCACCAACACTCCAGTTACTGGAACATCAGCTCTGCTGTACACAAAACTACTTCTATTTGACACTAGAAATTGAAACTTTCACTGTGAATATTATTTTCCAGTCATATTTTAAAATCTATTTCAGGAAAGAGAAGCAAAACATGGATAGCCAGTTATTTCATTCTGCAGATGGTCTAGAATGATGTCACCAGTGGTCTATTCCATGTATCCTAATATTTGTTTTATATTTATTTAAATTATTTTAATTATTGAATATACTAATTGGTACTGATTTGAACCTTTGCCACTTTTTATGGAAATTTCTTTTTCTAGACTCCACTGGATACTCAAACACTACATTTGTTGGCTTTTAATTTTTGCTCTCTCTGCAGCTCCTACAAAAACGTTAAAAATTGTCAACAAAAAACTCAACAGCACAATAAAAATTGAGAAGGTTAATTTAAAGACAACCAAAAAATTAAGACAAAACTGACTTTACTAGAATATTCCAGGCAAGCTTCTTTAGCAAACAACCAAAGCATAATTTTAAAAGGCCACAGAAACTGATTTTTTTTTTTAATACTGTAAGTCAATTTACACACACCTAATTCCAAAGCTGGTTGAAAACATTACTAATATCACATTAACATCACATCTTCAATGTACATTACACCTTACAAGACACTAAAATATTATGGCAGTGTAAAAAAACTCTAAAACTTGAAGTTAAAGTTCAGACATTATTTCTCTGTGCTCTCTTCATACTCTACAGTTCTTTACAGCAGAAGATTGAAAGTAATAATGAAATCCCAATCATTTTATCTTCAAAAGCATCATTACTACTGTAGAAAATGTCCCAGATGAAGAGGGGGTTGAAGAAAGGGTTTATATATTTATATGTAGCTCCGTGCCATACAATCAACAGTATTAACTGATCAGGAATCAGTAATGAAATGATATTATAATTCAAAGATTCCTCCAATAAATTCTCGCAAATGAGCACATGAATAGCGAGCACATCACTGTACGATCTTGTCCTGTGGTCTGTATCCCTGACCACATTCATGGGCCCTGGTTGCAGACTGCCACTCTGCTGGAACTTCCCTTGGTATCAAGTTACTGAAGAGGAGGAGGCAGCACACTGAGGTGGGTGAGTTCTTCTCTCTACCTTAAAATCCTGCATCACTCTGTCAAAAGACTTTGGGAGAGGGTGTTCTTTGTGTCGTCATGGTAAGTTAGCAGAGGTCTCTTGCATGAAGAGAGGACACATTGCAGCATCACACGAGCGTGTCACTACACCCTTCACAAGCCCATGCTGTCATCTACTTTCACGGTTGATGAATGTGTCCCTGCAGGCTCATCACACAAAATTCTAAATTGTTTCAATTTGCAGTTTGTGCTTTTTCAGATCCTGGATTTTGACTTTTTACAATGTGCAAGGGAGGTAAAGATAGCACTTATTTTGATGTTTTCTCACAGTATACTTATTTTTAAAAATGGTAATCAGTATGTGAAGAAACCAGCATTTTAAGCAGCAAATAAATTAAGATGCTTATGAGGTTAAACAGTCTTATTTCAGTATAGAAAGACATGTCTGAATTAATCCCAGGTGATTCTCTTGAGGCTGACAAAATTGTACATGAAAGGACTTCATATTTCATCTCCACTTTTATGTTGTAATTTAATTAATTTTTATAGAGTTTTCTTTAACATTTTCAGAATAATGTTTGAGAGATCATTCCAGAACACTATTATAATCATTATGCACAATCCTCTCACCTTAAAAAACCAAACAAAAAACCCCAAGGCATAATATACTCATGTAGATCCTTAATCATAGCTGTTTTATTCCATACAATATAAAATTTCATAGTTCTTTCAATCCAACAGTCAATGTATTGGAAATCTATTTAAAACAAGGAATTTGATTGGCCAAAGGAAGATGTTATGTTTTATTCTGTGGACAATAATGAGGATCATAACAGCAGCTACTATAATCTATTACCTGACTGGAATCATTACTTGGAAGCAAAGGTCAAAGAAGCGTTTAAAAATATGAATTAAGAAGCATAAAGTAATTTTTTTTTTCTTTTGGAAACTATTTTCAACCTCAGAAACACTATTACAATGCAGTGGTGTTTCTATGCTAAGTAAGGTTGTTGCAATATAGAAAACAATAACTGACTCAGAAAAGATGTCATTTTTCTTTTGCAAGTTACCCCTTAATGGTGTGGGTATTCAGGTAGGGGCAAGCAAAAAAAAAAGCCTGCTAAAACATTTCATAAGTTCCAAAAACTAAGAGGAATGCCTACTATTGTCCATGAAGCCAAATCCTGCAGCAATTAGTCTTGTAAAACTAGGATGCTTGGAGAAAACTAGCCATAAAAAATTAAATAAAATAGGGATATTTCCTTAAACACAAAAGAAAACTGGAATGGCTGCTGAAGGCTGGTAGCTCCTTGCATCCAATGTAATGAATACCACAGGGACATGAATGCACACTTTCACAATCATTTTTCTGGGAAACAAAAGAATGAGGAGTTCTGCCCTATTAGGAATAGAAGGAATTTTTAACTCTATGATCCTCATGTCAAAGAGGAGTGCCTCAGGCTTATCAGGAGAGCTGCCCTATTCATTAAGAGAACTGCATGAAGATTTTTTAGAACTGCCAGTTGGGTGTGAGACTCAGAGGGAATCTGACTACTCCCCTGCATCTTTTGAATCAGCAAAATCTCTACTTTTTTTAGTTCTTAACTTTCTCTAAGGCAGAGGGCACTGTGGTAGCAGAACCAAAAAAAAACCCCTTCCTGAATAACAAAAACATAAAACTTCAAATCAAATAAACATCAGCAATGAAACTTACTTGAAAGAATTTAGATTCTTAAAAATTTCTACTGCACCACAAAAATCTATTTCCGGAAGACCATCATGCACAATGTTATAAAGATCTCAAGCACAGGTACTCCACCATTCATATTCTTTTCATGTATTAGATATGCAGCAGCCAATTGTGCACTTGGCAACTTTGTCTTAGAAATCTCTGGAAGTAAAATAATTACATCAGGTTCAAAAACAAAAGCCCCTGGACATCTGGAACAAGAATTAGGGCATTTACTGTCAGCTGGCTAGTCACATATAGATGTTTTTAAAAAGCACAGCTCCTGAAAGACCACTATTTCTCTGATCCAAGTTAAATTCAGGATGTTGTTCAGGCAGTCTCTACTCCACCTCCTTCCCCAGCCACTATCAAAACAAAGGATGAGTTTTCAGGAATAGCAGTGCCGCCATTCAGCTGTACAGTAGTGCTGGTCAGGAAGGAGGCATAAAAACAGTTGAGAGCACGGAACATCCCTCTTTAGCAGCAGCTTGTGTTTATATTAAAATTTAAACTAGACATAGAAAATTGAAGATTAATTATTTTTAGGCAGTTAAAATTCTGCTGTATTAGGATATTATTATTGATTGATCATTACTATTATTTTAACACTTGTCTGGTAAATGTCAGGATGAGAAACCTTTGGACTTATGCAGAAGCTTGTCAAAGAGTTATCAGAGAACAGAATTTAAAAAAAAATAGAATTAAATGTTTCATTGATTTTGGTTGATTAATGAGAAACATTTCAGAAAGATTCAAAGAGATTTTAGAAGTTGTCTTTGCAGGACATGCATGATCCATTTGCAGTTCCTCAGCAGATATATTGATTTCATAAAATTGAAATGATTTTCTAAAAAAAAAAAAAAATTTCTTGCAAACAATCTACTATTTTTGCTATTTTTAAATTGCAGTCACAGTTTTATTCAGCATTCAATACTTAAAGCTGTGAGTTTTCAAAAATTACAGGACAGTTTTAGTTTAAAATATGAGATTTTGGACAAAGCCACTTTCTTTCTCTTGAATTGTGTTTTTTCTTAACTAGTATTTGTTCATATTTGCAGGCAGCCATAAACTAAGACCTTTTATCTGAAATATAAGTGAAATGCACCTAGGATCAGAAATTTTATGACTGTTATGTTGAGGGACTCATGCTTACTCTTGAAAGTTGAATGAAATGTCAGAATTGCTGTATTAAGATGTGTACTTACTTTGCAGTGAACAGCAGAAATACATAACCAAGCCAAAACTGTTTTATGATTTTATGTTAACACCTTGTGATGATAAAAACAAAACAAAACAAAACAAAAAAAATCCCATGCATATGTAATTATAAAGAATCAAAGGGATTTAAAATTAATTGCATAAAAATACGATTATCTCTACAGCAATTATTACCAAGTTCACTGACATTGCGCAGATGGCTGAGAAGAGGGCAAAAAATTATTTTCTTTCCTATAGAAACTAAGAACCAGTAAGAGTTACCCACCATTTCATATTAATTGCATGTTTGTGAGACAACCAAGAACATCTACAAGAGTTACATGGTTAAAAATCATGCTTCTAAATAATAAATATTAATGTATGATTAATTAATCTATCATTCAATTATAAATGCAGCAAAGAAAAATTAATTTGATTAAGCAGCATATCACATGCTTGTAAAAGTCAAATATTTCCCCCTAGTGTACTGGTGTATTCTCTCAAGATTTTCCCCCACCCCTGCACAACACTTGCAACAGGAATGAGAAGGAAAAAAAGTCAATTGAAGACAAATTTTGTAATAGTGAAATTATATCCCACGCTATAAAATCAGTGACTGACAACTGAAAAGCAATTACATGTTGCATGGTACATAACCAGAATCACAGTCTTTTCCACCAGTCTTCCTTGGCTGGAGCAGGGAATAGCCACTTGCAGTAATAAAAGTTTTTGCATCTGAATTGTTTTGTATCTGTGCTCATCAGATACAAACACAGTTTTAAGTATTCAATACTGTAGTGTTCAAATCCTGATAATATACATTTAATAGAGAAAATAATGGGGGAAAAAAGGTTTATTCATTTCAGAAGGTTGTACTTTTTCCACTCAGAATTTGTCATGTGTTATTGGCAGTAATTTTAGTATTGAATTTAGGAATGCAAAGTCTCTTCAGGATGTATATTACCTTAAAAAGAACACTGAGCACTTGTTCTTCAATAAATGTTTAATGAAAAATATCCAAAATTTATTGTTTTATGATAATGAAAATATAAACCATATCACTAAATTACGTAAATTAGTAAATGAGACAGAAAAGAAAATGCATAGCAAAGTGTGGAAGTCTACTGTTGGCACTAAGTTACCCACATAATTAGGACAAAAATTGACTGCAGAGAAGTGCAGAAAGACTGAAAAAATCCCCATGATTATCATAGAACCAAAAGGGAATGAGGAGAAATTTAAAATGTAAGTAAATTGAAAAAAAAAAAATCAATCCCAGCTTCACAAATAAAATGATGGATCCTGAGTTACTCATTAAAAATTTATGACTAAGTTCATGAGTTTTTAATAGAAAACTTTCCAGGAAAAAGTTCTCTTTTTAAGAATTGTGGATTTTGTAAAACTATGTTGTTCAGTTGTGTTACCATATCTTAAAAAGAATGTAGTCGAACAAGACAGAAATATGAAAAGGATTATCAAATTATATACAATTTTACACAGAAAGAAGACAGATATGTCATACTACATAATAAATGTATGGCTTTTAAAGGATAGATAATGAATGACTATTCCATCTTCCAAGAACGAAGGCTTATGAATTGAGGCTTTTAAGGACCAGACTCTAAAAATATAAAAGTAGATGTTACATGGATTTGGCTTAAAAAAAAAAAGTAAAACAAAATGCTATAGATATACAAAATTAACGTGAACTCAACAGAGAAAATAGAAAAGAGATATACTGGTGGTTACAAGGTACCTAGATACCACATCTAGTAACTGAGAACATCTTAAAGCTGAGAAAATATTAGAAAATGTTTCATCTAGGCCTATTCTATCTATGTATTTCCTCCCTAAGCATTTGTTTGCAGGCAGTTCTGGACACAGAATATTGCGGTCTTGGAACTTTGAGGTGTTGACAAAAGTAAAAGCTACAAGAAAAAGAAATTATTAATGTTACAAAGTAATATCTGCTGAAGTCTAAACATATTTACAATTATTACCTTCTTTGGCTATATGCCAAAAACTAGTCTTTAGAAAAAAGATATTCTGCTTTGGTCCATTTAGTTCAGAAGTTATATTACAAAGTTGATAATCATTCTGTTCTCCTCAGTAATTGTGATAACTTCCTCAAAGTATTTGAATAGAAAATATTAGATTTAAAAAACCCAAGATAAGAATAAGAAATGTCAGGAAAAAGTGTGACTGCTTTAAAACATAACCTTAATTTGACCCTAAATTTCATTGTATCAAAGCATTTTCACACATCATCTCTGCAAAAAAATCTCAAACATCAAGAAGGATGATGCTCTGCAAACGCTTAATTTACTGCATGTGAGAAATGTCTGATTTCTCAGCCCAGGTTTTATTTTATGCCATCACGCACCCAGATTTTCTGGTTTTAAACCAAGATACTGCACAAATACATTGATGAAATCGATGTATTTCCACAGAACATTTTAACTTTGGAGAATCAGCTATTCATCATTACAAATAGTCAGAAAATTCCTACCTAACCTTTCTCAAGCTATTACCTGGTATGGTTGGATGAATACTTCTGCAGTACATAATTAAATTATTGTAAAATAATACAGATTAACATGATCAGTTGAAAGTCATGTAAATACTGAAAACAAATATTTGCCCAGTCTCATTTCCCTCTCAACTTCTTGCACTGTAATTTGGTCAGAATATGAAAAACCTTTATGCTATTAAAAGTAGACACTTGTATATACATACCTAAAGTTTCTTAATATTTGCTAAGTAAGATAAGAGTTTTTGTGGTTCTCTGCTGTAGAAACTTATTCCAGGCCATTTTTGTCAAAGTACAGACTTCCACCATTTACACCTGGATCTGGTTACTTTTAAAGAATAAGGCTTGATATTTTAAATTCAATAGTATATAAAAGGTTATAAAACCAAACCAAACCAATCTACAGTAAAATCAATAGTTTCTCAATAGTTTCCAAGTGGATTAGCTGGTTTCCACATAGTTCAGAATGATGTATCTTTTAACAGATGACACCCAACCTAAAATTTCAGTTCCCACTTTCATCATGGTGTCATAGTTACATTACATCAAATACTTCATAATCATAATTTTAAATTCTAAATGCTAGTGTCTGCTCTTTCTATGGAATACCTATATTTCATATGACAGACACTGTGTAATATACACTTCTAACATGGAAGCCATTTGATCTCTTCAAAGAAAAATTTCTGAAGAAAGAATATTGAAAAAAAGTTAACACTAAGCACATAGTACTATTCATTTGCTGTGTTTTTCAACAGATAACGTTCAGCCACTTTTAGTGACTCTACATGTATCACAATGGCCTTGAAAACATATGGTCTCCTATACTAGAAAAATTATTAACACTATCAAGGTAACCAGTAATATAATAATTAAAAGTGTAACAGGCCTTGCACAAAACACACTAGGCCTTTTATTTTTCCTTTAAAAAACAAGGCAGAAAGCCCAAAAGCTAAATAAAAAACACATACCTCTTAATATTCATGCTAAATTTAAACGTGTCTATATTGACACAAATTTCAATTTCATTAATATATTTAATTATAGATTAGAATCTACCCAACGTAATTCAAGATACACCTTCATGAATTGCTCTATCATGTTCTCTTCTGTCAGCTACAAATTCTCTCTCTGCTCTTTTCCCAAACAAGACTGTTTTCCATGTATCCCATAACTGAAAAAAAAATAAGATTAATCCTCTTCATAGGAATGGCTAATGAGTCATGGTTAGGAAACGGTAGCTAAACCTCCCTTTTTAAAAAGATTGTCTTGTATATGATATACGATACACATGAGGAAAGCTAATTGACTCAACTCTAATTCTAAGGAAATTATAAGTATAGAAGATCATAGATATTGTAGCCTGGGTTGTGAAGTAATGCTGCATGCAAAGAAAGTGTTGTGGTACAAACTGAGACTCTGATCTATGCATAAGACAGAGTGGAAGTCTTTTAAGGATGACTGTAAAACAAACAGAAAAATTGATAATATTAATTTATAATTAGAATATTAAAAGTGTAATTAGAATAATACCTATGTTACTGAGGCACAAGCACAGATTATATTTTTAGAAATGTACCACTGTATGTAATCAGGGAAAATTATTTTCTTCATACTTGTTTGCAAATCACAGCCACTTTTTTCATTTGCAGAGACTTACAGGTGCTCCCCAGAAAGAGGCACATTTTCAGCATAATGGTGCCAGTCCCATTCTGCTACACTCTCTGGTGTACCTCCACCAACCACTCCTATCTGGCAGGCAAAGGATACAGCAATAAGCTGTGACTGAGATGGTTGTACCTGACAGGAGCCCTTCCCCTTCTTCTGGTATACATACACATACTCACACACATTGTGGAATACATGTGCACACTCAGGCTCTCCCCACCTGGCTCAGCACAGCAGAAAGAGAAATTCTAGGAGCATGCAATGCCAGCTCCTTGATAACATTTTACCTACTCTTCATACCTTCTATGCCATGAGCCAGTGCTTGGAAGCTGGAGAATCAAAGGTCTGAATCACATAGTTTGGAATCATTAAAATAAAACTTTCTAAAGCCTGTTATGCATTCCTATTTTTTCAATCTGTGTTGATTCATTACATAATATGAACCATTATCTGACTGGTACAAAATTTCTCTCTTTGGGTTTCCATTAGCAGAAGATGATGATTGAACAGTATTGGTCTAGCTCATCCTCTGTTTCAGTGAATATGTTAAGTAATTTTCATTAAAGGTTTTCATTATATCTTTTTGCAAAGAGGCATGTTCTGAACTTAAAATCTTTTTCATAAATAAAACAGCTAATGCATTTTTCTTTTTTTTTTTTTTTAATCTACACCTAAGAGTTGAAGTGCTCATGAAATATAATTAGCCCATATTTTACAGAGAAACTGGAATGCAACATAGCAATTGCATGAAATAAAATAAAATATAGAAACTTTTTGCATTCTTAATGTTCAAATCTATTCTGTGCAAAGCAAGACTTTCCTTTTCATTTCCTAATATTGCATAGAATAAGATCAAAGCATTTTATTGCTCCTCTTGTCTTTTTTTCTTGGAACCTTCTTTCCCAGAAAGTCTAAAATGTAACAATGGATGAGCATGCAGAGTTTCTAATAAAAGATAAATCAGAGAAAGTTATGAGAGATATTAATATACATATTTAAAACAACACTTATTTCCATGGTTTGCATTCTAGTGATAAGCATAGATTTTCATTTGAAACCAACAACCATTTACATGCAAACTCTACTTGCCACAGAGAAACATTTTGCTGGTTTTCATAGGCAAATATATTTTTTCTGCATAAATATGTTCAGTCTGGAAATCTGAATAGGTATCCAAGCCATTATCTTTAAAAAAGAGGAAAATGTGGATCCTTGGAAGCTATAACTCATGCAAGAGGGACAAACCAAAACCAATTTACCTACTAATCTACTTGAAACCCATTTCAATACATGGCTTTTTCTTCTTGTGAGACCTCTCACTTTATAATTGTTTCAAACTAAATCAGATGTCCGAGGTTTTAATTAACTCAGAATATTTTATAACAAAGTACTTCAGAAGAAAACAGAGGTTAGTTTACGAATGAATAAAGCTTAATTATTAATACATTTGTATTCTACATCTCCACAGTCCCTTCCCTTGTCCAGATCAGCTCCTTCATCCCTCACGCATGGTTTTCTGGGTCCCTTCAGACTGTCCTTTCTCCACTGGCCATTGCTCCCCTGAGGAGGCAAGAAGTGCAAGTGGTGGAGCAAGGCAGTGGCTCGGTGTTGGCTGATCAGCTGGGAGATTATATTGGTGGCAGTCTGGCACAGCATCAGGTTTACAGAAAATGATGTTATGTTCTTGCTGCGCATCTTTGCTCATCTGGACTCATGATAGAATTACTGTTAAACATTCATTTACATAAGAATTTCTTGACTGTGGGCACTTAAATAGTCTAAAGGGCTTCACTACATCTGTCTTTCACAATGGGGTTTTGAGTTCATTCTGGAAGGCCCAAGAGTGGGGAGAAAAGTCTGAAAATCAGTATCGTTGCAATTTCCTAAGTAGTTTTAGCAAATTGAGGTATAATGACATTCGACTATACCAAAAACCCCCAAAATTAGAAAATACACCTACAAAAGCTGAATGGCAAATATTGTACCACTAATATTCATTAAGTAAACTAATCATTGCATAGGTATTAAAAAAAAAAAAATTGCAAAGGAAGCTAATGTGGGCAGCCATCTGAAATGTTCACACAGCATTTTTAGAGTCTGATACACACAGTGTATATGAATTAAGATTATAAAGAAACACCATAAAACTAAGCATGCTTAGTTTATACATAGAGTAATTTATCTAGATTTGCAGAGTAAATGACTGAATAATTTCAGGTAACAAGGACTCATTCATGTTAATGGACACTAAATCAGATACCAATTATGATACTTTAAATGTCAACATCATTAACCTTGTTAATTATTTCACTGTCAAAGGAAGGGTACAAACAAGTGTGTACCATATTAAGAAGAATAACAAAAGCTGCTCTTTAGGGACAGTTTTTGTAGTTGATGGTAGTTGAAGAAGCAGGTACAAAATTTTAATCACCCATCCTTAATTTTCAAACAGTCTTAAAATATTACTATTGGATTTAAGGTTAAATATAAATTTGTGTCCAGAATTCTAATTAGAAATCTTACTAATTTACCTATTAAAGGGACAAGTAGAGTAATTCAAGGAAAATCCTGTTTGTCCCAAAGACAACAAAGTGTTTTCCACTGTAAGCAAAGATCAGGTTAATGACCACCTGAGGAACCTGAACATACATAAATCTATGACAAGATGCATCTCAGAATCATCATGAAATTGGTTGATGTAACTACCAAGCCACTCTCCAGGATATTTTAGAAGTTATGGCAGTCATGTGAAGTTCCAGGGGATTGGAAAAAGGGAAGATTTGTACCCATCTTTAAAAACGTTATAAAGGAGGACCCTGGGAACAAGTCCGGTGATGACTTGTTGATGATCAGCATCACCTCTGTGCCTGGGAAGATCATGGAACAGATCCTCCTAGAAGCTATGCTGAGACACATAGAGAAGAGAGTGGTGATTCAGGACAGCCAGCATGGCTTCATCAAGGGCAAGTCTTGCCTGACCAACCCAGTGACCATCTATGATGGAGTTGACTACTTCAGTGGACAAGGAAAGGTTGACAGATGTCACTTACCTGGACTTCTGTAAAGCCAACAACATCCTTCTCTCTAAATTGTCAAGAGATGGGTTGGATGGGTGGACTGTTTGATGAATAAGCATTTGCAGTCAGTCACATCCAGAGGGTAGTGGTCAATGGCTCAGAGTTCCAGCTGACATCAGTGGCAAATGGTGTTTCACAGGGGCCCATATTGGACCAGTGTTATTTGATATCCTAATAAATGACAAACCAGCAGCATCAGGTGCACCCTCAGTAAATTTGCAGATGACACCAAGCTGAGTGGTGCAGTTGACACACCTGAAGGACAAGATGGCACCCAGAGGAGGCTGACAAGCTCAAGAACTGAGAACATGGGAATCTCATGAAGTTTGGCCGCAAGACCAAGTGTGAGGTGCTGCACCTGGATGGGGGCAACCTCCCAGTATCAGCTCGGGCTGGGAGATGAACAAATGGAGACCAGCACTGCTGAGGACTTGAGGGTGCTGGTGGGTGAGAGGCTGGACATGACCTGGCAAAGTGCATTTCCAGCCCAGATACCAAGCATGTCCTGGGCTGCATCCAGAGCAGTATGGGCAGCAGGGTGAGAGAGGGGATTCTGCCCCTCTACTCTGCTCTGGTGAGTCCCCACCTGCAGTGCTGCATCCAGCTCTGGGGTGCTCAGGACAGGAATGACATTGATCTGTCTGAGCAAGTCCAGAGGAGGGACATCAAGATGATAACAGGGATGAACTACTACTCCTACAATGAAAGGCTGAACTCTTCAGGATTGTTCTGTCTGAAAAAGAGAATACTTGGGGGTTATCTGATTGGACCTCTAAAGTACCTGAAGGTAACCTACAAAAAAGCTGAAAAGGGACTTCTAACAAGGGCATCTAGTGACAGGCTTGTGAGACTTGTGTGTACAGCTGCAAAGATTAATCCTCTGAAATAAGAGTGGAGAAAGCAGAGCTGTCTCTCTCTTTGGATCTTGACCAGTGGACCTTGACAAGACACAGTGGAGACAGAATAAAACCAGAACATGCTTGAAAGACTATAAAAGATGGAATGTGATGAACCCTAGCCTCTCTATGAGCAGTACAGACACTGAACAGTGAGGCTCCCAATCAATCTCAAAATTCAAATCTGAGAGCCCTAACTCCCAAGTAAAGCACTTCTCTGGGTGGTTGTCTGGGAGAAGCGTGTCATGCTCTGGGTTAACAAAAGTAAGAGATCAGCTAGAGTGGTAACATTGCAGTGCCACCCTTAACAAAGTTTTCTAAAACATCAGCACTTTATGTACTGCTGAAATTACAAGTACAGTAATTTCACGACCATAAGGCGCACCGGACTATAAGGCGCACCCGCCGGGAGTCAGCAAAATTTGCAACATGTAGAT
>PYHW01010706.1:485093-492593 GCA_013186435.1 Turdus rufiventris
ATTTTTATTTTTATTTTTATTTTTATTTTTATTTTTATTTTTATTTTTATTTTTATTTTTATTTTTATTTTTATTTTTATTTTTATATAGTGGCAATGTGAAGGCATGTTTTTCTATTATCCAAAACACTTGAAATGCAGGATGCAACCTCGCCCACATCTTGTTTCCCAAAAGTAATCCATGCAGTTCTTTTTTGACTATGCTCTGCTGCCATTTATCTTCAGAACTAAAAAAAAAAAATGTTTCTGTTATTTAACTCTATACCTGTACCTATTCAAGTATGAATATTTTAGTCCTGTGTTCTACTTTCACAGATTTACCTGAAGCTGTCCTTTCTGTTCTGTTTCTATATAATTGTTCTTGCTCTGTTTCCATTTCTCTTACCATTGTGATTATTCTTTTATTCCCTCCCTCCCATGTTCTGCTCTTCTATGTAGGTTTTTGGGCAAATTTAAGTAACAGTACAGTTTTGAGAGCTATTCACATTTATTTTTCGTTTTTCCAGTCAATAATGGCTAATATAGTTCCCTACTCTGTCTTTTAAAGCAGTAAGTGGTCTCCATCTCTTTCTTCTTCTTGCCCTTCCTTTTTTTTTGCAGTCTAAAATTCAAATCCTTTATCATTCCTTTATTGCTTGGACTCGAGAACTGTTACTGCTTATTTTTTTAAGGCTTCTGCCTTGATACTTGTAACTGAAAGTAGCAAACAAAATCAGTACATATTTCTCATGCCTTCAGCAATAATGCTTCTGTCTATATATATACAGCACAGATTCTCTGTAAAACAGTGTCTAAACTTTAAGCTATAACCAAGCTGAGCATGATCAAAGTTAGTTCTGGATGGAGATGACTCACTGCGATTTCCTCAAGGGCAAAGACCTGACACCTGCAGTTCATAAATTACTGGATTAATGTGCATATGCATAACCTCCAACATTTTACTATTTCAAATAATAATAGCAATAGCAATAGGAATAGCAATAACAATAGCAATAATAAATAAATAAAACATCCAAGAAATTGTTACAGTATGGAATGCTGCCTTTTAAGCTCTTGCAGCAGCCATATGGCAGAGACAACCCTTCCTCCACTAGCTTGGTTGAGGATTCTTTTACTGACCAGCCTCTCTGGGTGCATACTAAATAGAACACTGAAATCTGATCACCTTTATAAGCAGGCAGATCCAAAGCATAACTTAACATTAGAGCTTTACTGTTTTTATTTAACTGTAGCACAAAATTGTATTTGTAGCAATCTATTAGAATTATAGAATCATTTAATTTGGAAAAGACCATTGAGATTTAGTCCAATCATTAACTCAATGCTACCAGCCTAGTCTTACAGTTTACTGCTCTTCTGCATTATATAAAATTATATATTAAAAAAACAAACCAAAACAAAAACAAAGCATGTTCCTTTCTTCTTGTTGTACTTGTAAGATATAACCTTAGCAATTGTGAGGTAATTTAGTTCCTAGCCTCAGAGTAAATTATATCCTCCTCCTGCTGCTAAGTTGCATGATCCCTGCAGTGTGGGTGATTATTCTCTGCTTGCCATTACAATGTACAATATAGAGAAACACTGAAAGAAAGCACAGGAAATACAAGCTCGTTTTCAACCAAGTTTATGGCATTTTTTAGTGTGGCTGAAAATAGACAGAAATGGGATTTAGCCAGTGTTGAACAGACTGATGTAGGCAATCTGAGATGCCAGCCATAACAAAAATTCCAATTTATAGTAAACACACATGAGGAGATCAGATGGGACTCTGGGACACTCAAAAAATGTGATTATTGCACACTATTGGAAGAACAGTTCATTCACTGGACAATAACGTCACTCTTTCTTTACGGCAGATATGAGGCAGTATTGCACATGTTTGCACTAGCAGCTCTGAAATTATAATGCAGTAGCTAGATTGGTTTATTCCCCACAGATTTTTTCTTACTATTCAGAAGAAAAGAATTAAAACTAACTTTGTGTTCTTGTCATAACTAGAAGCACCAATCTTTCCTCAAAAATGAAAAGCATTTCTCTTATGCACATTTTTTCCAATTAGTTGCACACTTAGTAAAAAAATACGTATATAATACTATCTAAACATTTATTCTTTGAAACTAAGATGAATGTGAGACAACAGATATTTTGATTTTGAAGTATCTCTGAAAATGTCTAGGAGAATTTATGTTGGCACCTTACTGTAAATACTGGCATTTCAATTACCATGCTAAAATTTACAGTCCCCTGGAAAAATTCACTTAAATTAGTCTAAGTTTACTTTGAATACATTTAAATATTTAGAATAGAACCATTCTGAGAAGTTTTCTGCTGTTTATTCCCCTAAAGTAGCTCTGATGCAAGTCTTGTGACAGTAGCTAGACTATACTGAAGTGGTAGGTTAGATAAAGTTCAACTTCTAAGCCACATCATGATTAAAATGAGCTGGTTAAAGAAGCTGATTGAGTATGAGAGATTACTTTTATCACAGAATAAAATAGTGGAATGGTTTGGGCTGAAAGAGAATCTTTAAAAGTAATCTAGTCCAACCTCCTACCACGATCAGGGACATCTTCAACTAGATCAAGTTGACCTTGAATGTTTCCTGGGATGAAAAATCTACCACCTTTCTGCACAACCTGTTCCAGTCTTTCACTCCCCTCATCATAAAAGATTTCTTCCTTTCATCTCATCTGAATCTAATCTCTCTTAATTTAAAGCAATTAATCCATGTTCTGTCACAACAAGCTCTGCTAAAAAGTTAATCTCTGTTATATAAGACCCCTTTAAGTACTGAAAGGCTGCATTAAGGTCTGCCTGAAGTTTTGTCTTCTCAAGTCTGAACAGATGATGTTCTCTCATCCTGTCCTCATAGGAGTGGTGCTTCATCCCCTGTGATTGCTTTTGTGGCCCTCCTCTGGCCTCATTCCAACAGGTGTGTATCTCCCTCTTGCTGGGGACGCCCAAGCTGGATGCAGTAGTCCATATGGGGTCTCATGAGGGCAGAGTAGACAGGAACAATCTCCTCTCTAGACCTGTTGGTCATACTTGGTTTTCTACAGCCCAGGATACTGTTGTCTCTCTGGGCAGAGTGCACATGGCTAACTCATGCTCAGTTTCTCACTCACCAACCACTCCAAGCCCGTGTCTGCAGGGCTGCTCTCAATCCAGCCTGCATTAGTAGAACAGTTTGCTCTGACCTGGGTGCAGCACCTTGTACTTGGCCTTCTTGAGCCTTATGAGATTCCCCACTTCTCAGGCTTGTCCAGTGCCCTCTGGACAGAAGCCCATTCCTCAGGCATCTCGTGTTTTCCACTCAGCTTGGTTTTCTTCGGGCAAATAAATGTGATAGCTATTGTTTACCATTGTATACAATGGTAAACATGGCATACAAATGTGTTTTTTCCATATATTTTTAACATTTTACTAACCTTTCATCAGAATGCAATGTTCCAGTTTAAGTGTGTTGTTTTACGAGACACTCTAGGTTTCTGTCTGGTTTGAATTCCTCTTACACAACCAGTTTATAATTGGCTGTCTTTTTCTCCCCCTCTCTTGGGTATTTTCTTCTGAAGTTTTCATCAGATATTCAAGGTCACTATGGCTGGTTACCTAATCTGCATCTTCTTTAAACTAAATATTTTATTGTAATCCTTTCTAATCACAGCAAAAGTCAAAGAAAGCAAGCTGAAAAATAAGTAGATTGTCACTGCAATCCCTTGAACTAAAGCTTCAACATCTACAATGGAGAGAAGGAATACTCTGTCATTTCTACACCTGCTTTCATCTGCTCTCTTGGGTTCTTCCTGCTGTGAACACCCTGAAGGCTATTTCTCCTCTGAGTACATAGATCTCTTTTTAAGCTGCCATCTTACACACTTAACATTCTGTGCACTTGAGTGCGCTTACCATTTGCTTTTTGCTGCAGCTATATATAATATTAAGAGAATATCAGTGTCGAGGTGCTTTATCCGCAAATGTACAATGGGATCAGCAGGTTTTACAAAACATTTATCAACTTAACATTTGGAGTTTTCACTCTGCTTTCATTTGAAAAAGCAAGTGCTGCTACAAATGGTTTTCTCTAGACAAAGTGGTATTCAATTATTCAAATTACTTTAGGCTATAATAGTTGTACTAAGCATTGTTCATTTTATTAATGGTGAACACTGTTAACATCTTAGTGATATTTTAATTCACTGCCTAGACAGAGATTTGTGAGTAAATATAACAAAGTAAACAAGAAGATACAGCTAATTTATTGGACAAATAATATGCATAGCTTGCTAAACTGCTAAAGTCTTACTTGAAGTGAAATAATTATTTTGTAATCTAGACTACACATTGTATAATGTAATCAGATGATAGTGATTAGAAACAACAAAAAATTCATTGGCAAAACCCTTTTAAAATGAATGTTTTCTGTAGGGGAGAGGAGGATGGAACCAGTTATTGCAAGCAGAAGAAGGGAAGAAATCTGAAAGTTACATTACAGTTCTGTAGCCTGCCTAAAATGGAATTTCTATGTATCTGAAATAATATCCCTCGTACCTTTCAAGATGCCATGCACTTTTCTACAAGATTCAAAAAATAAGCATGTTTTTTAGTATTGAATAACAATTTTGGTTATGGTAAGAACTATCTTAAAATGAACAATTCATTCCTTAAGGTAGTCTAAGTTATCTATGCTTTAGGTTTTACCATATTTACTCAGATCGTAGTACCTTATGCCCAGATACCTGGCTTCTGAAGTCTATCAATTTCTGCTGAGTCTTTTTAACAGACCCCAAAACCAGCTTTAATTAAATGTTCTGCTTGATGGAATATTTGCAGATCTTTCTGCAATTCCAAATAAAACTTGTCTGTGATTCAAACAGGGTTTTCAAAAAATGCCTCCCACAGATTACTATAATTCATAGAATAGAGTAATCTCCTGGCAGGTACCAAGCTTTTTTTGACTGTCCATGTTACTACTTGAGTGTTTTGACGGAATATAAGACTTAAAGAAGCAATGAAATCCCCATTTTCCCAAAAGATTAAGAAGTGAGGATGGATAATAGTATATAAAAAAGTAGCTGATACTGCCTCCTCTTCCCAAAGGAATAAATAAGCATCATATTTCCATTTTTTCCCCTGATATTAACCCATCAAACAGAGGCTTACAGCCTTCAATACCTAATCTTTTGAATAACAATATTAAATATATTTAAGTACATATTTAATATATTTAAAAATTGCCACAGACCAAGTTGAAAAAGATCTGAAATACAGAACAGGTGATTAGCAAAAATCAAATTGTAGAGAAATATTGCTTTCTATTATTTGTGTGCCAATACTAAAAACATGTTAATAATGCTTTCAATAATGCATCTAGTCAAATAGTGTATATCCTTGACTGCAATAATAACCTGATACTAAATTTCAGTTAATCCTCCTAGCTGTCTAATAATAATAAAAAAAAAACAAAACAAAACCAAAAGCAATATTCTGAACTCATTCAAATCATTCAAACATTATAGTAATTTTTCAACTTTTTTTTTTACTAAAGGTGTTTAAGATCACCTATTGATTATTTCACTTGACTAGGATCCTAAATAGATTTAATATCTGTATTTATTTTGAATCATACAATCATGTGTAGCTGGTACAAAAAATGTGATTCAAGGACAAGTATCTAGAAGACTTGGTTGTTGTTTTTATCAATCGACACAGTGGTATTATGAAATAAATTACAATGATAAGTGTCTTCCATAAGAAGCATTAGAGGAACAGACTTTAAGAAGAAAGTCAGTGGTGACATTCAGCAGCTGTATCTATGCAAAGAAGTTCCTCTACAGTAATATAGTTATACAGATAAGCTTTGTGGAGTCTCATAATAAAATAGTTTCTCAACAGAAAAATAAAAGAAGAAAAAAAAATCTGGGGAACCAATAAATCTCATTTTCATCTATTAATGCTATGATAATTTGGGCATAATCAGTGTTAATTTTATTTAATAATTAATGTTCTGTTTAATGATGATACTTTTACTTCTCTTTGATTTTATTTAAAATTTTCATGTACATTTTTGAAAAGAAAAATTTAAAATTGCTGTTAATCCCATAGGAAAAAAAAATGTTTCTTTTCTCTTCATGAAAGATTTCTTATGCAGATTTTTATGGAGAAAAATATTGTAATTTCTCCAAGTTAGACTTCTTAAGGAATTTACTAATAGTAACATGTCCTCCCAAACCCTCACACAAGAGTTGCATATACATGAAATTTTAGCCTGGGAAGTCTGCCCTCAGTAAATGTATTTAATGGGTGGACATGGTCTTCTTTATGCTTTCATTCATAGCCATCTGCTATGTGGGCACTGTTCCCATTCACAAGTGAATTGGAAATTTTCCTTAGAGTATTCATGACAGGAAAGAGGAAAAATAAACCAAGGCTTTCCCCTTCTACCAGAATATTTTTTTTCCTGTTTATAAGCCACTGGCATAAAGGTCTTTGCACACTGAGGGAGTATGTTTCAGAAAAAAAATTCTGAAAAGTAGAAAAACATAATGAGAAGCAAAAGTCCTGCTACCAGTAGGTTTTGTTGCAATGGAACTGTAGAAAATAAAAATAACCACTTCTGGTGAGAAAATATATAAATAAGAACGTATCAATATGATAGGACACTCTCAGCAAGTAAAATTCTATGGCAGAAAATAACATTAGAAAATAAAATTTATTCTAGAGATAAGGGACATTCTTCAGAGAACAGGTATAAGTACTACTGTTTCCATAAAGGAATTTGCTATTCTGAACTCCATGTCTGTGTAATTAGATATCTGTGTAATTAAACCAGCAAACAGATTCCCAAGCACCTTAGAATGATGGGTCTCAAAATAAGCTGAGTAAACTAAAACTATAGAAAATAAAATGAGCAGGGATTTGCTTGTTATGTGTTTACAGACCAATAGGTCTGAATTCACCAGGGAATTGAGGGAAGTTGAAGTTTTAGTGAGTATATGATAAAAAAAGGAGCTTATGGGAGAGCAATGTACCTTTCTTCCTCACACAGAAAATTTCTGTTTTCATCGTTGTGGACTGTTAGATTCGGAAAGAGGAAGATGATGACAAATCTTCTAAACTATTTCCATTGTTTCTGTCTTCCAGACAAAATTAAGTCAGTTCAGAGAATGAACTGTGAATGAATGTGATTAACTTAAGGGGGCAAAACTGAATCCTCTCTTTTTGGAAAGAATAAAAAAGAGGTTAAATTACCTTTTGATAATGAAGGAGTACACAACTGAGGCAAAATCAAATTGTAAAGGTATGGTGATGACTAGGAAAAAAACATTAATAAACCTACTAAAATGGTGCTGTGGGAATTGGTTCTCCTACCATGATTTGCTGACACAACATTTTCATTGCCTAAAAATACATACTGCCTTCAACACTGTTCCTACTTTATTGAATTTTATATTCAAATGCCAAGCAACTTAATTCTCATAGCACTGAAGAAGAAAGCATTACT
>PYHW01010706.1:495093-496144 GCA_013186435.1 Turdus rufiventris
ATGAGATCAAAAGAGGAAGATATTCCTTAGATACACAAAAGACTATAGGAGCAGATTTTGTACCTTATTCACCTACTTTGCTCCTCTATTTTTTCTAATGCTAGTACTTCCTCTTCTCTTGATTATACATTCTAAAAGGAGCATTCTATTTTTAACTTCACGTGAAAACTAAACAAAATAATCCCTCCAAAAACCCCTAGAAATCTGCTTTATGTCCTCTAACTGAAAAGGCAATAGAGTTATCATGCTTTAATAAGCACACAGATTTCTGCTAATCCATTTCTAACAATTGTTTAAAAATACAGAGTATTCTTCACATTCCTGTAGGAATACATAACTGAGACAGGTTTTTGTGGGGTTTTTTTTTGTCAGTAAAGACGAGGGAATATTTTAAATAAGCAAGCAATCTTCTGAAATGCATCATTTTCCCACCCCCAATGCACATTATGAATCTATATTCATTCTGTGTTTTTCCCACCACATCTTCTGAGCAATGTTCAAACAATTTTTAATGAATCCTGGTCTCTATACTTACTCGCTGTGGCTTTCTTTGTATATCCAGAAAGGGACACAAGACTGAAAATTATAGCAGACAGAAATATAAGGTGTGTTAGGAGAAGATAAGTTACTTTCAGAAAAGTAATTTCAATTATTACTAACAATCTGTGCTGGTGTTGCTCTGTAGCCTTCAAAGAGTGCTTGTAAGAGCAAAGACAATGTTTTACTCACTGTCAGCAACTGTAGCTATGCAGGAATTAGCTGATATGAACCATCACAGAGATGAAAATAGCATTTATAGGGACTGCAAAAGAAAATGAGATGCTCTGTTACCTAAATTACTTGAATTAAATTTTCATTGGCCTCACTGAATATTAATCACCCACACAGTTTGTCTTCACATTGCAACCAAAATCTTCTGTCATTCTTATACATGTATACCTCAAATCCTTTTTCTTTTACATGTACAGTAATTTCACGACTATAAGGCGCACCGGACTATAAGGCGCACCCGCCGGCAGCCAGCAAAATTCACAACATGTAGATCAGATAA
>PYHW01010706.1:496926-514466 GCA_013186435.1 Turdus rufiventris
ACCGGACTATAAGGCGCACTTCCGGGTTTGGGGAAAAATTTTAGTCAAAAGGGTGCGCCTTATAGTCGTGAAATTACTGTATTTAGAATTGTATATCACAGAATGACAGAGTAAGCTGGGTTGGAAGGAACCCCCAAGAATTATTAAGTCCAACTCTTGGCCCTGCACAGCACCAGCCCCAAGAATCACGCCATGTGCCTGAGAGCATTGTCTAATTGTCAGGGTTGGTGCTGTGACCACTCCCCTGGGGTGTGGTTCCAGTGCCCAAACACCCTCTGGGTGAAAAATCCTTTTGAAATATCCAACCTAAACCTCCCCTGACACAACTTCAAGTCATTCCCTCAGTTCTTGTCACTAGTCCCTAGAGAAAAGACTTCTCCTCAAAAGGAAATTGCAGACTGCAATGAGGTCTCCCCTCAATCTCCAGGCTGATCAGACCAAGTGACCTCAGCCATACCTCATAGGGATTTCCCCTCAAGGCATTTCACCATCCTCATTGCCCTCCACTGGATGCTCTCTAATAGTCCAATATAAACTGCATGCATTATTCAAGGCAAGGCTGCCTTATGCAGAGTAGAGTTTAAGCATAAACATGATACATTCTAAAGGAAGAAATAATTATATTACCAAAGGTTAGATAATACTGTAGTATATATCATTGCAATTTACCATTCCAACAGTCCTTGCACATTGGAGTTTTATAGAAAATGTTAATCTCTAAGCATGAAAGTGTTTTCCTAAATTCAAACCCAACCCCTAATCTAAACAGCACATCCTTAGTGCAAAAAGGTTGCAGTATCTGAAGAGTGTACCTTGTGGTAGAGAAATTCAATGATATTTGACAATTATTTAATTACTATTTATATTATATTATATTATATTATATTATATTATATTATATTATATTATTAATATAGTATTAAAATTGATATATTGATATATTGGTAATGTTATTAATATTTATATTATATTATTAATAGTATTATAATGTATTATTATAACTAATATTATTAGTTAATAAAAATTATTAACTAATAGTTATTAGGAGCTAAAAGGTAGAGTTACCTGTCTCAAACACTGTTAACACCACAGAAGGGAAGAATTTATGATAGGAAAATGCTAATTCCAGGCCTGGAAGAGGCCTGGCAGAGATCTGGTTAGCTCATCCTGTTCAAGGCATTCAGAAAAAAAAACATCATCCACTGACAGACTGTGAAAAGAAGCAACTGCTCATATGTATCTAACTGGTCAAACAAAGATCCCCCAAGTTATGGGAGAGATGGCATCTGTGACCACCAATGACCACAACATCCCCCCAGACATGCCTCTGTGGATACATGGAACTTGGTCTATATAAAAGTGGCATGTCCAGGTGCAGGGAAGATATATTCAATGATCTCAGACCTAGGGGGAAATTAACAAAGCTTGGAAAGAAGGATATGTGACTGATAATGGGTACAGAGAAAGCAAAATTTAGAGGCCATGAGGACATTTGGCATAACTCCCAAAATAAGAAAGAAACTAATAAAACCAACTCTGCAACAGTGATGAAATCAGCTCTACCTGGGTAAAAGGTAATTACTGCAGAGATTGCAACCACTGAGTAAGGGACCATCGACCTAAGAAACCCACTGACTCAAGTCAAAGATTGAGCATGCAGATTAATTGACATTAGAAATGAGAGAATCATTTAACCAATAGGAGATATAATACTAGTCAATGAAGAAACTATGTAACTTGTAGCCAACAAGAATTATTTTCTTTGTCTGCTAAAATTTATAAATAATGAAAAGATTTTTATAGTGATGGACTCTGTGGACCCAGCACCTCTTTCTGCACAGAACATACAAGAAGACTGAACTGAGTCCCCTGCCTCATCACCAAGAATCCCAAAATGATGGAACACCTCTCACCTCTCCCTCTCCACCTCTCTTTTCCACACTTCTTTGCCTCATCTCCCTTTGCCCTCTCTCCTCACCCTACTCTGCCAGTTCTTCTCCCTCTCCTTCTCCCTCTCCTTCTCCTTCTCCCCTTTTCTACTTTTCTGTCTCCATTACACATTTATTGTTAAAAACACTCCATATAGTTGACTTCATCAGATGGTCTCGTTTGCACCTTAATTTGAGCAGAGGCATCTCCTGCTTGTTGGATCTTAAGATTAGTGAAAAGAAAAAATCACTCTGTCATTTTTTTATACCTATAGGTTTTTAAATTATAATATTTAGCATCCTAGTCAGTTTCTTAGTCAGTCTCTTTATAAATGCTTATGGGCCAAAATCCAAAATTGCACTCACTTTTCATTATGATTCTTAAGAAAGTGGTAAAGTTTAACAGAAGCCAAACATGAGAGTTGCTATCCATTACATCTGTAGAAGAGATGATATCCAAAAAGTAGCGCATAGAGTCCAAATGTTGATGAGAAACAAAGTTAACTTTTCTTACTTTTTAGCCAACTGAGGAAGGTTAGTGGGTATATTTCTTCAAAGCTTAAATGCATTTCTACTAAACACTTTTCTTCATAAGTTCATTTGCTGAATACACTTTGTAAAATCAACTGATGAGTTTTGGGCTGTGCCTGGATCTTGCAGCTCTTCATCAGAAAGAAGCAAATTAGAAAATCCCTGCCTGCATTCCTTTAATGTTAACTGGTTGCGCATTTGGGTAGGAGTTAATTGTCTTTTATCTCCATTACATGTATCATTCAATTAAGTCTTCATTATGTTTCAGTGAAACTACTATGTTTTTAAAGATACATATTAATTTCTAGACATAAGATCCTTCCTCTCATTTGTTTTAATATACAACAAGGTATCAGTCCCTAATGCAGCATCCTATAACATTCCTATGATGAACTGAATTGAAAACACGTATTACAAGCGCTTCCAGGTATTTACAATTCGCTCATTGCATCTTTTTCTAAGTGTATCTTGCTTTTCAGGCTGAGCTACACACCAGCTCATGGCAAGAAGCCTTAAAGAATCTCAAACTATCTGAAACAATACCAAAAAGGCAAGTCAGCTGTCTCCAGACCAACTCATCCATCCTGGGCAGTGGAGGTCCTTCAAACAGAGATGATATAAAATTTGTATAACCATAACAATTCTTCTGATGGTACTAGAAACCTATACAATATAAAGTTGTTTTCATTGCATTCATGGCCCATTTGCCTTCAAATTAAAATGAGTGAATGGTGGCAAATAGCTAATTTTCCTTTAAGTTCAGGGATTTCATGTTGTGCTGTAGTGAAGTTGATGCTTTATTTTCTCACACTTTACTATAATCTTTTACTTAAATGTAAGAATGTTTTTACTAAAACAACAAATATTTGTGAGAGATGGATTATTTATTTCTTTCCTAGAAGCACTATGACAGGTATTTACTGAACATCTATTTTCAGTTCATTGAATATCATATCTGTAAAATTCTGTTCTAAAATTAATGACATTAACAGAAATTTTAGCAGCAACTCAGAGGGAAGTTGTTTTGTTGCTTTTGCAACTAGTAAGTCAAGGTCGCAAATCCAAATTTTCTTATTTTCATCTAAGTAAAAGGAAAAGAAGATATGGACCAAGGACAAAATAGTAGTGAGGAGATACTGAAAAGTTAAGTGTTCAGAGACTCAAATGAAGAAAGAAATTTATAGATGAAAATGAGACTGCTAGGAGAATATGAAAGCTTAAACTGGTTACTTATTACATGCTTCATTAATTAATTAATCTACTACTTGCCTAAACATACTTTCAGAATACATAGCATGTCAAAATGAAAGTGACCATGGTCTGTTTTCCTCAGTCAAAAAGCATGTGAGAGGAAGCCAGCTAAATCTTATCACAGAAAAGCTTGTCTCCTGCTGACATGAAAGGGAACTGCACAGCTAAAGCTCTTCAAAGGCTTTGAAGATGTACAGCATTGTAATAGTAGTCAAAGAGATTGTGAATTTGGGAGTGTGTCATCTGATGGGTGCCTTATAACTGAATGCCTTTATTCCACCTCTCTGTGTTACTCTTTAACCTACTCAAAGAGATCACGCCAGTGTCACACCACTCAAGCAGCGACATCTTTCACCATGAGTCACTGACATCAATCACTCTTGCTTTTTTAGCACACCACAGAAAAAAAACCCAATCTGGCTTTGTTCCCTATAAGAGATTTTGCACTTTTATGTTAATGTGATAAAAGAAAATACAAAAGCAACCCAAAATTATTCAACATTTAAGAGTGTAAAAAAACTTCATGACATTCAATGACATTGAAAAAGACACCTGTAGCATTCACATCTTTAAAATATTCTAACTTGGCCATATACATAACTGACACAATGAATGCTGAAGTGACTTAGACACAGTATGAACAAAATTATGGGATATAGCACGAAAAGATTTATATTATCCATATCACTTTTCTCCATCTATGAGCAGGTGTGTGACTGAATGTGTTTCCTTTTATGAATCTTTAAAGATGAGGCACATGTAAGCATTTCGTGTAACCTTTTGAATGACACAGATGTGCATTCTAATAATTCTGCACTTCTAAATTGAATTAACTTGTTATGAAACAAAAAAAAATTATTTAACTTACAAATCTATAAATTTAGACTGTATTTAGAGCCTTAGAGATATACAAAATCCCAAGTATACCAAATTAATCCAGAGCGAGACTAGCTGTGCACAATTTTCTAGACAGGTCAGCTGGTTAAAAACATAAATTTTATTTCTGTGGTTTCTAGCACTTGAATCCTGTTTCATTTTTCACAGAGTTTAAGCCTAATTTTGCTTCCCAGCTTTAGGTTAGATATTGCCTTCTTCTATGAGCACTAACTGAATTAAATATTTGAGTTTCACCAGCCTTCCTGACAATTCAATCAGTTCAATCAACATCTATTTTTGTTAGGCTAAATTCATAAAACAGCAGTAAAATAAGGATTTAATTCTCATTCTCTTATTTTATAAGTTAAATGGTAATGAATTACAAGGTCAGTCATAGCTATAAAATTCTAAAATAAATAACCTTGGTACGTGTTCATTACAGAGAAATACATCTTTATTTTTGATAACCAAGTGGTGAAATAAGATTATGCTATTGGAATAATTAATTGGAAATTATTTCCATCACAAAAATTGTATTTTATATTTCATCAAATAGCAAATAAATAAGTAATCATTACTAATTTTTATTGACTGAGATTTTTTAAAGCACAGGATATTTTGAAAGTAGAGTCAAATACATATTTTTGAGACCATTTCAAGCATTGTCATTCAGACTGAAGTAATTTTTTAACTGAAAAGTAAAATAACATTTTTGCATTCAGTGAAAGAAAAAATAGAATTCATTGCATTTTGATGAGAAGTGACATAAAGAGTGCATCAATTCTCTAATCCCCTCAGCATAATTTTTAAAATGTTAAATCTACAATCTGAGTAGGATATGTAAGTACCATTTAAATGTTACAGCTAGCCTCCCCCTATTTTGCAGTTTTACAGTTTGTGTTTTCTATTAAAATTTTCCCATTACAAATGCTTTCCCACCAACCCAATTTGCTTTTTAGGTTTAGAAACAAAGTGAAAGAACAGGCATGAAAAATCGGTATAAATCAGGTATAAGAAGATGACAGAAGGATCTGCTTTAACTCACTTAAGACTGAAGAGTCACTCTTCATCTAATTAAATTAAAAATATTTAAGACTATATTGGTATGAAGAACAAAGTATATAGTGATATAGTAAGAAAAATGAGTCAATCAAAATCAGTTGGGTGGATGATAATAATAGAACCTGGCTGTTGGGGTACCATTTGATTGGATTTATTGACTTTAGTAATTTATTGCTGGACATCATTCTTGATCCCTTTCACAGGCTAACACACAGGTACAACAAATTTAGATAACCCAATAAATTCTTACTCCCCCTTATGCTTCATAGTTTGGGTAGTTTGGGAGTAATACAGGTCACTGAACAGCATTCTCATAGATGCTGAAAAGGAATACTAAGTAAACCTTCCTTTTTTTTTTTGCTAAAATATGTATAAACCCTGGCTGAAATGGTTACAAATGGAAGTCAAAATAATGGTGACAAGTAATAATAAGTAATTTTTTTTATGTACCTAAGTCAACACAAACACTTCATTGGATCTGAAAGAAAACTATACAAAAAACCAAGAAGATACTTACTTGATGACTAACCAAGACCTTAGGAATATATTTTCCACCAAACAGTCTTGCAAGGCTCCACTGAAGATACCAAAAACCCGATAATTCTGTAGATTTCACTGAAACAGAACAACGAAGTTTTGAACATGATAATAATAAAAATGTTTTTCTTTGCAGGTTACTTAAGCAAACAGAAAACAGAAAGGCATTGGACCGTCCTTTGCAGAAGAACCTGTAGATGCTATGATGTTTATCCTGGTAAATCTATAGAGTGTGTACAACAGCAATTAACGGATTTTTATTTTTAAGCAGGTGTTCAAAACTGGAACTCTAAATAATTAAATGGACAGCAATGGTATTTTCAAGGTTTGTAAGTAGTTTGGGAGTAACACATAAATTCATATCTCATGCCAAATAGAGCAAAATGATCTAATTTGAAATCTTTTGAATAAAATCAAATTAATTACTGTCTTAGATAAATAAAGAGGCATTGAGTCTGAAACTTCAGAAATCACTAAAAATACTCAAACAAGAAAAATAATCTAGTCCTGTATTTGGACAAATTTAGAGCTAAATCTTTTGTAGAAAATATTTTTCTTTATTTATATACGTTACTTACCAGCCCTTCTCAAATATGCCCTATATAAATATAATCTCAATCTTAATCTATATATATCTATAATCTATAATTTTAAACACTTTCCTTAGTTATTGTCATCTAACTAATATCACAGTGTATGATGCTAATGAAAAAAGAATACATCAACCATGAACAACTTAAATAAAGATATATTAAATCACCAAGAAATTATTTTTCCATTGTTTCCATAGGGACCTTATCAGAATATCCAATGATATGCATTCCTAGTTAATGTGAATCCATAAACAGAATCTAGGTATACAATATAAAAACTGAAATAAACTTATCCATCTATTTTTTTTCACTTGATAAGCTTTAATGTCTATGAATCTATGGCACTGAAACAATCTGCTTTATAAGACAAGTTAGTTTTAAAAAAGCATGAGACTGATAATTACTCACTGTACTTGTAATTATACCAGGAAAATATATGAACTTCCTTTACCAGGAAGCTTTGTTAGCTTTACTGAAATGCACTGCTTGTTTTAAAATACTCATGAATCAGTCATAAGACATAGGGAAAATACAGGCAAGCCTAACCCTTGGTTTCACACACAGGTGTTTTGTTTTACCCCACAACAAGGTATCATTTTTCAAGCCAAGAAACCGTGCTACCGACAAGAAAGTTCTTAAATATACCCTAAAGTCCATGAACAAATGTTTGGGTCAAGGTATTATCAGAAATTGCAGAAATGGCTCCACTTTTACTGCCTCTCATTTGCCTCCTTGTAATGTAACTGCTAAGTATCAGAAATCTCTAGTAAACCCAGAGAAACTACAGAGTAACAGCTAGAAAAGCAAAAGTACCTACCTTGCACGGTGTAAGCCATTTATAAATAAAGTGTCAACTGTTCCAGAACAAGGCTTCTGATCCTTGGTTAAAACTGAAATGTATTATCAGTGACATGGCTTAATTCCCTTTGGGACTGTAATTCTTCCATTCAACAGAAAAAGTTTGGATGAGTTTTCTTTTTAAAATATTTTAAAATATTATGACTTGCAGACTTATCTGGTTCTTTCCACATTCTCTTATCCAGGATTTGTAAATCTGTAAATTTCTTCTTTGCTAAATTCTCTGTTTTAAACTTTGCTATCTTTTTCTGCCTTACTTCCTCTGATCTCCCCCTTAATATTTCTTTCAGTATTTCACTGGGATAATTGATCTCTTGCTAGGGTTAAAACTACAAGAACTGTTATTGATATCTTTATGAATTATAATTCTGTTAAGAATGACAGCTGAGTTGTTCTTCGATCCTGATGTGTTTTCTACTAGTACTGAGGTTCTGATGAAACACTGAGATGATGAGATATGTAGAAGTCATCATATCACTATTAATAATATATTAAGTTCATATGATTGACACTGTGATTTTAAGTAAATAATATATTATTTCCATGCTAATCATCAATTGCTGTTGTCATTATTAATTGGTTTTAGAGCTTTTTTCGTCTGAGCTACAATATTCACAGTGAATGGAACCCAATGCATTGAGCCATTATGATATACTTACAATTTTTTACTTCTATTAGTGTATTTTCTTAAGATCCCAACTTTGTCCAAGAATTTTTCTTACTCCTCTACATCACTCCTGTGAATTCATGACCAATTTTTTCTTTTTGATGTGATGTGTAATTAACTACCTGGTATTAGACTGGTAGTGACCTGCATGAGCCCTATTTTTTTTATGGGTTTGCGAATGTTCTGCTCAATGACATAATAAATAAGCTTAATATGCACTATAAATACTGAAGAGTATCATAATAAGAAGAAAAAAAAATCTCTTGATACATTGGAAATTACAAAATTTTGGTTCAAAGGGCAAATAGACATTAGTGGTCAGCCACCAACTTCTTTTGGACAGACATTGAGTGGGAGCAGATTGTAGGTGAGACTGGCTAAATATAGATGTTTAATGACATCTAAATGGGACAGTCAGATATAAAACTGGATTCTACAGTTGACCTTTTGAAACGGTTTTCTGGTCATGAGTAAATATCACAAGACATCTAACATGACATTAAGACAGCTAAATCCCACTCAGCTATGTGGTGATGTTTTCAAACCAGATTTGAGATGAGTCCTGAGTATGCCAAGAGCAGTGAAATGAAATCACTAGAGAAATATCTGTCCCTTTTAGAGGATGACTCCAGGAGGTGGGGTGTCACAGACTCTTCAGAGGAGATTAAAAAATGACAGTGAAAAGCTCAAATAGAAAAACATTCTGAGACAACAGAAAGAAAAAAAAAAAAACAACAAAACAAACAAACAAAAAAAAACCCCCAAAACCAAAACTACCACCACCAAAATGAAACCAACCAAGGAACATTATAAACACAACAAGCATGCTTTCCCAGAATAATTTCCCCTTGATTACTCAACTGAGTAATATGCTGAGCCCTACTGCTAGCTCTGCACTCTGCCTGCCCAAACCCGGTGAAGAATGCAAATCTCCAGCTTTAGGGTGAGCTGTGCTTGCCCTTTAGAGTATGGGCTACAAAAAGAGTATCTTATATATGTCATAGTTCAGTAGCATACACAAAACAGCTGGTGACCTGAGAGGAGGTATACAACCACGACTTTGTAACTCCTTCCTCCTCATTCTCTTTGAAGTGCTATATATTCGAAGATATTTTGTCTTCTAGAGTTCTTAATATTAAAGGTGGTACTTATCTAGAGAAGACAGCTTAATTGCAGAGAACTCATATTCCAGGGTTATTTAACATTATTCTAAAAGTAAGTGAGATTAATATTAAAGAACACACACTATATATATATTTTTTTTTTAGTTCTGCGAAACACCTACCAGACTTTCAAAGAAAAATTGCCTCAACTCTTACCTCTCACAAGCAAAGCAATTCTCATTGTTTTGTAAAATTCCTCTTCAAGCAACACCATATATATGTTCAATAATTGCTAATAAACCAAGGTCATAAAAAGTTATGTAGCAAATTCCTAGTTGCACCCTTCAGTCTGTAAAGTTTATTTACCCTTAGTGAGTTTCGTCTCTAACCACATGGCCCTGTAATGCAATGCTGTCATTGCCATTAGACAAATAACAAGCCATTACCTCTCCAGCCTGTGCAGTCTGCATCCCTAATGTTTTTAAGATCCCATTTTTTTGACGGGCTCAGCCATCTGCTGTCATCCAAGTGATTTGAGAATTCTGTTCGCCTACATGATCTGCAGATTTCATTGATATTGATACAAATAAAATGCACACATATACCAGGCCACATATTGTTTCTTTGTATTCTCTAATTAGGGATGCTATAAATATATTCCTTTTCCTTGTTTCATGAAATTTTATGGCTGAATTCTGAATTCCATGAAACTGTACGGGCAAATTCCCAGTGAATTTCTTGTGAAGAATTTTAATCCTGCTTGCATTAGACAAAACACAAGTAGAAATTAAGATTCTTAGATTTTGATCACATAAATTCATATGATTGCCACTGTGATTTTAAGAAAATATTTCCACATGCACTAAAGCATGTACAGGCATGCCTAAACTGATGTATGTTGTGTACCTGAACATTAGTAAAGCCTTTGAAATTATCTCCCACAGCATTCTCCTTCAAAACAAATCTGGGAGGAATGGCCAGTAGCCCAGAGTCCTGTGGAACCTTCCAGAAGGACTTTGACAAGTTGGAGATAAGCAGAGAAGAACTACCTGAAGTTCAACAAAAGAAATTGCAGGGTCCTGCACCTAGAGGGGAGAATAATGCCATGGACCAGGACAGGTTGGGGCCTGACCTGCTGGGAAGCAGTTCTGTGGAGAAGGACCTGAGAATCTGGATGGACAACAAACCATTGGCTGAGAAGGCCAATGGTATCCTGGATTAGGAATTATCTGCCTTTCTACTCAACCCTGGTGAAGCCACTTCTGGAGTGCTGTGCCCTGTTCTGGGCTCCTGAATACCAGTGAGACATGGGCCTCCTGGAGCAGGTCCAGCAGAGGGCTATGAAGATGAGTAAGAGACTGGAACATCTCTGTTATGAGGAAAGGCGGAGAGTGTCAGGCTTGTTCAGCCTTAAGAAGTAAAAACAGAGAGGACTCCATACATGTCTGTACGTATCTGAAGGAAGGGTGCCAAGAGGATGGAGCCAGGCTCTGCTCAATGGGGCCAAGCGAAAGGCAAGGGGCAGAAATGGATGCATAGGAAACTCCACTGGAAGTAAGAGGAAAAACTTCTTTATTGTGCAGATGACTTCATACAGGAGCACCAGAGAGGTGGTGGAGTCTCCCTCATTGGAGATGTTGGAGAACAGTCTGCATGCAACCTTGTGCAATGTGCTCTAGGATCACACTGCTTGAGCTGGGAGGTTGTATCCCACGACCCACTGTGGTCCTTTCCAACCTGTCTCATTCTGTGGTTCCGTGAAACTGGATGCCTGTGGCTCAGATGGGAGCACTCATCCCTGGGTAAAAGGCTGAATGCTCAGGAGCAGAGAGAGGTGGTGAGTGGAGCTGCATCCAGCTGGTGGTTTATCATAAGGGCTTTGTACTCGGACAGGTTCTGTTTAATATCTTTATTGATGATCTGAACAAGGAGATTGAGTGCATCCTCAGTTTGCAGATGACACCAATTTGGGCAGGAGCGTTGATCTGTGTGAGGGTATGAAGGCTTTGTAGATGGATCTGGAGAAAATGACCTCAAGTTGCACCAGGGGAGGTTTGATTAGATATTAGGAAAAAAATTATTCACCGAAATATTGGTCAGGACAAACACTGGCAGGAATAGGCTTCCCAGGAAGGTGGAATCACCATCTCAGAAGTGTTTAAAAGATGTGTGGATGTGGTATCTGAGGAGATGGTTTAATGGTGAACAAAGTAGTGCCAGATTTTAGGAGTCTTTTCCAGCCCTAATAACTCTACGATTCTGTGTGGATGCCTAATACAAGAGAGGATGTTAACATGCTCAGCATTAGCTTTGGGATGAACTTGGATGTAACAGCAGATGATTCAGAAGTTTTATGTTTAAATAAAGTTGATATTAGGAGATTTGATAGAAATAAGAGGTGCTACCTTCTGACTAATATCACAAAATATTTCAAGTGCTTCTGGTTTCAATTCTGTATTGTGGAACTATGAAGACATCAGTACAGACAAAAAAAGAGAAGTTATTGACAGCTATACCTTCTAATTCTCTGCTAAGGCTTTTGTTTCTACTGTCTCGAAAGTGAGTCATCTATTAAGTTAACATTAGAATTCAGATCTCATTTGTATATATCTTTCTTTAAGACTTGAAATCTGAACAGGCCAGTATAAGCTGCTCTATCTGAAGAATATAAGAAGGAATTCTCAGTACATCTCTAGCATTAACATTTCTTACAAAGCAACTACTGACATTTTACAAATCTTCAGTGCTAAATGTTTACTAAAACAAAAACTCTAATGGATTTCTACATGTATTACCTTTTAACTCTTTTTCAAGATAATTCTATTATATGGGCAATACTGTCTGCTTGACATCGTAAATATTGAAGAAATGGTGCAGTGGAGAGCATTTGACAACTCAACAATCAGAATAGGTTAAAACAGTAGTGCTCAGAAAGCTTGCTGAAATGTCTGCATGGTATTGTTGTTTTGTTTGGTTTTTATTGTTGTTTTAGAAGTCTTACCAGAACAGAGAGAAGACTGACATAAAAAATGGCCCTAAAAATGGAGGAAATGGCAAAAGTTAGAACAGGCTTTGTATATGTCTACAATACATGCATTCTCCTTCAGTGGAAACCTGATGAATGGAATGGAATTAAACCTGAGCTTATATACCAGACATGATCGAAACAGTTTTATCATAGCATTATTTCAGATAGGGATCTGAGAACTGAGAATAAGAAAGGAAGAAATTACCCCAAAAGTTTGGGGAAAACTCCAATACAAGATAATAATAGTATAAAAGAAGGTCCCTTAAAATCATCTGACAGACTCAGAAAGGAGATGTTGACAGATTCACAGCAGTTCCCAAAAATGTAAGTCCCATTTAACAGGTAGGAATTGGGCAATCTGTGGAGTGAATCCAGAGACCAGAAGGTACCTCATCTACTAGGAATGTCCAAAGATTAAAAAAAAAAAAAAAAAAGAAAAAAATCCAGCAGCTTTAAACTGTAAGTGTATTAAGCAAGCAAAAAAAGGTGCTGTAAACTGGAATATAAACATAGTTGGATAGTACAAACAACAACAGTGCATTTGTATTTTGCAACAGTGTGATAACATAACCACAAAGTAGGCAAGTATTTTGCCTAAGCAACTAACGTTTCTAGTGAGTAAGTCATATGAGGAGTGGCTGAGGCAGGTGGGGTTGCTTAGCCTGGAATAAACGAGGCTCAGGGGAGACCTTATTTTGTCTGGCAAGGTGGGGGTTGGCCTCTTCAGCCACAAAACTAGTGCCAGGATGAAAGGGCATAGACTCCCCTCTGGGAGGGAAGGTACAGCTTAGAAATCAGAAGGAATTTCTTCATGGAAAGGGTTGTTAAGCACTGGAATGGACTGCTCAGGGAGGTGGTGGAGTCACCACCCTGGGAGTGTTAAAGAAATTATTGGACATGGCAGTGTAGTGCTTTGGTCTTGTTGATAAGGTGCTGATCAGTCAAAGGTTGAAACTGATGATCTTGGCAGTCTTTTTCAACTATAATGATTCTGTGATTCTGTACAACACTGAAATCAAAGAAAAATATGTTTACCTAAAGAAGGACCTAAAGAAATAAAAGTGAACTTCGATGGCATTCTAGTAATTTCTAAAAACATGAAGCACACTATATAATAAAGAAGTAAAATATAATCTATATGAGAATATCTAAAATTCATCAAAAAATCAGAAAGTAATCACAAAAAGGGGACAGATTCTATCCAAGATTGAAACAGGTATGAGTAGCAAGAACATTAAATCGACAAATACAGATCCATATTTTGCCAGAATCTGAAATTATATAAATATTCAAATCTAATCACTAGAAGAAGAAAGAGAGTTTAACAATCTTAATGGGAAAATAAGTAGATCTAGAACTATATTAACTGCCAGCAGTTAAGAGGAAATTAGTAGTAGAGAAAGAGGGATTTAGGCTGCTAGTAAATTTAGAGAAAGTGTCAAAGTAAATCTCTCTAAGAAACAAGATATTGTCAAGAAAAATAACACGCGATTTCAAGAATTGTTTATACCAGCAACTTAGACAGTATAACATAAATACTTTAAATATTAGTGCAAGACAAACATGCAGAGAGGCAGAAAAAGAGGAAAGAAGAAAAAAAAGCAAGAATATCAATTAAAAAACATGGTGCAGTGGTAATGTTAATACAGCACACTACTGAATAATAAATACCTTAAGAAAATGAAAAACAAATATAAATAATAACTATAAAATAAGAAGGGATCGTGTGGAAATATTGATTATGAAATTCAGAACAGTTCATATGGACAGAAGAATCAAGTGAATTAAAGTAACTTTAGAAGGAAAAATAGGGGATTTTACTGGCAGCTGAAGTGTTGAAACCCTCCCTGCCAAATTTTTGCTTTGGATGACTGAATGTTCTACCCACTCCTTCATTCTTCATTCTGCAGGAGGCAGTGCAGCCCCATACAGATGCAGCCATACACTCTGGAGGCTGAGACAACTGCACAGTCATCTTGCCAAAGCAAGCAGAGCCCAAGCATTGGGCCCAGCACTCATTAGCTTACTAGGACAGCTTTAGACTTGATTGCAGCTTTAATGGTTGCACTGAAAATCAACACAGTTACCTGCAATTTTTACAGTGAGTTAGCACTAACCTTTCCCAGGAAATGGAATTTCTTGAAATACATCACAAAGTTGCTTCATCTCTGAAAACAGCTAACATTTTATTTACCTGTAAGTCACCAGATCAATAGGGAATATTTTCATAAGTGGTTTTGAAGAGGACACTAAGGAAGACTTGAATATAGAAAATAATTCCACAACTGCCTTGAAAGTTTGAAGGGACTAACACTGTGAGGGACATTGTGAAGGACAGTCGCAGTGCCTAAGTCAAACATCCTTACATCTAATCAACACATAAAAAAACCATCAAATATGTGTGTAAAGAGGATGGTTCCAGACTTTTTCAGTGGTGCTCAGTTACTGGACAAGGAGTAATGACCATAAACTAAAATGCAAAAGGTTCCCCCTAAACATGAAGAAGAACTTTATATTAGAGAGTGGCAAAATACAGCCAAGTTGCCCAGAGAGACTGTGGATACTCCCTCTTCTGAGATATTTCAAATCCACCAGGACATGTTCCTGTACATGTACGAATCCTATCTCCATTTTTGGCATATATGCCCAAGAGGTTATTTGCATTTTGTAGTATCTATATGCCAGAACCATGCTGGGTTTTGTCCAGCAATGAAATGACTTGAGAATTATGACACTTTATCCACAAAACTACACAGACTACAGAGGTACCTAGACAGGTGACACGACAGGTATGTTTTCTTGGAGAGACCTGTCAACAGCATTTTTTACTTCATTTCATGTGCCCTTGCAACACTAAACAAACTTAAAAAAAAAAAATAAAACATAACAAAAACTTCAAAAGGGGTAGTATGTAAACATGACAACACTGTTCTATTCAAAATCTTCTGCCATTGTGCTGCCTTTTTCCCAAGCTGCAGATGAAACACAAGATAATTTTAGTGAGGAGGTAATACAAGAATGGATCTTTATTTGAAGGCCTTCAAGGGCAGTCATGGAAAGACGTCCACAAAAGCTCACCCTCAGGGATGAGTACATTTTTATAGGTTTTAGAAAATCAGTGTAATTGATAAAAGGCACCAATCTAAGAAGACAAGTGGTGTCAGGACTCCTGCTCAGTCAAACCCTTTCTCTGGAGGCCCCCTCAGCACTGGCTGCACTTTGTCGAGGAGAAGGGATCCCCATGAGTTGTTCGGGGCCTTGGTTCCCAGGAATAACCAAGAGGGCACTGGGGCCTTGTACCCCCCGGGACTTGGTGCTCTGGAATTTGTATTGTATTTCTGCCTAGGGAAAGGCCATGGAAAAGTACTGGGAAAACTAGCTACTAATAAAACAGGCTACAGAGCTGCAACTATATGTGTGAAGAATACAGAATACATATTAATGGGAAAAAAGGCAAAACCCAAACAGCATCAATTGCTGGATTAAATTACTTGGGTAACCCAACACTTGGTCAATTGTGATGCTTTTATTTTAATATGGCAATGAAATGTTCCTGCCAAAATTATTAGTTATGAGTAATGGCAAAGATGGCTCATGATAAATTTTCATTACCATAATATTTAGCTGTATGCTATAAAAAATTGTACCTGCTTTTATATCTAAAATCAATATTCATCTCAACTAGAAAGGAACAGCAATAAACACCTGCAGCACTTGCTCAAGGACAAATGAGGCAAATCAAACTTATTTCTTTCAAAATGTTTCACACTCAAATTTGTATCAGAAAGCAGCATCAATCTATCTGGCTAGCAAACACATTCTCTGAACAAGTACAACAGAACCTTCTTAAAAATGTGGGACAATTTGGAGTTTTTACAGTTTTTGGTTCTAATCTCTCACACTGTTATAGAAAGACTTTCAGTAGCCAAAAAATGCTTATGATTTAATTTAAAACATATATGTATGTATGTCTACATCACCTGAATCTATGTATTTCCATGTACATGGAAATGTTCAGGCTTTAGAAAATACCAAGAAGAATTGTGTCCTGAAAGACCATAGATTTAACCTGCTTATTAGCCAAACAACAAACAAAAAAACCAAAACAAAACCAAGCACCCACCCCGCAGTACTTAAACAACACAGTACTTTTATTTATTTTGTCATTTAATAGAAAAGCTAGTAAAAATTTCCCCCCGAAAAAGCTCTTAAGAGCAAAAAAAACCAACAAAAAACAAAAAAAAAAAAAACAAAAAAAACCAAACAAACAAAAAACCCCAAACAAAACAAAAAAAAAACAAACAAAGGAATCTAATGAATCGGACTACATAGAGAAGGGAAGGAGAAGCTAAAAATGTGATGAGGCATAGTGTTATTCAAAAACAAAAGCACTGTTCTACAAGAACATTTTTATTGTATAACTAAATTATTGTTTGGTAGACTGACTAAATAGTAACATATGACAGAGTAAGTGCTTTTTAAGCTGTTAGTTTATAGAAACAGAGCTTTCATATTGATTCCTATATGTGACACCAGCTTATTTATGGAAGAGAGGCGAGATTGGTTTTCTCTTTCTCCCTATCTCCGTTTCTCCTTCTTTCTTGGTGTTATGATCACTGTATATGGCTATGCAAAAAAGAAGGGAAATTCAGTTGATATAGTTACCAGAAAATTCTGCATTGTACAAATGCTCAGGAGCAGCAGCTACTTCCAATAGGCAGGTGGATAAAGTAAGATCCTATTTTTGCCAGCAGTGTAGTAATGAGAGTCTGAGTGAACACTGCTTGTTCAGGCAGTGCTCATTTTAATGGTAATGACAACAGTACTTATAAGAAATAAGGTGAATTATATGAGTAGGCTTGAGTCCCTTGTGAATAAATTATGGTAATTCCACGACTATAAAGCACACCAGATTATAAAGCGCACTTTTTTTTTTTTCCAGCAAGGATCCGCTCACAACAAAGTAATAAATTAGTAACAATCACTCCAGCCGTGCTGTCTTAGGTTACAATACAGAATGTGATCAAAATATCTATTTTATCACTATCTGTTGTGACCAGGTGTGGCAGTGATCCTTATCTCTGTGGGAGATACTCTGCTAATGGG
>PYHW01010706.1:514956-525125 GCA_013186435.1 Turdus rufiventris
GGTGTTGGTAGCAGTTTGATTAAATAGTGGCTGCAGTCTTCTTGCAGAGACATATGTGGTTTAGTTGAAGCAGTGGTCTTATAGAAGGAGCAGTTTCCTTCCAGAGGTATAGTAGTGATGTGGAGAAATCTCATTTTTTTCTAGAGTCTAGTAGAGAAAGGGCTACTCGGTGTCCTAGAATTTCAGTTTTTTTCTAGGCAAGAAAGGCTTGGCTCTCCCCCCTGGCTGGAGCAACTCTCAATGGGATAAAGTAATTTTATCAGTCATACAGTGGGACTCAATGGGCCATTAGCAGAAGATAATTCCCTGGATGAAGGATGGGGGATGCAGAGATAAAGAACAATGCCCTACTGGTTTCAATGGATGGCCCATTAGCAGAGTATCTAATGCTAGAATAGATACTTTGATCATATCCTGTATTGTAACCTAAGACACTTTGTCAGTGTTTGGGGTTTGTTTCTTTGTAGTGGCTTGCAGCTTGCACTTCTGGATTGGCAAATTTCCGAACTTCGTCCATGTATAAGGGGCACCGGACTATAAGGCACACTTCTGGGTTTGGACCAAAATTTTAGCCAAAAGGGTGTACCTGATAGTCGTGAAATTACTGTACTTATGTAATTCATCCATGCAGTGAAGCTGAAGTCACCAAAACTGCTGAAGACTATGGGAGATTACAGAGTTCTTTCTACTGGAAAGAGTATGATCTTTCCTTTGATTTATCATGCAAGGAAATTAGTTTTATGCCTGTGAATTGAAAACCAGAAACTGGCTGTCCTGAATATTTTAACATATAAAACATTTACGTTATAGGTCTTGCAAGTTCTTTGTAGCACCAATAATAATTTCATTAATTCACTAAAACAACTCATTAGAATGGTATACAGAAAAAAAAAAAAACAACAAAACAACAACGTGAATGATACACGTTAATACAGTGTAATGGCTTAAGTGAAGGGAGGAAAAATGCTTTACTTTGGCCATATTGGTTGAAGACCAAATTCTTCAGTAAGGTCTCCTTTCTTTCAGTTTAATAAAACTCTTAACACTGATTTCAGTGCTACAGTCATGCCAAAATAGAATATTGTACATTCAGGGATCATATTGTTTGGTATGAAATATGTTTTTCTATGGTAAAAAACAAAACAATATTATTCCACATTGCTGTTATTAACTATCAAATACTTTCAATTAGAAAGTTTATTGATAATTATTAAGCTTTAATCAAGTGTTATTAACTGGAAAAAAGCCCTGTAACGTTTGGTGAGCTAACATTTGTCAGACAAAAGATTATTTTCAATAATCCTTTAGTATTATTATATTGCACTGAGTTAGGAAGTGCAGCTGAAAGATTACAGTTGTATTGTCTGAACCATACATACACATGTGCTATCCTCAAAGAAGAAGATGGTGAAGGATGGAGAAGGGTTCACTTCTTAAATGGGAATGCATATATTTGTTCATGTCACATGACACAAACCTTATTAGGTAAATCAAAACTGCTAATAATTAGATCTAAAGACTCAGTAAATTAAAATGACATTAAATATTATTGTTTAACAATTCACAGAGCAAAAAGCAACCTGAGTACTTCTACATTGAACTTGGATAAAATGCAAAGAGAAGAAACCTCTCTATTATTTCTCTCCTCCCTTGGATCCTGGAAAAGGGTCTGGTTACCTTTTTTTTCATAAGCTTTCATTTAAATTGCACAGAGAGTAATGCAAGATCTTGTTTTTTCTTATTTGTTACAATGCTGACTATGACAATGATCTTAAGGAGTTTCAAGTTGTGGTTCTAACTGGATCTTTTAAAATTTCATGCTAACCTGCAACTTCCTTTGTAATTTATATATCTCTTTCTCTAATTGGTAAGGTTTCTATGACTACTTTTTATCTTTGCAAATGGTCAAGTCACTGCTGCATAGTCAGAAAACAGTCCCTATTTGTAGCAAGCAGTCAAATGTATCAGCATAAAGTATTACAAGCAAAATAATTAAAGCATTAAGTTGTAACTATGAAAAATATTGCAAAATTAGATTTGGAAGATTGTCCTACAGTACTCTGATACTATCCTTATGTTAGAAACTTAAGCTGACTTCAGTGGGAGCTACAATCATTGAGTTCCATGTACAATTAGACAAATTAATTTTAAATGTGGCATCAATTTTAATTTGATTTATTTTAAAATACCTCCGAAAACATGTGCTGCACTTTCAGAGACAAAAGTGCTAATACATCTCTGCAACAACTGCAGAGCCATCTGGAAGATCTTGTTTGTGCTGTAGGCATGCACATCTACTGCACTTCCACTGCCTGATCTTTCCTTATATAGAGCTGCAGCTGCTTCACAGCTGCTGAGGAAGCAGCTTCATCAGCACACACAAGGTCCCCAGAGGTCTTCACCTGGTCTAGTCTGTGTGGTATGCTTTATTTTAAAGCCTAAGGAGAATGCTGTTGGCACCAAACTTTATGTCACCCACACAGTGCTTTCAGACTCTCTTGGCTTCCACTTTCCATTACAGTGATCAGAATGGGAAACCTCCTGGGCCTTTCTGCTACAAAGCTGTAAAGAAGCCTTTTGAGTGCTGGTCCCTTAAGTTGCTGATAACAAGGCTTGCAACCTGCTAGCAGTCCTTGTGAAATTGCACTGTTTATTCTCCTCCCTGTATCAATATGAACTTTAAAATAGGGGGTATCTTGAAAGCCTATGCCTAATGACAAGTCTATCAAATTAATTGTGTGTGTTCCTAGTTCCAAAGCAAAAAAAGAAAGCAGAAACAATTTCTTGACATACATACATATAGGGGATAGGTTTTAATGTACGTGCTGGCTGCATTTCCTACATATTATATCACACCAGGTAACTTATCTTCATCTTCAGATTATTCACTACATGGCTCTTATTTGCCCAAGGAGACCATCTTTTATATATAGTACTCCCAATAAACATTGTTAAGTGGAGGTTCAGGTCTGGGACAGGAAGCCAAGGGAATTACAGTAATTTCACGACTATAAGGCACACCCTTCCGACTAAAATTTTGGTCCGAACCCGGAAGTGCGCCTTACAGTCCGGTGCACCTTATATAACCGACAAAGTTGCCAAATTTGCCAAGTTGGAAGTGCAAGCCTGCAACAGTCCCGAGCCGAGAAAAGCCCACCCAGCAGTGGCATCGGGCCAGCACCGGGCCAGGGCGAGTCCGGTGGCATCAGGGCAGCGCTGGTGTGGGGTGAAAGCTGGTTGCGGCGGAGCAGCCCAGGCATGGGGGGGAAAGCTGGAAGCATCAGGGCAGCGGTGGCGTGGCGCGAGCCTGCTGGCATCGGGGAAGCGGCGGTGTGGGGGAAAAGCCTGGGGTGTTGCAGGGCTTCCAGAGTGGCACGGGGCACCCGGAAGGGGAAGGCGCTTGGGACTGCATTTAAAGGCTACACCAATCTGTGAAAAATCCTTGCAAATTAAGCATCTGCCAGTAATTTGTTACTTTGTTGCATGCGGCATAGCTCCTCATTGCAGAAAAAAAAATGCGAGTCGTGAGCCGAGCCGCGAGGGGGGGCAGGAGTGGCCAGCCCCCGGCAGCAGCAGCTGCACAGGGAGAGACCGAGCGAGCAGCGCTGCACCGCTGCCAAGCCACGGATGGTCCCAAGCCGTGGGTGGCCCTGAGCCGCTCTGAACCCCAGCAACCCCGAGGTATGAGCCGTGGCCACCCCAAACCGCGGCAGTTGCGAGCTGCTGCCTCCCCGAGCCCCGCCTTGCCAGCCAGGATCGGGCGGGAGTGCCGGGCCCCCCACACGGGGAGAGCATTTGGGGCTGCATTTAAAGGCTATACCAATCTGTGAAAAATGTTTGCAAATTGAGCACCTGCCTTTAAACTCCATGATCACGGGATTCCGTTACTAATTCGTTACTTTGTTGCTCGTGGCACAGATCTTTGCTGCAAAAAAAAGTGCGCCTTATTGTCTGGTGCACCTTATATAATGTACAAAGTTGCGAAATTTGTCGACTCCTGGAGGTGAGCATTATAGTCCGGTGCACCTTATGGTCGTGAAATTACTGTTAGTTGCACTGGAAACCTTCCCAAATGCCAGGATGCTCACATGTAAGCCAACATTTCCCAGTGTTACCCATTTCATTTTAATTCACTTAAACAAAGAAAGTGGATGCATATATATTACATTAATTTTTTTTTCAGTGAATAAATATAAATAAGACATTTACAAAACAATTATCATTCTTTACATAGGAAATACTGCAGCAGGTGAAGTCTTTATAATGACTGATTTCTTTCCAATATGTGATACTCTCTTCCACTATTCAGCACCCTTTAGACTTCTTTCTCAAAACCACCTTTGCCATTCTTCCCTGGGATTGTTCATAGAGCTCAGCTGAAAATCCATACTGTAGTTCTATAAAACTCTGCTGAGAAGAATCTATGTATTCACTATCTGTGGTCTCTATAAGTGTCACACCAATGTGACAGCAAAGTCTAAGTTTAGATGAAGTGCCTGTTTCTAAACTGGATAATAAAAGGTCTATTTCCAACCTCTGCAATTTCTTACTATGTAATGGGCTGTGAAGTCATTGCCTGTTCACTTCTCCCTCAAGTAACCATTATGTCACCTTACAGTAAGATACTCTACACCAATACTAGTATTGTACTAAAAATATCTCTGGAAATTAAAATTAAATTATTAAACTTATTAAAATATTAAAATTTATTAAATAAAAATATTAAACTTTTAATTAGACATGAAAATCATAATAATCTCCTGAATTATTATTATAATGCATTACTTAGTGGTTTAAAAAACTACATCATTATGTTTTCCCTCTGCTTTTCTGCATTTTATTACAGGAAGCACATAAAGTAACAGCTTTATGTGACAGTTTTGGGATCCATTGTTATGAAAGGTACTACCTATTCATCTGTAGTATCAGGAAAATACTTTATTGCAATGTATTTTTCACAAGTATTTGATTAGTTTAAGCTGGTGTTAACCAGTGTGACTGCCTTTCTTTTTCCTCTCTCAATCTGGATTTTAGAGTGCTGCCTATGGTGATCTATCATTTATGCTGAAGTAATGGAAGCATGTGTGATATACATGATAAATCAGATTGGGCAGATTTTAAACAATTTTTTTCTAAAATTGTTATGGCAATATCTTCTCTTATCTCCCTATTAAATGAAGGGAAAAAAACAGTTTATCTTAACTGCCACTAGTTAATTCCAATTTACTTCACCGAGCAGTAATGTGAATCAGTATATTGGCTCACAAAACAAAGAGGAAAAAAAGAAATCATCAGAAGAGGTTAAAGAATAGGAATGTCTCATGGTATCATTACTAGTTTAAATACAGACTGGAATAATGGCATTACAACAACAGTTTAGACTTGAATATATAATGTAAAATTTCAAATATTCAGAATGAGTGGAATTGCTATGTCAATTTTCTGATTTAATACCATAAAACCTGACAACTTAAAAATAAAAAATAGAAAAATGTAAGGGCCTTTGAAACTTTAAATGTTTGAGTAAAATATGAGTACAGAAAGGAGAATACTGTGCCCTGGCACAGATTAAAAGAGACAATAAGTAATTATAAAAACTAATTTTAATTACAAGTTGAACATGTATAAAAGAAAACATGAGGAAGACTGGATTTAGTTCATTAAATAAAATCATACATCTAGTGTAAAAATAACTGTGAGCTGTCTGTTGATAACATTATTTGAAGTTAAGCACAACAAAGAATGAACTATATTGAAATGAAATAATCACAATTTAAGAAAAAGTCTTGAAACTTGAGTACTGGATTCCTAACTTCCTAACTAGGGATAAAATCTTCTTGTATGACACTGAATATTAATACTATTATAAGAGCCACTGAGTCTGAGCAGCATCAGCCAACAGCATGAAGTCAAACATTTCAAGCACTTACTGGAAACATTTCCAGTTTTGCCAGCAATCTCTGACCTGAGAAACTGTTGATGAGTTAATACTAAAAAAACCCAAGCCAAACCTAACAAAAAACCCAACTCAAGCCTAAACACCTACACAAAAGCAACATGTAAATGTCAGGAAAGAACACAGCACAACTTGTCTAACCAAATAAAACTACTAAACTTGATACTTAAGAAAACTGATTCTAGTTACATCAGACAAAATGCAGAGCTTATTCTTTCAGGGCATCACAGAATTGACTACGTTGGAAAAGACCTTTGAGATAATAGAATTCAACCCATGAACTAACACCATTTTGTCAGATAGACCATGGCACTGACTACATCCAGTCTTTTCTTATACAGCTCCGGGAATAGTGACTACCACCTCCTTGAGCAACCCATTCCAGTGCCCAATCACGCTTTCTTTGTGGAAAAAAAGCACAAACACTGAGCCCAGCTAATTTTGGGTCGTCTTACACAATGAGACATCTTCCATATGCAGAAGCAAAGAGAACCAGAAGCACTCCTGCAATTACAGATTATATACTGTACATCACTAAATAAGAGACCATCTCACAGTGATCCCTAGTGCTCCCAAATCTGAATGTATTTCCCATCCACAAAAACCCAGTATCACAGGATATCAACAATTAATCTTTCTAATCTGTGATTTATCATCTACAGCTAACCTGTCATGAAATACATAACAAAGATAATGAGAAACAATTTTGAGAACAAACTGCAGGTATACCCAGTAGAAGAATATCAAATGAAACAAATCTCAGAGATGCAGCCAAGACCCAATTCACTGCATTTGAAAAACCAAAAACCAAGTGTGTCAGATAAATTTATTAAAAGCTTAACTGAAAATCAGTTGTATCTCTTGTACCCAATTTCTCAATTTACCTGTATACTACCAGAAGAACTCTATAAGAGTCTTCTGCAGAAACCTAAAATCACCTGGTTTTACAACACCGCAAACAATAAAATCTGTGAAAGATGAAGTGTGTAAACAGTCTTCTTCCTTTTTACTGCAACCTGCTTTCTTGGTCTGCCTTCGAGCCAAGGAGACCTGTTGGGTCTCCTTGTGTCTGCCCCTCTTGTGCCTGCCTGAAAGACTATCTCCTTAAACTGCTCTTGGCATTGAGTAGAGCTAAAGAGTTCATAATCTGAAGTGTCAAGTTTGAAATATTGCAGGACATTTTCATTACAAAGAATAATGTTTCTTCTTGGAGGTATGAATTAGTCTAAATCACTATCTTTTTTCCAATTTATTTTCTTTTATTCTGTAGCATGTAGATAAACCTGGCATAATAATTCTTGTAGAGATTTGAAATAAGACATAAGGTACAAGAAAGGCACATTTAATTGCAGGCATAGTGAACACAAAAAAACTGAACCATCAGCTTATATGTGGGAACCAAAAAGAAGTGTTATGTAAATCTCTGGATAAATAAGGGGCACCAAATAGCGTAGAAAATAACAGACGGTTTATGAAAGTAGTTGGAGCACTAAAATAAATAAGGCAATACAATTATTGGGAGGACAAGTTAGCTTAGAGACAATTTTCTCTTGCTGTGAACCATTTAGAAGAAAGTTAAAACTAGGCAAGGTGAAGTAAAAGGCAGAACAAGATCAATTTCATTTCATTTCCACAAAGTGAAGCAACATTTCAAATTGTCATAAACCACTTGTTGTTAATTGCCATTATTGATCACTTTAGTTATGCAGCTGTGTTCTAGATAGTTTCTGCTACTCAGCTGTGCTGTAACATGAGACATGCTTTGATTCATGCATTCTTAAATTGAAATTGAGCCCCACATTTTCAGTCTATGTGCTATACCTAGCCCACAGTTAAAGTCTTCTTAGCACAGCTGTTAAGCTTCTCTTCACCTATCCTGAACAGATTTTCCTTCTCTATTTAGAACAACCCACCAGTGGAAACAAAAAAACCCTCATCTGATTCTCCCGTTCTCAGGGACATTGTGAAACACCCTAAAAATTGATTCCTACAGCAAAGCAAGCTGACAAGTCAGTAAGGACATTCATTTAAGAATGTTTTTCTTCATGGAAAGTTGCTTTGAATTTTTTGAATGATTTCACTTATATTAATATATAGTGGTGGAAGTTGAGGACTGCAATACTTTTTTGCTACTTGATTTCTAGAAGCAAAATGGACTTGGAGATGTCAGAAATGCTGCACATTTTCATGGTCTTTCTGAATACATTAACACAAAGCTAGGGCAAAGACTGAGTTTCAAGATTTTAAGAAATCATTCTGACCAAAGACAACTTACTGAATTGAAATTTAGATTTGCATTCAAGCTTAAACCTCCAACAAACATCCAGTCATGCAAATAGAAGATACAGGGCTCTTATGATTGAAGTAAAATTCACACCAAGTATGTTATCATTATAAAGAACACGCTTGTGCAAACAGAGCACATTGCAGTGCCTGTTATGAATTTAAATACATGCTGAGATACTTGGACAGAAATCCTGTCTTGGATTGAAAACAAAAAGCAGGGCAAAACCTATAAAAAATGAGGCACTGACACATGAGTAAAGAAACAGCTGCTAGGTGAGGTAAACATCCACTACTAACCTACCGTGTTTATAAAAAAAAATGCATTACATTTAGATTTGATTCTGCTAAACAATAAAATGTCACTTGAGCAAGCACTCAACACAACACAAATAACTGAATATGTTTTTCCTATATAAAAGTTAAAAATTAGTGTAATTCTCAGTGGTAAGATTGGAACTACAAAAAAAAACAGGAAAAAAAATCATATATGTCACTAAAAATACTGAGAATTAGGCTGCTCTCCACTTCTAGCATTCCAGAGTATCTGGAACTCCTCAGAGTATCTGAGGAAGAAAATACACATTTTGGGTTGGTTGAGGACTTATAACCATTTTTAACAGTGAAAAAAATATTTCCTTTTGAAATATTTGAGTAAAAATTGTTTCATTTTTTCTCCAAAGTAGAAGAAAACATGCACCTGTCACATAAATCTAAGTGTCTAAGACATTTTGATTTTGGGACAGATTGACTTCATGGCAAACTCAAGTATGTTTTGGTATAAATTTCCAGAGTTGGTAAAAACCTTACTAACCCTAACAACATCTCTTAAAATTTCTCACTGAGTCACATGGCTGTTGCACACTAGTAGGTGAAGAAAGATTACAGATTAGCACTGGTGTGCTGGTGTACAAGCACAGCTTCTACTTTGTGTCTCTCCTGAATGGCAAACAGCTTACCGAGCTAGGTTTGAATTGGATATTTTGTACTAAAATCACCAAAGTTGCTTTTGCCATGAGTAACTATACATACCTGAGAGGTCAATGTCTCATCTCCATCCTAATCTGTAACATAACAGAAGTGGAGAATTTCAGCTCATGGTTGCAGAAATAACCAGAAATTTGAGACTCTGTGAAGCATGAAACCTGACACAATAAAAGGACATCTCTTCAGTAGAGTTAGGATTTCATGCAGAGGGGTTCATCAGGATTAGATTCACCTACTCATTCTTTGTTAAATTATCCTACTGACATGCATGGAAAGAATATTGTTCAATAAAGGTTATTAGTCTTCATCAGTTTTACCTCAGCATCCAAAAACCCTGAAAATCAAGTATGGGGTTTAAAATTTGAATGTAAATGAATAGAGGTTGCTTACAAAGATGTGAGTCTCAACTTATATGAATAATTCTAATCAAGTCATACAGGAAACATTTCTTTCGCAACTTTACATCTTTAACAGCAAAGACAGTGTGAGTATATGTACAGATTGTCTTCATCAGGAATCAGAACATAGAGATATACCTTCTTCAACCACATTCTTTGTTATTTGATAACTTAATCAGGCTGGTATTTCCTCTTCTCCTTTCACTGTGTCAGACAGAAAGTTGAGTTGTGCATGCAATGCACTAGCACACAGTGAATCCAGCATCTTTAAAGCGGTATTTTATTTTAATTCAGAATTATACTCCGTAGACTAAATGACTGCAGATGTTTTCTTAACATCTTCATTTTTTTGATGTTTAATGGACAAATATTTAATTTAATTTTTGATAATAATAAAAACAAAATGTCATCGCTACATTTGCTTTTCCAGAGTAAAGGGAAATGTTGCCACATGACCAGTATAAATGAGTACATATATTTAGGACTTTCAAATAGCTGCAGAGATAAGAGAACTCATTGCAACACCATTATGAGGACACCATTTA
>PYHW01010706.1:530922-555151 GCA_013186435.1 Turdus rufiventris
AGGAGTGAGAACATGTGAGAGAAGCAACTGTGCAGGCACCAGGGCCAGTGGAGAATGAGGGGGATGAAGTGCTCCAGGTGCTGCAGCAAATTCCCATGAAGCTTGTGGTGAAGACTGTGGTGAGACCAGCCATGCTCATGCATAGAGGTCCACAGTGCAGCAGAGATCCACCTACAGACCCTGGAGGAACCCACACTGGCACAGATGGATGACCAAAGCAGATTGTGACCCTGTGAGCAGACAGTGTTAGAGCAGGCTCCTGGCAGATCCTGCAGACCAATGGAAAGAGGACCCCACTTCTGAAGCAGCTTTGCTGGCAAGACTTCTCCATGGGTCCCATCCAGAAGCAGTCTCTTTCTGAAGGACTGTACCCTGTGGAAGAGACACATGCTAGAGCAGTTTGGGAAGAACTGCAGCTCATGGAAAGGACCCCTACTGGAGAAGTAAATAGAGGACTGTCTCGTGTGGGAAGGACCCCTTGCTGGAACTGTTGATTGATGAATTGTTTATGTCCTTGTCTTCTCCTTTTCCAGGAAAGACAAAAACAAAACAGACACACTTGTACTATTGAACTTTCTCAGAACGTTTTGTCAGGTGTTCACATGATAGTGCTACCTACACATTAAATGTTCAGCTTCATTAGCTACTAACCAAACTCATACAAAAAACATTTTCTACCTCAGGGCAGTACTCATGAAAAATTTAAAACATTGGCCTGAGGTAATACCAGCTAAACGATTCTTCATAATTAGAGTTAAAATTGGCTTATGCTGTGTAATGTAATACAACAGGAACATTTTCACCAACAAATTATTTGATCATGCAATCACAGTGAAAAAAACCCTTACTTTCCATTTATAAGAGTACATGTGCAAACAAACTGGAAATGTTTCCCTTTGATTTTTTAAAAAATTGCCTGCATAGTAAATAAAGTGAGGTCTTTATACAGTCAAAGGTAGGCAATCTACTGAAAACCATTAACACTGGAAGGAATAAACTATTGTTATGAATACAGGGGAGTTAAAATTCTGAGTTAAGTACCTCATAAATAACTGCAGTAGTGATGGTGATCCCTCCACAGTAGCACCAGCTTTGGAAGTGACATAGGTTTAGACTGGCAGAAAAAGCATTACTTTACAGAGTTCCTTGTATAATTTTGGCACCAATGACTGCAAAAATTAGCCACTGCTGGCCTTAGGATAGAGGAGAGGAGTATGACCCTATTAGTTTGAAAGGTGGATAAATCTTTTTCCTCAAATGAAAAATGTTGTTTTTAGGTCATTCTGTAACATATAAAACAGTTACAATAGTTGAAGACAGTATTTAATTCTGATAGAATATAGTTTAATTTTAAAATATGGGGGTTTTGTTAAAGAAAATTTAAAAACACTATTTCTTTGTTTGCAAATGTTTTGATTCCTGGATTTTGGAAAAAATGACCTGGTAGTGTTTGCTGAAAGATTTTTAAAATATTTAAAGCAGATATAACTTTAAAGCAGTTTTGCTTAGCTGAAACTTTTCATTCAGATCAAGTCATCAGTATTGAAAAATGAGACTGGCACGAGGATGCTTTGGTAATTATTATCATATGTATGATATGATGGTCAATAATGGCCCGTAATTTCCTTGTGCTAAGTTACAATGATATAATGTTATTTAATATCAATACTTGTATAAAAAAACTGGACACCTATTGTACATGTATTAATAGTCTGCAAATCAATAGAGAAAAGAGAACACACTGGATAAAAGAACACTTGCATAAGGACTTGAAAACATATTACCATTATCAGTGGTTCATGGGGAGATATCAGGTTAGTGCTTTGAAGGAATGGAATGCAAAGGGGAATTTTATTTTACTCCTCTTAGTTTACCTTTCATTGTGTTTAATTACATTTGTATGTAGTGCTTCATTATTCATGATAATCATGGTCACAGTGTAGCATAAAAACTTACAAGTAAATATAATAATTACAGATGTAATGAAGTGCTGGTAGTCAGGTAAAGGGAAAATACTGTAAGATGAACTTTGATAAGGATGGGCAGTGGTGATGACAAAAGGCTTCATTGGTGTGAATGTCCTATAAGGGGTTCTTAGATGTTTGGATAGAAAAGCCTTTCTAGAAAACATATATTATGAAAAGATTGTTGACCAATAACTGAAAAATTCTGCAGAGTAGCAGCTGGAGCACAGTGCTGCAGAAAGGGATCTGAGGGTCCTGGTCCATGGCAAGTTGACCATGAGCCAGCAGTGCCCTGGCAGCCAGGAGGGCCAATACTGTCCTGGGGGGCATCAGGCGCAGCATCACAGCTGGGCAAGGGAGGGGATTGTCCTGCTCTGCTCTGAGCTGGGGCAGCNTCACCTCCAGTGCTGGGGGCAGGTTTGGGTGCTGCAATGTAAGAAAAACATTAAACTACTAGAGAGTGTCCAAAGGAGTGCAATGAGGATGGTGAAGGGCCTTGAGGGGAAGCTGAGGTCACTTGGTCTGTTCAGCCTGGGGAAGAGCAGACTGAGGGAGACCTCATTGCAGTCTGCAACTTCCTTGTGAGGGGAAGAGTAGGGGCAAACACTGATCTCTTCTCTGTGGTGGCTGGTGACAGGACCCAAGAGAATTGCCTAAAGTTTTGTCAAATTTTAGGTTTAAGCTGGATGCTAGGAAAGGATTCTTCATCCAGAAGGTGGTTGGGCACTGGAACAGGATCCCCAGGGAAGTGGTCAGAGCACCAAACCTGACAGAACTCAAGAAGCTTTTGGACAATGCTGTCATGCACCTAGAATGACTCTTGGAGCTGTCCTGTGCAGGGACAAGAGTTGGACTCAATGATCCTTGTGGGATCCTCGCAAGTGGGCATATTCTGTGAATCTGTAACTGCTGATTCTATGTGTCACAATAATCTGACACTGATAACCTGCTGAATCCCTAGAGGGCCACAGCTCACCATGTACCAACAATAGGTTGAGTACCTCAGACCATGTTCAAGAGGGTAATAGCTTCCTTATGCATATAAGGACTACAGGGTTCTATACACCTCTGATGAAATAAAGTACTCATTAAGGGTCATTTTGAATACCTACCCCAGAAGCCACTGGCGGCTACTGGGTCCAATCTAGCCTACTTCAGCCTAACAGTTTTTTTCAGATTTTGTAGCTGGGGATCATCTTCCAGCTGAAGAAGAACATTAACTAATGTGTGAGCAACCATTTTAGAGTGACAGCAGTGTGACTTATGATGTTATTTATTTACTCCACTGATAGAAGCAGCAAATATAAAATTTCATACAACTATCAGTTGCAATCTTACTTTCCCCAACTACTACTCCCTACACCATTAAGGAAATGTAGAAATAGTGACAAAATATTATATATACATATATATATACACATACATCTATATCTATATCTAATCTATGTCTATCTATATCTATGCATTTATATACCTTCTTGTAAGTTCTACAAAGAACTACCTATTCCTCTTGTATTCCACAGTTTATTTCAACCACATGTGCAATGTTCAGAGCAAACACCTGGTCCTGATGTCACTGCTCATTTGGAACAGTGTTGCTCCCGCTGGCTGCTGTTAGAATACTTAAGTAATTTTAGAGAATAGGAGATGTTGTTTTTAACTCCACTCTGGGACTGAACTATCTGCCACAATAATTAATGACACATATCTATTTGATCAGGAATTATACATTGACTATGGTTTGGGGAATAAAGTCTGGTTTAATCTCAGGAACACAGAGTTGATAATCTCATTATTTTTACTCATGGCTTCAGGTGTTATCCTCTTTATCCTCTTCTTTAAATTTCAATTATATTTTAATTATATTTTTATTTAATAATAACCTAACATACCAAGTTCCACATACAAACTACAAAAGGATTGTTTCAAATGTTTTTTTTTATCATGCATATGTGTAAAGAGAAAAACATTCCCCCTCAGACCAGTTTAAAACAACAGAAGACAGAACAGACTCACACAGAATCATAGACCATACTGAGTTGGACAGGAGCTACAAGGATCATTGAGCTCAATTCCTGGCTCTCCATAGGACTACCCAAGTCACACCATATACCTGAGAGCATTGTCCAAAAGCTTCTTGAGCTCTGTCAGGTTTAGTACTGTTACCACTTCCCTGGGGAACCTGTTCCAGTTCCCCATCACCCTCTGGATGAAGAATCATTTCCTGATATCCAACCTAAACCTCCTCTGGCACAACTTCAGACCATTCCCTCAGGTTTTGTCACCAGTCACCACAGAGAAGAGATCAGCGCCTACCCTTCCTCTTCCCCTCATAAGAAAATTGTTGACTGCAATGAGGTCCCCCCTCACTCTCCTGTTCTCCAGACTGAACAGTCCAGGTGACCTCAGCCACTCCTCCTAAGGCTTCCCCTCAAGGCCCTTCACCTTTTCTGTCCTCCTTTGCACACTCTCTAGTAGTTTAATGTCTTTCTTCCATTGCAGTGCCCAAACCTGCCCCCAGCACTCGAGGTGAGGCTGTCTCAGCTCAGAGCAGAGCAGGACAATCCCCTCCCTTGCCCAGCTGTGATGCTGTGCCTGATGCCCCCCAAGACAGGGTTGGCTCTCCTGGCTGCCAGGGTACTGCGGGCTCATGGTCAACTTGCCATGGACCAGGACCCCCAGGGCCCTTTTTGCAGCCCTGTGCTCCAGCCTCTCATTCCCTAGCTTTTACATACATCTCATTGGTTGCCTCATTCTGGGTTCAGAATCCATCACTTTTCCTTGTTGAACTCTCTCATTGATGACAAGAAGTGAGAAGTGGAGGACAGGATAAAGGGAGAGCAGGGAGAAGAGAAAATTGTTAGCTTTGCTAAATTTTCCAGTTAGCCACAGGCTAAATTAAATGAATTTATGTTAAGCAATATGTTCCAAAAACTAAGCTGAAGGAAGACACTCATTCCCTATATTATGGGATAAACTAGAGATTAAATGGGATCAAATCTCTTTGTTGTCAAGTTTATTTCTGCTCTTTAATCAGGGTTATCCTGTTTTATGTATTTTAGCCATTTACATGACAGGTGCAAAAGTGACGTAAATGTGGCAGTACTAATAACGGTATTTCACCATCTGAAAACTGTGGTTTATACAATTTCCTACAGACTCTATGCAAGCAGAAAGGAAAACTGACCTCTAAATGCCACGTAACAGGCTGATCAGCAGGTCACTCATCCTCTGTATGTTGTTAGAGACACCCCTCTAAATGAATAAATATTTAAAGTCTAGTCTGAAGTGTTGATGAACTGTAGTCACTACCAATCTGATCCTGTACTTCTCATGTACTTGAAAGGGCCTTAACACAGTCACAGCCCCCTGTGAAAACCTAAATCTTGATTCCCTACATTCCCGCTTGCATACAGGTTAGACACATCTGTATACTTTTACCAAACATACACAGAGCAAGCCTTCAAGCATGGACAATGCATGGACAATACACAATGCCATGTGTATTTCACCCACAGCCAATTTAACTGTATTACCTTCCTTTAAACAGCTGTTTCCTTCTAATTAGAAGTAAAGAAAATTGCATCAAGAACGAAAATATCCACAACATTTCATTAGATCTGAAAAGGTTGCTAACCTCCATCAAGTATGTCAGAGACACTTTCCATTTATCTTTTATGCAAAATGACTTGCACGTAATTGTACTCACTTCAACTAATATAAAAGCATTTTCACTAGAACTACTGATGGTGACAAGGACATCATTCTAAAAAATTATTTTTGACAGCAATTCAACATCACTTTGAGAAAGCAAACTTAAAATAATCTAGAGGCTCTGGTAGAAAGACAGAATTAGAAATACCTAACATGAAGAAGTCTAACATTCAACTATCAAAAATATGCTCAGAAAGATAACAGATACACATTTATTGTTTAAAGCTAGGGGCAATTTCTTACTGATTTCAGTGAAAGAAAAGCCAGATCAAAACCAAGATCTTCAGTAGCAATATGTTTGTACTGCACAAAAACAAGTCCCACAAATCAGAACCTCATACAGAACCAAAAAGAAAGCAACAATTCAAGCACTGTTGAGAAAGAGGTGATAAAACATTCTGATCATGAACTGATAGATTCAGATACACAAATTCACCCTACTTGAGGGTACTTTCAGTAAGACCCTGGACACAAGAGATTACTTGAGAATCAGTGTTGAAACCTCACTCTTGGCTTCATTTTTCAGAAGGTAGATAGTTTATCAGCACAGCATATTAGTGAATTTCAACACTGGCCAAAAATGTTTAACAAATATTTAACAAATTAATCATGTAATTTTTTAAGATCAGTGAAACAATGCTTGGTTTGTAATCCTCTCCAGATACTGGGAAATAGTGAAAAAGATAAGGGAGATAACTTTCAGAGAGCTATTCTGAGTTGGTTCTGCCCCTATTATCCTATTACAAATTCTCAATTTATTAACCCACATTCCCAAGTGTTTTCTGGACCCTGTTAAGGAAAACTGAAGCTTCTCTGCTTTATAATCCTCAGTCTCAACTTCATACAAGAGGGTGGAAATTATGTAATTTTTTTCCTGGTATCTGAGAATAAGCTGCACCACATAGCGGAAATTTAAAAAAAGGTTCATGTGCATTGGGAGAGACAGAATAGGCAAACACTCCTTGTTTTTTAGAAACAGGACCAGTGTTAATTAAAAAAAAATTAAAGCTTTTATTAGGTATTTAATAAACCACTAGGTTGGGGTTACTCTTGCAAGAAGATGAAATTTTAAAATATCTATTAGCTCATTTAAGTTACAGTGAAATACAGTTGATGTCAATAGAAGTACTCTAATGGATTCCAGTGGCCTTTGGTTCATATTCACAGCATTTTTCTACTTTCTGAACTCTATATTATTGTTTGGTTAAAATGATTAATTAAATAAATCTTAGCGAAAAGTGATATGTTTTTTCTTCTTTTTATGGAAAGTTTCTTTCTCAGTTTTGGTTTCACTGATAACATACAAAAAGCTTGATTCATGCAAAAACAATACTTTTACTGTCATCTTAGAAGAAACCACAAAGTACAACTACTTACCATGTAATTGCGTGGTTCCAGGCTAACAATTAATGTACAAAGGTACATTGCAAAGCAAATTAAATGAAGTTAAATATATTATAATACTAGGAAAATGCTTTTTCAGTTCAACTAAATAATCACTGAATACCTTTAAAATATTTTCCCTGTTTCACCTGAAGACTCCCTGATTGGTTTTTAATCAAGATACTTTAACATTATGTTATGAGCGTCTGCCTCATTGAAGTGCAATGGGAGCAAATGTGCTTGTGGTTCACTCTTCTCAATTGATCCCTCAACTGATTTCTATTCCACTTATTTCAAATCTAATAATGACATTTTAGAGGTAAACTTCAAATCAGAATAGTCTACTTTTTGAATCCTATATGCTCAACTATATAGTGTTCTTATCACACATGACTCTTTCCATTGTGGTCAGATTAGATAGGTTTTACAAATTGTTTTGGTTGGTTTGTCAGTTGGTTGGTTTGCAAGGATTTGTTGCGTCTGACCTGTGGCAAGGCAACTACAATGTTTTTTTTAAAATAGTGTGATAATCACAATTTTTTTGAAAAATCCCCATCTTACATGTTTCTAAGATGCAAGCCTATTCTCCATTTTCTCATGTAGTTTATGAGAGTGAAAAGAGACAATACCTTGTTAACATTTTCCTGCAAATAGGAAAAAAATCAGAAGTTGACATCTGTCTAAGAATTTAGGAGATTTTCTAGATAAATGTGAGCTTTCATTCTTGTTTCATGCATTTTACTCTTTATTCCACTCTAGAATCAATAACTTTTTGTTGATTTTTTCTGCCCCAAAAGTATGTGATGTTATTCAGAGTGAAGAAATGAAGGTATAACAAAGCCTACAGTACATTTCAGTTTGCCCTCATTTTATACTGCACAGACATTTCTCAGTAGGAATACTCCTCTCTTATTAGAAGAAATACTAGATTCATTTAACAGTATGTACTACTACTACTACTTAATTAAATGAGGCAAATATTGCCCTGGAGGAAAAAAAATCTGTGAGGTTCTTAGGAACAGCCATACAATATCTTGTACATCCATAATAAATCTGGGTTTCAGGAGAGATAAATTTAAGCCTTTTGAGGCCCTTCTTGGAAGAATCCCATGGGAACAGGTCCTGCAGGGAAGAGGGATCCAAGAACGTTGGTTGATATTCAAGGATCACTTCCTCCAGACTCAAGAACAATGTATCCGAATGAGCTCAATACAAGAGACACATTGAGCTCCTGTAACGGGTCCAGTGTAGGGTGATAAAGATGTTTAAGAAATTGCAACATCTCTCATGCAAGGAAAGGTTGAAGGAGCTGGCCTCTTCAGCCCTGAGGAGAGACAACAGAGAGAGGAGCCTATCAATGACTATAGGAATATGAAGGGACTGTGTCAAGAGGATGGAGTCAGCCTCTTCTTGGTGCAGCAAAGAAATAGCATGAGAATCAACAGGCAGAAACTGAGACAGAGGAGATTCCACTGGAATAAGAAATAGAACCTTACTGTACAGGTATCTGTTCACTGGAGCAGATTGCCCAGAGAGATTATAGAGTCTTCCTTACTGGAGATGTTCAAGAAACATCTGGACAAAGTCCTGTGCCATGTGCACTAGGATTACCCTACATGAGCTGGGAAGTTGGACCAGATGACAAAGTGGGGTCCCTTTCAACCTTACCCAGTCTCCTAAGAATCATTTTTCCCAAAGTGAGTTTTTGCATGCAGATGGAAAAGCACTTATTCGACATAGTTTCCATTCCAGATCTAGCTGTGCGTTATGATTATTCGTTTAGAAAATACAAAAATTGAAACTAAACTAAATTATCCCACAACAGAGAAACTTGCTCATTTTTTTCCCAAGAAAAAAACAAAACCCCCAAAATGTTACTACAGCTTCCAGACTTTTGGAACATTTAGATTTTTTGCCCATCTCAGTATTAACACTGGGTATAAAGTATGGCAGAGCACTATGATATTTATTTTTTGAGTTCTACTTATCTTCAACAAGAAAATTGATGTTAATTTTTTCATAGTGAAAGGAAATCAGATAGAAAATAACATAGGGGAGAGGAGAGTTCTCTCTTCAGTTAGTTCAGAGCAGAACCATCTTCCAGTCTGTTGCTGTGACAGAAGAAATACAATTCACTCTTCAGGTTCTGCTTGGATTTTGCCAAGTACTAAATTTGCACCTGGTATACACTTGAATAGAAGGCAAAAATGATAATACCTTGTCTTTAGTTTCATTTTTTTTTTTACTCTCCTCTCCATAAAGCTGGACCAGTTAACTGTTCTGTGATATTACCTGAGGGAGAATAAACTAACATAAATTTCCAATATAAATCTTCTTTAGTTCTGCTCAAAATCACAGTATTCTTAGACTTAAGTTTTAAATATGCTATCAGACTGAAGACTGAATAAATGCCCATTCCTTGCATTCTCCTCTATTGCATAGTAATGATATCAAACTGCTATTTACTACAGAACTGTATTTTAGAGATTTCTTTCCTAAGAAGGGTTATTTTCTGTTATCATGGAAAATTTTGTAGACCTACCCTTTTAAAATTAAACATTTCATCTAGGTTCAGTATCACTAACATTGATGGTTTTGTAACATCATTAACACTGACATGGTTTTGTCTTGTGACATTGAATTCACTACAGAGGGATGTGCTGGTTTTTGTCATTTTCACCCTTGTAAGTAGTGAAACATTTTTAGGAAGTATTTGCTAACCTTAAGGATCAACAATGCTTAAAGGAGCACAGATTGAAAATGGACATTTCCACCTTTTTGTAAAGCATCATAACATCCTTTCTGCTCTTCCCCAATACTCACATGAAAAGTCCAAACACTTTGAGAATTATAAGCTCTGCTATTTCTACTTTATCTTTTTGCAAACCTATTTTTCAGTTATAAGAATCAGGGTTTTCCCTATATAGTAGTGTTACTGATTTTGAAATCTGATTTTTGGGAAAAAAAATCCTCTATTATATCTTCCACCTCTTCCAACAAGTAAAAAGCTAAAAAGCCAAAACAAAGCAAGCCCAAAAAATAAAAGAAACAAACATAATCTTTCTCTTTGAAGATAACTATTTAATTTTGTTTGATATTTTCCAGACAGTAGTTTTATCTCAGCCTGAATATTTTTTTTTTAAATTCATATATGCTGAATGGTCGTAAAGATTTGCATAAATATTTCAAAAACCAAAATTTAAAAAACCTGAAATTTCCCTTTAAATGTTGCTTGTAAATCAGTATCAATTATAAGGTACTCGGACGTTGCCAGTATAATATTAATACAATGAAAGTTTAACTTTGGAATCCTGCTGAATTAATCTTTTTTGTAATAGACTTCTTGAACTGAGTCAGCAGAAGTCAGTTAATTGTAATAATTAACAAGCTGTGACCCTTCAGCTCACAGCATAGACTTAGTTGGGTCTCTAGAGAAGGTAAGGAATGAGGAAAAAAAGAAAGCAGATAACTATCACTCTGACGTCACATTTCTGAGAATTGTGCTTGTTCAGAAGTTATCATTTTTTATCCTGAAGCATCACTAAACAGCACCAATGAATTGCAAGAATGAATAATTTTATCTATCAAGAAGCAGAAGTATCTTTTGAAGTTCTGATATGAAATCAACATCCACTGTTTCAAATCTACTTCATTATTGATTTGGATTCTCCTCCTAATTTTTAAAAACTGCCTAAAATGGATAATTTTGGTTATAAATCAAGTAACCAACACTTGTTTCTCTTATAACAAGAGTATCTTATATTTAATCTGTTTAAATTATCTTTATTTAGACAAGGTTGTGGAGAAGAAAGCTCATTTTGTATTTATTGCATTTAATAGTGCCTTCATGCTCCACTAGGACAATATCTTCCAAGTAAGTGGGAAAGCTACAGTCACCCTGAACATCTTTCTTTTTAAATAGCACAGTGGCCATGGCCAGAAGACCACTGCACACCAAGGAGCCGTGATCAAGATACCATTTGAGTCATCCCTGGCTCATGCTGTTCTACACGCACAGCCTGGAATTGAGGCCATATCCCATGGGCACAATATAAACTTCAGCTTTGTTGGTAAGAGAGGAACCTGTTCACAGTTCTCTGTTAGTACCAGTGTTTCCATTTCCTGATGGGAAGCCCTTTCAAGGCAGCACAAATTAGGGTTGCTAGCATCTAAAGAGGTGTAATATTATTGATACTATTCTGTCTTTATAGTTTTATCTCTAATAAAAGAGATTTTTAGCATTTTATGCAATACCTGACAGATTCACAATGTCCTCCTCCCTTGGATGATCTCTGGAGATTATCTAGTTCAATTCCCTTGTCAATGCAGTGTCACTAATAGCAGGTTACACAGAAAAGTGTCCAGCTGGGCTTTCAGTGTCTCCAGAGAGGAAGATCACATCAAATGTCTGTGTGATAATGGTATTGGACATGGTCTGAAGGAAGCAAAAGAAAGTCTAACGGTCCTTTTTATGCCTTCTCTTCATCTAGAACAAGAAAACTAAGTATTACAGTTTCATGTATAGGCCAGGTTGTTTCTATTTTTTGAGGCATCTGGGAAAAAAAAGCCACATGAGAGAAGTCAGAATGATGAAAGATGTACTCATTCTAACAGTAAAATAAGGCTTANAAAAAAAAAAAAAAAAGAAGGAATCTCATGTTACCATGAAATTAATGGTTATTAAGGATGGGACAGTGAAGACAAATATGACTGGAGTTTCAGATTCTTTAGTAACAACAGCAATGGGGGGAAATTACACCAACAAACACCTCCCCCCTGAACTTTGAAATATAAGATTGATCTTGTCAGCAAAATTTCCATTGCTGTTTGTGAAACACAAACCCCTTCCTGTGAACACAGTATCTGATTCCTCATTACATTTTTCAAGCAGATAGCTTAATCCAAGTGCCTTTGCCCAGGGGCTGGGATGAGCCTTGCCATGTAATGTGACATAAGGCTGTAACAGTCAGCCCCCAAGAGCAGAACTCATTGCCCCCAGGTTTTCACCATATAACCTGGCCACTCAGAATTGATTTTTAGTGACTACACCAATGACCTCTGATATAACATTATTCATAAATATGAAATACTACAGTTCAGAGACTGAATGAAAAATTAGGATAAAAATGCAAAACAATCCCAAAACTTCAACATTAATGTCTTCTAAGAAAGTATTATCAACAAGACTCCAACGTGTGTTCTCAACATTAGTTCATTAGTGTTCCAAGGAATTTACTAGCTACTATATTGCTACAAAATATTATAAATTATAAATGTCTTTTTTTTTTTTCCCCTGGCATTTCATAAAACTGACGAAGTTTTATCATCAGCTTTGGAAAACTACATATTTCTCTTTTCTCTTTTACAAAGCCCAGCAAACATTTGCAAACAAGGTAATTGCAAGAACAAAACCCTCAAGTAAATTAATATTTTTATTCAATAATTGAAATACCTGGATGGAAATGAATTCTTCCAAATATATTTAAGTTCAAGATGAATGTAAATACCTGCACCAAAGCCAATTTAACAGGACACATATTTTCACCTCACAAGCAGAATATTATTCATAGAACCACTGAATATTGGAATGGCTTAAGTTAATAAAATATTCCTGTCAGTATCCTATATATCTTATCCATTCACCAATTCAGATCTTGGGTTTTTGAAGATGCCACCCTGCCCTCTTTTTCACTAGCTAGCCTGGCGTGAAATTTTTTAGCAAGTCCTATCTCTGCTGGATACAGAATGGAGAACAAGTTTACATAGAAAATAAAGGGGAAAAAATGGTAAAGACAGACTACAGTAGCCAGGCACAGAACTTGGCCTCACAAGCAGACTTATCAGTAGCATATATGCAGCTGGCACTTTTTCTCTCTGCTCCTCTCCTTTGCTTGCCCTCTCTGATCCAGCCTGGTTCCTGCCTTTCCCTGCCTTTGACCCTTCTCCTAAAGATCCTGCAATAGTTCTCCACATGAACAAAATGGCCTCAGAATATCCCTAGAAGTTTTATAAAATCCTGCAAACATCCTCAAAATTCCCATAAAAACCATTTCCCTGGAGGCCCAATAATTGTCTTGTTTCCCTCAACAATCGAGATGTTTCTTTTCAACTACAAAGTCCTGGTTGAACTTCTTCAAAGGTCCAAGTGGTATCTTCAGCTGTCCCTTGAACAGCGACCAGAGATATGATCTTTTTTTACTTTCTCTGTTATGTCCTCTCCCTTTTGGTTTACCTGTCTGTATATCTCATTTATTACTTATCCTATCTCTTCTCCTTGCTTCTTATACTGATGAGCTATCAGCTATGTATTCTGGCAAACCCCATATCCTCATGTTATCCTCAGCAGACTAAATTAGTCAGTCTCACAGAGTTGAACTATAAATATGGCTAAAAGATTATGTATTGCAAAGTATTTTTCTGACCAAAAAACCAAAATGGTCATGATATACACATCAGTTAAGTGCAAATCTGTAGGAATCAATTAAGTTTCACTTCTGTGAGTATAACATAACACTTCTGCTTCACACAAAACATGCAAATGAAAGATGCAGTCTACTGCTTTGTCAAACCTTGCTTTGCTGACATGAAAAATTATTGTCAGTGCCAGGACAGGTGTAATTAAAGATGGAAAAAAAAATCAATCTGACTTATTAACATTGTGTAGCAGTGCGAGAAGGCAGAATGTTATCTTGCTCTTAGACTAGGTTCTCAAATAAATTAAATATACAGGACTTTTTAAGTTACTCAGTAGTTTTTGATCCTTCAGGTGATTATAATTCAACTTTAAGGGTGGGTATATAATTCAAATTCCAGAATTTTTTTAAAAAAGTGATTAGTAGTTACATATTGGAGTGAGGTACAAATAACTGGCCTTACTGAGCAAAGGCAGGAAAACCACAGCTGTTTTATCTTCTTAGTATCTGGCTAATGAGTTAGCCTCTGGCTAACAGTCAACCTGTCATAAAAGACCTGCATAGCTCCCCAAAAGTCTCAGTCTTGTATTTTTTCCCTTGCCAGAACATCAAAAGACACATGGGGGATTTTGGAGTTGTTACAGTACAGGATAGAGGTTAAATGAAGCTAATTTATATCAAAATAAGTTCTATTGGTTTTGAAGATCACAGAATTCCTCTTCAGCTCACAGTCATACTGAGAAAAGACCAACAAAAACAAACAACCAACCCCCCCCAAAAAAAATCTCACAAAAAACAAAACAAACCACAAAAACCCGCAAAAACTCAAACAAACCAAACAACAACAAAATAACCCAATAAAAATCCCCCAACAAACCAATCCACAAAGAAAAAGAAAAAAAAAACCAAACAACCTCCCCTTGTTTCCCCCAAAAGACTTCTTCCTTTGCACATTTATCTTGAGGCTTTGTTTCCTTTAGCTTGGGAGGTAAGAGGCAATATGTTTGTAAATGGTTAAAAAACTCAGTGTAAGTTATTAAGTGGTTTATCAACCACAAATTAATTACAGACAACATAAGATCCACTTCCATCAACTTCATTATCACTCAGCCTCCAACATTCTGAGAGATAAATCCAAGCATGTAACCAATCTATTTACATCTAGGAAGCCCTTTTTTCTGTTGTAGCATTACTGCCTCCTTACCTTCAACTACAGAAAGGGCAGAGGAAAATAAAGTAGCTATGACTTCTCATCATTATAAATACAGTTATTTCTTCTCAGTATTGGTACTGAGATATGAAAAAGGTGACACAAAAGATCATGTATTATGTAGCTGGCACAATAAAGAATCCATTCCCTGAAATGTCTAACTGCTAAAGGAATCGAACTTTAATTTTCCTTTTATCACTTGGAAAAAGAAAAATAGAGTCTGCTGTCATGAAGTATGAAATTCATTGTCTGATATGATCTAGGTCTTTAAAAGACCCAACAGCACATCTCACAGTACACCACTTGGTTCATTCAGGAAAATCAGGATCAGAATATGTAGTATTTGTTTGAGTGCATTCTCTGTCTCTTTTGCTTACAATGATGAAATGAGATCTAGATCTCTTCAGCAGATTTCCTTTTCCTGTTTAAACTGACAATCTATAATGAAATGTAGAAGGCTTGAGCATAAAGTAAAGTTTGTAGTAAAGAAAAAATCAGTGTAATTTCTCTTAAGTACACCAAGTTGAGACAGTCTAAGGTAAAACATGTTCCCACATGGAATTTTTCAGGAAAACAAAGACATTTGAAATGACACAATTTATTATAGTTCTGCAGTTATATATCCTAAAGCTATATTTGACCAAATTGTGCTTTTAAAAAGTGGTGGCTTTAGCAGCATTTGAGGATGTTTTAAGGATCATATTTTTCAAGATCTTGAGGTATCTAATAAGGCATCCTCTTCTATGTAGTGGGAATTCTTTGGTAAGGATTCTATATTTTGGAAATATGACTATGAAGCATTTGTTTTGTTTTATGAAGAATACACATACTAAAATTCAGTGCAGAAATAAAAATAAATTGTGAATTTTTGAGCAGACATGTATTAGGTGATGGATGCTAAGTGATTGCAGCTGTTGTGGCACTGAGTCTAACAGACCTACAAGAAGTCCAAACCACCTCATGAATCCCTTTGTTCTGTGTGGATTTATAGCACGCTATTATAGCAATGCCATTTGTAGTTTTGTGACATTTCTCTCACCATGCTAACCCCTCTCTCGAGAGGCCTGAGACATGATCCTACATATTATATTTCCCTAGCTGGCCTTGTCTAGACAAGCCCTTACTAGTAATAGTGCCTGTTCACCTGAAGGAGCAGCCACATCAGGACACATCACAAGCCAGTGGTATCTGCTCTATTTGACACAAGCTTACCCATATTATGCTAATCTGTAATTAATCACAGACGCTGTCTGTGCAGAAAGCTGAAATGAAAGTGCACAATAGAAGAAAAACTATGTTGCTTAGCAATTTGCAGCATTAAATAAAATTTAACCAGGCAATATGGAAAAATTTCAGTCAAAGCTGCAGGCTACAGTAAAACTCAGAATGGAAGGCACAAATTATCCTTACACAGCAAGAAATTTGTATGTTACACCTTTAATCATATCCAATGACCAGCTTCTGAAAATATTAACATTTAATCAGCGAAACATATAATAAGAGAAATAGTGATATGTCCTAAAACTGCTATATTTATAAGTTAGAGGAGGTCCCAGATTTTGTGAGAAAACATTCTTCATTGACTTTCAATGTCATAGGAGTTCCATTTGCACATTGCTTTTCAGTCCAATCTCAGTCCCTTGGAACCTCTTTGTAAGAGGGGTAGTACAACAACTTGGTTCTGCTCTTTATCTTTCCAAAGGGTCTCTCCTCTTTGTAAGAGGGGTAGTACAACAACTTGGTTCTGCTCTTTATCTTTCCAAAGGGTCTCTCCCAGGAGAAAAAAGTGTTACCTTCTATTTTCTGTGTTTTTTTAAGTGAAACAGACCTACATGAGGTTGAACTGATCTTGCCAGTTACCTGCATGCAGTCTTAGGACTGCCTGTAATGCTGTGTTATTTTGATGGGTGTTGTAGCACAGACATAACAAAACAATTACAAGGCAGTACCAAAGAAATCCATTACAGTTCACAGAGACGAACAGAAGCAGCAAAGTTAAAGTTAAAATTGTAAAGCAACTGCAAGCCTGAGCACCATGTCTTGGGCACACCACTCCTGGACAAGACTGAGAAGATCTCCTTAAAAATACAGCAGCACCTTTGCCGGGACATACTGGAAATCAGATTCTGTAGCAGCAAGGGGAGATTAGCACCTCAGGCCCAGCCATATGTAGGTGCTGCAGGCAGCAGTGGAGGATATCTGTACACGAAGGTGAGAATAGCTGAACAGGGACCTGAAACACAGCATTTTGGCAAATGTCAAGGTGAAGTTTCAGCACAGTAGCATAGGACTGGGCTCAGCAAGGAGGAAAAGATGCGGCGTGTGGAAGAATACAAGCAAGGCACCATACATCATGCTTAAATGAGTATGTTAAGCAGAAGACAATGCTCTGTAGAGAAGGCTCAGTTCTGACATTTCTACCAAATTTTTAAGAGAAATACTTAATTTCGAGACCAGGTTTACTGTTTCATGCACTTTGACAAAAGCATATAAATGACATATATGCATGGGATAAATCTGGAGAGAAGAGAGGGAGAATTTTTTCTCATTTGATCTCTTTCTCCAGACACCTATTAAAACTAAGAAAGATACCTTCATCTCTCTAATTATTTCATATTTTATTGATTAAAATACATGAGATTAAATAACCACATGTGCAAATATGCAGATAGAAATATTCCAGCTGATCAGACTGAACTACTAATTATTGGAGATCTGAGCTGGTTTGGAATAAACCCTAAATATTTAGAAAATAAAAAACTTGCATTGTCATAAAAAACTCTTGCATTGTCACTGATAAAATCTGAAAACATTGCAGTAAGTTGGCCCCAGGTAAGAAGCCAAGATGTGCCCACTCTTTGCAGAACAAAGATCCTGGGGACCTGTGGCCCAGCCAGGGCACTGGACACTCAGAGATGGCAGAAGCCAAAGACCCAAAAGATTTGCCACCCCTGGATTGTGAGGGTAGAAAAGCCCAGGGCTTCCTTTGTTCTGGATCCCTCCTTAGAGGCACCAGATCAAGCTGTTATTTCTCTTTTTTGTTACTTAGTTATTGGACCAAGATTAAATTATTTGAAGGATCTTCACCTCTGAGACTCTGCTATTGGAAACCTGGTGTGCCTCTGGGTGTAGGATATGTAGCTGTGAAGGGACCTCAGTCCCAGCTCAGGTGGTGTGTCTGCCAGGATGGCTCCTGAATGGTCAGACAGGGAAATTTCCTTAACACTTTATTTAGTATGTCCTAGCACCAGCATGGTCATAATTTCTTTTTAACCCAGGAAAAGTTACCTCTTTTCTACCACATTCAGTTTTGTAAATAGCCACCAATAAAAGTTCAAGGATATAAAAAAAAAAGTTCCTCCACACACAAAAACAACCTAAAAAACAAAAACCCAAAAAAACTCCAAATGGCGTACTGATTATAATTTAATCAAAATTGAAACAACAGTGTTTTATGTAATATAAAAACATTTCTTTCAAGACCAGTAAACTGCAGATAGCAATTCTGTCTCAGGTGTGGATACCTTTCTGGCTACACAGAGACAATTATGTCAAAGAGAGTGCAGATACCATTCTGCTGTAATCACTTTAGTGCCCCACAGCAGCATGGTTTCTGCAGAGTGCATGGACTGAATACCAAGTGAGCCCTGATGCTCTAGATACCACCAGTGTGGAACAAGAAATTGATTAGAATAACAAAGTAAAACCTTCTGGCATTCAGTACAAAATTTATTTTGCCCATGTGGCCACATATGACTCTGTCACTGAATAAGAAAGGGAAGTCAATTCAATAATAAAGTTAAAATTACTGTCGTGTATGCTACTGATTAGGTAGGAATAATATATCAATTTAAAACTTGTAATGTTTCCTGACCAAATTACTCCTCTTTATATTCTAGGACTAGTGAAATAATGGTCAAAGAAATGTTGCAAACATTACTAGACATATCATCAGTTCTGAGCAGCACATACATTATATTGATTAAAATATGTAAGCCTTACTAGGTGTGGTATCAGCACACTAAAAATGAGTGATATTCTTATTTCATGCCCAGTACACTGAAATATGTCCTTTACAATAGCTTGCAAGAGGTAAATCCCGGAGCTGTAAAATTGTACTGCTAGACTTCATTTTGGGTGAACTTCCTGCTTGGAAGAAACCATTATAAATAATTTCAGTAGATTTTTAAAACTCCTTTCCAATCCTTGTTAAGGGAACAAAAGCATTATCACTAGGTCTGGGGGGGGATATTTTAGATTGCCATTTAATAATACAATACATCCGAAAAATTTGGAAATAAATGTATTTTTTTTAAGAATAAGGAGAACTATTTCAAGTACTTTTTGGCTATGAATATGATTTTTTGGTTGAAAGAGGTAAAATAAAATGTTAAGAACAAATTATTTCAGTTGAAATTACTCTAAAGTCATTGCAGTGGTGCAAGTGCATGTTGAAATGGTAATGTCAACAATGATTTAAATCCTTCCAGTGCTGAGTCAAGGTTGCTCAAGGACTAAACATTATGGTAGTGTGTATCCTCTGAACTTTAAAAATGCAACAACTTAGAAGTACATCAACAAGATAAGTTCAAAACATAATGTTATGGATTTTTTACCAGTTGGATCATATTTGAGCAAATTTCTGTTTTGTAAGGCCGGATTTTTCCTTTACTATTACTGACAAATGGCAGCAGTCATGCTGATAAACACATTATGAAAGATGAGTCCTACAGAAAAGATTGCTTATTTTCAAAAGAGTTCTCCAACTCTCAAGGCTAAGTACTTCTTACAATATAAAATATTGTGAAATACCTCTTTTTCTGTTTCAAAGGTATTTTGAAGTGTTCACTAAAAACTGGAGAAGTCAGAAGTGGGGTGGAGGGCCACAAACGCAGATTAGTGAGGTTAGACTGTTAGACTTTGTACTGCCTTTAAGGAAGCTCCCTGAGTAGTCCTCACCTGGTCCAAAACAGTTCTTTTGAAACTTTTCACCTGAGAGAACATCTTGCTCAGTCAGAACAAGAGGTTTCCACCAATCACCCCTGTGAGACACCCAGCAATGGATGAAGTGCTTACAAAAGGCTAAATCATTTCCAAGGAATGTTGTGGCCAAAAAGAATTTTTTTTTTAAATTTAAAATTTTTCACAAGTTCATCTTTTCCATCTGCTTTGAGCCCTACACCAAATGAGGTGAGTTAAATAAATCATAATCTACATTGAATTAAAAAGAAAAAGAGACTTGCAAAGGTATTTAGTAAATTAACAAAGGGAATAATCTAAAAAGCACGATTCTGCTCTTTGTTGACTTTAAAGTATAGTATGTAAATACCTGATGAATAATTGAAGTACTCATTGATGTGTTTCCATTCTGAAGTAAAAAAATTAGTTTGATACAAATAATGTTTTATTATTTATGCCAGATTAAAAAAAAAAAAAAAAGTGAAAAAGGAAAAAAAAAAAAAAGTGAAAAAGTTACATTGTATTTTGAGGGGTTTTTTGACTAAACATGCACATCCTGATTTCACATTGGACAATTCCTCTCAATTCATATCTTATCAGCTGAGAAATAGGGCTGCACAGGGAAAGGCATTTTCTACATGTACAAATATCCAAACATACAGAGAAAAAATAAGTAGATAGAATGGGAACAACTTTTAAAACTGAGTAGTTTTTCAAGATACTTTTAGAAGGAAGAGCAAAGAAAGTTAAGAAAACTGTGCAGTGATTATAAAGTAAAGAGCCTATCTGCCTAACAAAAACCTGGGATAATGAACAGGTCAATGTAAAAATGGTACTACTTGATAAAACGGTGTCAGGAAGAGCAAGAAGCAGTCTCTGAAGAAAACCAGCAAAGATAGTCTCAACATAGAATTTAACATCACTTTTGTTTTACTACTGAAATGTAAAGTTCCTCCTGTCTTCAGACAGTGATCTTGGAAAAGACCAGAAAAACTAAAAACATCCTTGAAGAAAGATCAATACTGATAATGTAGCCATAGGTATTGTTGATTATTAATACCTGCTGTAAGTATAGCCTTTCTTTGTTATTTATTTTTACTTAATTTTGAAAATGGATCCAGTTGAATTCACACAGTAATAACTTAATAACTTAATAGGTTAATATTTTTAGCTGTTATTATCCTGTAAAGTTTTTCTGTACATTTATGTATCATCATTCATTGGAAATAATTTAGTTTAATTAAGCTTAAATTGAACAACAGTCTCATCCAAACTAACAGCCAGACTTGTTTTAGTCAAAATTGCAGAAGCACTACTTCCTGCTGTTCTCTTGTTTGCAAACTAGTATGAAATATAGACTAATACTCCCTAAAAAAAGCTTGCTTAATTTAATGAGTCTTTGTATTGTATTTTCTTCAATATGGGTGATAACCTGCATGAAGCACAATGCAGCAGAGAAGACATCAATTAAACAAGCTACTTTAGATGTCCTTGAGAACATACGTGTCCTATAGACTCTGCAATGAGGCCTGGCCTCTCATGATGCTCTCCAGTTTTAATGCTAAAAACTTTTCCAAAGACAGATGCTAAGGAACAGGGGGAGGAGGAAAATGTTTTTCAGCTCTTTTCCCAACATGCTGGGACAAAGAAAAACTCAGCAACTGGAGAGTTCTCTTCCCCAGTCTGAGAATCTAGATACAGAGACAGCCTGGGACTACAACACTGAAAGTTGCTTATGATTTCTAGAAAACCATCATGTAGTCTTCTACAAACATATCTGAAAAATAGATGTCATTTTCCATTACACTTTTTCCATGCGATAACTGTAAGGTTAGTGAGGTATTAATTGCCTTTATAGGAAAGAACTGTAATTACCAAACAGCATACCTAAACTTCTCAGATTTTTTTTTGTCACTGTGTAGATGATAATTTATTAAGGGCTTGGGTGAAGCAAATACACTCCTTATAGTTTTGCCGAGGTCTCCAAATGGTATAAATATCATGGGTATGCAGAGTACACTTGGTCTAATGATCTTTCATTCAATATCAGATGATGGGACAAGAGGGAATGTATGTAGACAGTGCCTGAACACAACTTTGTATTCTGCTTGCAAAGGGTATAATCATCTTTCATTTACAAGTGACATGGCTACTCCTAGTCTAACCATGCAGTAAGCACTTTTTTCCAAATATTTTATTGCAAATGAATGATTATACACCAAAAAATTATGATTTTTTTTTTTATTTAATATCCATGTTGGACAATTTGGGTTTTGTTGGTAGTCTCAAATTTCTTCACTACCTCAAAGTTCTTCAAATGCAATCTTTTTGAAAGATGAGCCACAGATCTTCTAAACAGCTGCTGGGGTATTCAGCTGCATTTGGCTTACTGAGTCACATGGTTGTCTTTCCTAATTCATCAAGGCACTTACAGTTTTCACTTCAATGATAGGACTCATTTGCTTAAAGTAGGCAAGTTGTTAATTGCTAAATATCCAGCATTCCATGTAATATAAAGTACGTAAATGTACATTTTTTATACATATTATACTGTCATGAATAAAAGGAAGATCTCAAAAAGGTGGCCCTGTTACTGAAGGAGGGTAACCATATGGGAAAGACTGAGGTACTCATTGCCCTCTTTGCCTCAGTTTTCAATGCCACATTTTCCTCAGGTCCCTCAGGTTACTACACCAGAACACTGTGTTCCAAGTGTAAAAAAAAAAAGTTGAACAGGCTGGCTGGCATTTTGAGGTTCCTTTCAACATAGATTATTCTGTGATTGGAAACTTCTGTCATTACAATACACAGGGTTTTAAAATATACACCTGAACTGTCAAATTAAATCCATAAGAGTGGTGGTGACCATATACACATTTTCTGTTATAAATTGTAATATTTATTATGAATTAGGAGAGTATCCTTAGTGAAAGAGCTGAGTTTTCATTAATGTCGGTCTGACATTTGCAAAATTGATTTGTTTTGACATTTAGAGCACTTCTGTTTTAGAATGGGCTCATGTCTGACATTAAGCAAACGAAATTATGGTGGTTTTGCTTAAAAGCTTTCCATAAAACATTGTTATTTTATAATGCAGATGACATCTGTTCTAGCAGAAGCAGTCATGTTTTACAAAAACATAGCAGGTATACTGACTTATGTGGAAATATAAGTACTTAAATGAAGGATATTCAAAGCATTAAATGTAGGCCACTGAAAATAAATGAGAACTCACACAACTTGTAGGTTTAGTCATAAAACTTGGAATCCAATTAAAAGTTTGAGGTAATACATCAGAAAACTTATCTTTATTTTTAAGAGAAAAAAAATTGTTTTCATTTTAAGAAGAGATACTAATAACCTGAGAGGGCATGGAATAGACTAGCTCAGATATTGGAACGCTTTAATTTAGCAGTTTGCAGGTCTTTTACTCATATTGGTTTATATTTGTAATGCATAAACAAATCAAGTTAAAAAGAGATGGCTGATGTCCTTCTGATGAATCACATCTAAATGCTCATTGGTTGTTAAATTTATTTTTTTTTCTGATGCCTTATACTAATTCTATGTTATTTTGGATTCAGTTTTCTACTACATAACCACAGTCTATAACAAATCACTGTATTCTTCTAGGATTTATGAAAGAAAGGTAGACAACACAGGATCTAAAAGGGTGATCTACAGAGTTATAGGCTTTTTAAAAACTGATTAGAAGTCCATAAACTAAGTTCAAATAATCTTTATCATTAATCATACATGCATGGAATATTCCAAGAAGAACTATTCAATCACGCCTTATTTTTTACCCACTTTTTCTCTAACAATAACCACTTGGGAAAACCCCACTCCTTCCAAGTACAACAGGTTCCTGTTTACTGGGCACACTCTATCCATATGAAGCAACACACTCCATCCCACATTTCTATCAGCTCAGGAGTGACAACAAAGCCCAATGGAGCCTTTCACTTCCTTTACTTTTGGTATTCTCTCCCACATTTTGGTACTTGGCTTGTTTGTCCGTTACCTGGGATTTCCAGACAGTCTCACAGGACTCTGCTACACAGATTTAATATTGCTTAATTTCCAAGATCAATTGAAATCAAACCAGTGTGGCCAATATTGATAGCGCACATACAGATGTTAAATGTTCCTTTCTTAAAATTTTAGCTCAACAATGTCAATACCACAGAACTCCATGAAGAATTGTGCCAAGCAGGAAATGCACTTTGTTCTATTTTTTTCTTTTCCAAGCTAAACATAGCAAGTGCCTGTGTGTGTGGTATTCTTTCATATGATGATCTTTTCCAAGTTGTATAACTTATCTCTGTTGCAAAGTGCACTCATTTTATATGTCAAAGTGAGTTTTGACATTAACACACTATTCAAGGTGAAGTCCTGTCATCAGCTCCATGACATTTACTTTCACAGCTGTTTTCCAAAATGTCTTTACTCTAGTATTTCTTATCTGCTCCTTTCATTGAACTATCTCCTTTGACATACAGCTCTTTTGTGGAATTATTACAATTAAATTTAAACAACAATTTAAATATAAAATAGAAACAAAAACAATACAAATATAAAAAATA
>PYHW01010707.1:0-12504 GCA_013186435.1 Turdus rufiventris
CACTCACACACACGCTCTCTCTCTCAGTCCCCGCCCCCTTCGTGCGCGGCCGCTCCCATTGGCTGTCCTGTGCCGGGGGCGGGGCCCGCCCGGCGCTGCTCGCAGCCATTTCCGGTGCCGCTGCCGCCATGGCTGCTGAGGGCGGCCGCCATTGCCCCCCCCGCCCTTCAGGGCACCGCTCCCCTCCGAGCCCCGTGCGCGTCCCAAACCTGCTCCAGCCCCAGAGCTGAGCCCACCCGCATCCCAAGGCCATCAGCGCTGCGGTTGTTTTTTTCTTTCCTTTTTCTCCTCCTTTATAAAGTGCCGTTTGTACGTATTGATCTTAAAAAGCAGATTAAAACCTCGGTCCGGGCGCACCCCTCTTCTGGGGCTGCTCCGGCCTGGCCTAGGCCCTTCTAGTGTTCATTGCGCAGGTGAGAGGTGACAGGTGACGCTGCACCGCACCAGGGACAGCCTTCATCGGCCCGGTGGGGTCTGGAACACGAGTTGAGGATGGGACATGAGTCCAGGGTGGGAATACGAGTCCAGTGCAAGGAGACAGGGTGGGGGTCACCCCCCTCCCCAGAGCCCAGCGGTCCCCAGCGCAGGGAACCTTCTGGACTCAGTGTGGCACCGCGGTGGCCAAGGACGTGGTGGCTGAGGACACGGCCCTAAGGACACAGCCCTGCTCAGTTGATGGTGCTGCTCTGGGTCTCTCCCTCAGCGCTCCCAGTGCCACTTTCAGGGGTCCTTGCGCTGCTCAGCCCCTCCAGACCAACAGCACCTGCAGGAAGAGGAGGAAGGGACAGGTCAGGAGAGATGGCAGCGTGAGGTGACCCACACACACTGCCTTAGCCTTCCTGGACTCTTCTGCCCCAAGCAGCACGATGGGTCTGTCCTGTTCCCCCACCCCACAGCGAGGCACTGCCACCCAGAGAGGTACAACAGGCACTGAGCAGGGGTGTGGGCAGCCTGGCAAAGGTCACCCCCCGTGTCCCCCACATTTGCTGCCAGCACATTGAGCTACCCCTGACACCCCTTGGAGCCGCAGGGCAAGCGTGGCCATGACCAGGCCAGGGGAGTGTTGTTCCCCAGAAAAACACAGCAAGCAGACACAGCCCCTCTCTGGGGACAGTGGCGGAAGCAGGACAATGGCTCTGCCCCGTGTCCTACCATGAGGGTTTCCCTGCTAGCATGGCCTCAGCCAGCCCAGTGACGACAGGGCCCACTTTGCCCATCTGCAAAGACACCGTGGCTTTAGCCCAGGCTGGCACTGATCTCAGTGCCCTCAGCCCCACACTGGGCTGTCCCCAAGCCCTCAGCCCCACTCACGGTAGCGGATCTGGATGGGCCACACCATGATGCAGCACAGCGTGGCGACAGCAGCAACGGCGATGCCGCCAGTGACCAGCACCATCACCCAGCGGTAGAAACCAACACAGGCAGGGCAGCACAGCTCAGTCCTGTGAGGACAGGCAGGGATGTGATTAGAGGCTGGGAGTCCCAGGCTACAGGTTAGGACAAGGGGGAAGGCTTCCCACTACCAGAGGGTGGGGTTAGATGGGCTATTGGGAAGGAATTCCTCCCTGTGAGGGTGGGGAGGCACAAGTTGCCCAGAGCAGCTGTGGCTACCCCATCCCTGGAAGTCTTCCAGTCCAGGTGGGACAGGGCTTGGAGCAACTTGCTGTAGTGGAAATGCCCATAGCAGGGGGAGCAAGGAGATGAGTTTTGAGGTCCCTTCCAATCCAAACCGGTTCCCTCCCGTGCCTCTTGCTCCAACCCTGGAATATTTCCTCATTGGACCCAAGCAGTGGGGGTCCCAGGTCTGCAGAGGTGCTTACGGACAGGGGTGCAGGTTCTGGATCATCATAACAGCCAAGCCATTAGCCATCTTGTCCGTGAAGCTCATGGCACCATAGACAAACGCACTGCTGTGCTGTGGGAGGAGAGGGAACCATGCTGGGCCATGCTGGACCATGCAGCCCTGTGTGCCCTCTCATGGGCAGAGCCCTCACCGCAGCAGCGCATGGGGCACAGCGCTCACAGGGCACAGCACACGTGCTGCCCAGCTGAGCCCAGTCCCAGCGTCTCCATCCCCTAACACTAACAGTGCCTGCCCCAGACTGTGGGTTCTGTGCCTGCCATGACCCCCCACTTTATCCCACCAGGAGCAGTGGCCATACTGTGTTGGTGCCAATGAGATCTGCAGTCATAGACAGGGATGTGACCAGGATCGTGGCTGAGCCAGCCCCGAGCAGCACCGCCAGCCCATAGATCTCATCTCCTATTGGCCTGGCCAGGGCCACCCAGGAGGCGAAGGCCAGGACCACCAGGATACCCGCAAAGTAAGTCAGCTGCAGTGGGGACAGGCAGAGGGAGAAGGGGGAGTTCAGACATCAGCTGGCACTGGGAGGAGCAAGCAGGGAGGGCACAGGACCCATGAGGAAAAGCCCTGACTCTGTCCCAGCTTTATTTAAACAAGAAGACTCCGAAAGCACGTCCTTGCTGTGCTCCAGGCTGTTCTGCAGCCCAAGGGTTGAACCCTGGGCAGAGTTGTGGGAGCATGTCTGTGAGGGCAGGGGACATTCCACTGGCACCCAGCAGCACGGAGGGGACACAATGTGAGGGCAGGTCCCTCATGCTGGCATTACACACCATGTGCCCACCCAGACCAATGTAGCCAGACCCGCCGCCCCCTCTGCCCCTGATGGGCACCACAGGGCTCTGCAGCCCAGTCAGACCTGCATGGGACATGGTAGCTCTGGGCCAGCGTTGCCTTCTGCAGCCCCAGGGCTGTATGAGACAGGCCCCTGCCCCCATCCCTGCCCACCATCCCCAGACCCAGTAGGACCCATGCTGCAGTGGGTGGTTGCTGACAGAGGGTCCACCCAGCTCTTCAGCTCAGATGTGCCAGAAACTTTGCTCAGAGCCAGGATTTGGCCCCTGGGGTCAAACTCCAACCTCTCCAGCACCCTGGACTCACATTCCGACCAATCCATTTGTTCACAGGCTTCATGAGGAATGAGGAGAGGAACCCGCTGACGTACATCACTAGGGGAATGGTAGCAATGTACTTCTGCAAGTGACAAGGACAGGGAGGAGATGAGCCCCAGGCCACATCAGGACACCTTCCCATGGACCCCTGGACCTGCCCTGTTCCCACCTTGGAAAGCAGCAGCGAGTTGGTGAGGTACATGGCGATGTAGGTCTGGGACAGGTTGACGATGAGGCGAGTGGCCATATAGAGCACAGCAACCTGGGAGGGGACAGGGCAGGGCATCACCGCTCGCTCAGCCTGTGTGAAGGACCTTCCCTGCCTGGCTGTCATGGCACAGGTGCCCAGCAGGAAGGGGATGGCCCCTCTGAGGTGGTGGATGGGGGGATGGGTGCCCAGAACAGCCCCTCTCTCCATCCCCACCTGCACCTGGGCAAGTCCCTTGGCTGCAGGACACTCAGAGTGCCCTAGCAGGGCAGCAGCCCAGGCCAGGGGAGTCCTGCCCAGCTGTACCTGGTAGAAGGAGGGCTCCAGCAGCCAGTCCTTCCAGAGCAACAGCGGGCGTGTGGGGCCCAGGGGCTCCTTATGCAGCAGCGGGGTGCTCTCCTCTGGCTCAGGCAGCACCCCTGGTGGGTATGGCTTCTCCTTGGTGCCCAGGTGGAAGATAAGGGAGAACACGGCCCCCAGCCCCACCACAATGAGGGCCAAGTTCTGCAGAGACAGCGGGGGTGAGCACAGCAGTGGGGGCAGCCCACCATTAGCCCCCAGCAGTCTGGAGGGGAAGGAGTGCCCAAACCCCAGGGAGTGGCTCTTGCCCAGCTGGTGAGGTTTTAGGGCACTGCCCCCTGAGTCCCTCCAGTACCTCCCCAGCTGAGCCATGGGAACAGGGAACCGCAGGGATTGTGCATTGCCACTGACCCGAAACACAGGGATGTCCTGTGGGCCCAGGTGCTCCATGTGGTCAGGCTGGTCCATCTGGAAGTTCAGCAGGAGCCAGGTCAAGCCATACACAGTGATGTTGGCCATGACAGTGAAGGCATACCTGAGCAGAAGGAAACCTTGGGCTGATGCAGAAGGACAAGCATGGGGACAGCACAGGAGGACACCTCTGCCCACAGCAGCCTTCCAAGCCAGATGTGCTCTAGCCTCTGCACCCCAGTGTCATGGCTGACATGACACCTCTGAGGGCACAAGGCTTCTGGCCAGGCATCAGCCTTACTGCTACAACTCCCAGTGTAGCCAGTCCAAGCCTCAGGGCATGACTGAGAAGAAACCAAGATCCCTACAGGCCAGTCTGTTCTCCCTCCAGGCACAGCTCACCTCTGCTTCAAGGATGCCATGAGCTGCCTGACCTGGTGCCCCCAAAGTGGGAGCACTTGGACACAGTTACCCCACATCCTCCCTGCTCACCCTGTTCCATGGGATAAACATCCCATCCCACATCCTAATCCTGACAGAGATGAGCAAAGTGCACTGCCCACCTGGCCCTGGAGACATCTCACTCCAGAACAGTCCCTAGGACTGTGTCCAGCTCTCCTTGAGGGCATCTGAGAGAGACAGTCCCTCTCCTAAATTCCACTGTCTATTCCCAAAGGAGAAGTGTCCCCGGCTCAGGGAAGTGTCCTACGGGCTGTGTCACCAACATCCCTGGCATCAAGACATTCCTCCTTGCCAGCAAAGGTTTTGGGCCACCAACCCAAGGCCAGTGTCCTCTGGCACATCCCACAGGACACTCACATGGCCCAGTCATTGTCCTGTCATGCTGAGGTCTCTGGTGTACCACAGCACCCAGGGACCTCCTGTCACACACTGATGGGACCCACCATGGGCAGGGCAGCTCCCCCAGCCCCAGGGGATCCCCGGGTGTGTGTGTGCTCACCTGAAAGCTGTGAGCTCCACCTTCCCATGGTCACTGCTCACCAGCTCGGGGATGAGGGCCAGGTGGGACACCTGCGTGGCCGCCCAGCCAAACTGGAAGATGACAATGAAGGGGAGGTAGTAGATGAAGGCTGCCCACTGTGGAGTGCTCTCCCTGCAGGCCAGGCAGGGGCTGAAGACAAAGGGAAAGGACACGAGGACACAGGTGGTGCCTAGGGAGAGAGTGGAGCAGTGAGAGGCTGCACACCTGGCTGGGACTCCAATGTGACACAGACAGCCCTCTCCAGGACAGGTTTTCTTTCCCCAGCCAGATGAGACGTGATGCTCCAGACACCCCCTCAGCACGTCCTGCACAGGGAATGTCCTTCCCTCTGGCACCCAGCACAGACACCCCCCAGTCAAGGTCCTTCTCCAGCACAGCACTGGCACTGCTCTGTCCCCTCAAGACATCATGACAGACCCTCAGTGTCACAGTCTCAGATACCAAGAGGTTCTCACTGTCCCCAGGTGCAGATAACCAATCAGATAACCCCTCCCTGCTGCCTGCCCGAGGTGATATGGCACCCCTAGGCTGGGAGGGCTCAGGCTGTCCCATGGGCACTGGCACCCCATCTGTCTCCACGTCTCCTCTCCTGTGGGGTTGGCAGAGAGAGCCGTGCTTCCGCCACACTCACAGACATCACCCACAGCATGACAGGGTGACACACAGCCATGGGGGGCTCCAGGACGGCCCCGCTGAGTCAGGGACACCAGAGCCAGGCTCCTCCCTCTGCTGTGGCAGGACAGCACAGGTACACAGCCTGGCCTCTCCCTCCCCTTTCCCAAAGTTACAGTCTATCTGCCAAGCAGCTCCACAGACCCCCAGATGTCCCATATGTCCCCCTATACTGTCCCACATGTCCCCAGCTTCACTGTGTGCTGATGAAGAGCTGTTCCTACAGCTGAGTGGAATCTGCTTTGCCAGGTCCCCAAGGTACCCTCTCCACTTTGCAAGAACCTCTGTTCCTCATGAGTGATTCCTCCTCCTCCTCCTTGTTCCCTCACAGAATAGCCATGCAGGCCAGGGCAAAGCCAAGGGCAAAGCTAAGGGCAGCAGTGACAATCCCAGCCCAGCCTCATCCATCCCACCAAGGGATACTGGCTCCCCACACTGGCTCACAGTTGGTTTTGGAGCTCTGAAGGACAGAGGACTCAAGCATATGTGGTGCCTGTACCCCAGATAAACCACAGGCATGGGAAGGTTCATGAATGCTCAAACCAGCCCAGATCCTCCCTGGGTTTTAACTGGGCCCAGATGAGGAGTGAGGGTCCCAGGGCCCCACAGCGTCAGGCTCTGCAACCCTGTGAGGGCTGTGAGGGTTAGGGTTAGCAGGGGAGCACTGGGGCAGGAGCTGTGGGACACACCTGCTGCAGCCTCCAGGGCTGCTCCTGTGCCCACCCAAGAGCCATCACCACCAGCACAACCAGGTGACAACAGGATGTCATCTCCTCCTCATGGCCTCCTAGGAAAAGCTGTGTCCGCCACCAGGGTCACCCCACTGGCTATCATGGAGCTGTGCTCATCGGGCACATGGCTGAACCCCAATACCGATGTACACCAAGTACCCAGGAGTGGCTGCACTGAGTCCGAGGGGTGCTGGGGACCCCCTGCTCTCCCCGGTGGGGCCATGGGAGCCCCCCTAAGAGCATTGTGCCCATCCATGCAGCACCCCTGGGCAGGCAAAGGCCCAGGTTCTCATCTCTGACCCTGCGGGGCAGGATCATGAGAATGCCGGGCTGCTCAGCACAGGCACCCGGGGCTGGGATTTTGGGACAGCACTGCCTGACAGGCTGAGACAGGCAGCAAAGAGACGCTTAGCCTTCCTCCCCGAGGGGCAGGATCACAAGAATGCCAGACTGCTCAGCACAGGCGCCGGGGGCAGGAATTTTGGGACAGCACTGCCAGACAGGCTGAGACAGGCAGCAAAGAGACGCTTAACCTCCCTCCCCACTGCGTCAGGAAGCTGGACCCCATAAAAGAGCTGGCGAGCAGGCAGGGACACCCGCACCGCCTGTGGGAACAGCCGGGACCGCCGCGGTGGGAAGATACCGCTGATAGCAACTCGTGGTGTCTCCCCCGCCCCGAGGATGCGGTTTCACAACGTTTCCTCTGATCTGAGCACGGGTTTGCCACCGGACCAGTCACCCCGCTCCCACACAACACCCCTCGCTTTCAGCGTGATTCAGAGAGCCGAGCGGCCCCGGCACAGCCGGCTCCGCGGGGTTTGCCCCCACCGCTGGTCACTCTGTGTCCAGCCATGGTGGCCGCCGCGGAAACCCCTGCCTTGGGAATAACCCATGCTCCAGCCAGGAAAACAGCCTGCATCCCTGCATCCCTGGGCTGTGCTCTGCTCCCTGCAGCCCCCGTGCAAGGCCTGAGTTAGGACTTCCCTCTGCGCCCGCGGGGCAGCACCCGGCCGGAGCAGGAGGAGGAAACAGCTCCGGCCACTTCCCTAAACCAGGAGGCCGATGCGGCTCACACTGGGGCAGGGTGAAGCTGCCCTTTCAGCACTCGGCCTGACTCACCAAGGCAAGCTCCGGCGAGGTCAGAAGCCTTATCAGGTTGCTGTTGAGTTGCACAAAGCGTTGCTCGAGATAAATTTGGGATCAAGATAAGAGAACCCACACTGCAACCGTCCTCCCTCCACTCGGGTCTGCTCTTAGTTGTTACCGAGGGTTGTTATCAATGGCCATTTCATCCATCAACTGCCCCGTCCCCAGTGCCAGCTATGCAGGATGAGCAGGCTCCTGCACCAGTCACAGCACCAAGGACCCCTCATCAGGTCATCCTGTCCCCTCAGAGAGGGACCTCGATAGATGGGTCACCACCAGCCCAGGCACTCCATTGCATTTTTTGACCTAGGGCACAATGCGAGAGAAACCTGACAAAAACTGCTGTGAGCCAGAGCCTCCTGTGTGTCCCTTGGCTGTACCCCACTGCACAGCCCCAGCACAGCCAAGGGCCCCACCCCATAGGGTCCCCCTCTGGGGACACCGAGAGCTGCTCAGGAAGCACCTGGGCTTTTGGGAAAGCCCAGATTTTACTGCCGGTCTTGGTTTTGCTGCAGCTCTAAGGTCTGAGCACGTGGCTCTCACCCCAGCTCACTGCCACCTACACAAACAAAGCCCGAGGGACAGCGGGGAGCCCCCTGGGGTGGGATGGTGCCCAGGCAGGACAGGGATACCATGGTGCCCCTTCCTCATCCAGGCTCAACACCACACTGTCCCCTGCACCTGGAGCAGCTCTGTCCCCACCTCGCTGCTGCAGAGGGTCCCAGAAAGGCACCTCCCCGACTATCCCCTCCTCACAAGGCACCCCAGACCCATCTTCTGTCAGCCAGGGCCCTGCAAACACACCAGAGTCCCTTGACCTTCCACAGGGCACCCCAAAAGCCCCCAGGGCAGCTCCCCCTTCCATGGAGGAGCTGCTCCCTCCCACCTCAGGGCACACAATTCTGCTTACCTTTGGGGCTGCCCCTCTCCAACTGGAGGGACCCTGTCCCCACCTCACTGCCACATGATGGTCCCCCCTCCCAGAAAAGCTCCCACATCTTCAGAGAGATCTCCATGCCACAAGGCACCCCAGTTCCTCCCTACTCGAGGGAACCCCCAAGGCTAATCACCCAACCCAGAAAGGCACCCCTGTTCTTGTTCCCCCTCTTCCAAGGCATCCCAGAAAGGTACCCTGAGGCTGATCCTGTACCCCAGAGAGGCATCTCAGGGCCACCCATTTCCACATAGGGCCCCCCAGCAGAATGTCCCTCACCTATGCCCCCACAGCAGAGCTGCTTGGGGCCAACTCACTCCACCCAGCATCTCCCCCTGTCCCCCACCCTGTGCATCCTAGAAAGGCTCCCCCAGGGTCATCCCTTTCTTATTAGGGCATCCCAGAAAGGTTCACCTGGGTAGTCCCCACTCAAACAGCACCTAAGGCTCCTTGGGGCCACCCTTCTCTCTTCTTGGCACCCTAGCAGCATGTTGCACATCCCCGGCATCCCAGAAAAGCTCCTCCAGGGTTACCCGTTTTCACATGTTACCTTGGATAGGCACCCTCGGTCCACTCCCTCAGGGCACTCCAGAAGGTTCCCCCAGGGCCATCCTCTCCACTTAGAGCACCCCAGAAAGGCTCCCTGAGGTGACTCGCAACCCAGAGCACCCCAGAAAGTCTCCCTCACAGCCATACTCCTCCCCTCCCCTAACCAGAGCCCCTCTTAAGAGATGGTTACCCATCTCTTATCTTTGGCACCCCAGCAGTGTGTCCCAGCCATGGCACCCCAGAAAGGCTCTCCATAGCCATTCACCTCCATCTGGGCCACCGCAGAAAGGCTACCCTGGTGCCGCCCATTGTCACCTGAGACACCTTGGATAGATACCCTTGGGCCACCCCACTCCGGGCACCCAATAAAGGTTCCCCCGCCTGTCCTTCAATACAGAACAACACAGTAGGGTCCCCCGGGGCCACCCCTCTCCACTCAGAGCATCCTAGCAGGGCTCTGGATGTCCCCCAACACAGACACGCCAGAAAGTCTCCCCCGGGGCCATCCCTCTTCACTTAGAGCATCCCAGAAAGGCTCCCCCGGGGCCATCCCTCTTCACTTAGAGCATCCCAGAAAGGCTCCCCCGGGTGTCCCCCACCCAAAATACGCCAGCACGGCCTCTCAGGGTCACCGCCCTCCACCCCGGGCACCCCAGAAAGGCTCTGCAGGGGTCAGCCCTCTCCACCCAGCTCCCCCCATCAAAGCTCCCGGTCCCCCGCACCCACCGGCCAGGTGCCAGCCCTTCCTGCGCCCGCAGCGGCCGCAGCCGTGGGCCCGGTCGGCCTCGAAGCCGAGCAGGGGCGTGCAGAGCCCGTCGGCCACCTGCCCGGCGAGGAGCAGCCCGCCGGCCGCGCCGTGCCCGTAGCCCAGCACGGCGTGCAGGAAGGGCAGCAGGTAAGTGAACCACAGCGCCGAGCAGGCGTCGTTCAGGAAGTGGCCGCACGCGAAGCTGAGCCGCGCCCGCAGCGGCAGCGCCGGGCCCGGGGACTGCGGGGGCTCCGCCATTGCCCAGCCAGAGCCGCGGGGACAGCGGCGGGACAGCGGCGGGACAGCGGCGGGACGGGCCCGGCAGGGAATGGGAGGGAGGGAGGGAATGGGAGGGGACAGGGAGGGACAGGGAGGGAGGAGGGAGGAGATGGCAGGGACAGGGTGGGACCTCCCGGGAGCGGAGATCCCCCGCGTCCCCCGGGCCGCCGCGTGCTTGGAGGGAAGAGCGGGGGATGAGCATCGCAGGGGGAGGAGGCAGCGGCTGAGCGCCCAGTTACACCAGTGCTGTCCCCACACCCATCCCAGACACATCACAGCTGTCCCCACACCGCTCCCAGTCACACCAGCAGTGGCCCTCTACTACTCCCAGTCACAACAGTGCCATGACGCTGCTACCAGTCACGCCAATAATGTCTCCATAGTGCTCCCAGTCACACCAGTGCTGCCTGTAACAGTCCCATTACCCAGACAAGGGAATGACCCAGCCACTCCGTACCCCCACACTGCTCCCAGTGACCTCAATACCCACCCTAGCAAGTGGAGGATCTCCATGCTGTCAGTAGGCACCCTAGCATTCCAGTGACACCAGTAGACCCTCTCTGCTCCCAGTAACCCCGGTATTCAACTGAGGAATCCCCATGATGCCTGCAGTTGCCCGAGTTCCAATGATCCCAGTATAACATCGCACTGCTCCCAGTCACCCCAATATCCCACTAAGCACCAAGTGGGGAGTGTTAGATAGAGGAGTGAGGGTACAGGGACTGTAGGCACTGGAACCAGTCAGGGGGGAGTGACTGGGATGACTACACCCTGCTTGGATGGGCACTGGGGTTAGTAGGAGTCGTGTGGGGGTACTGGGATGACTGGGACCTTCTGGCTAATGATGTGTCTGGGGCCACGGTCCTACTGGGATGGCTGGGAACAGTGTGGGGGGAGTACTGGGATCACTGGTACTCTGGGGTGCCTATGGGAGTTGTGGTACACCCCCTCTCGGGTGAACACTGGTGTCCTGGAAGTAGTGCGGGCTTACTTGAGGAACCGGAAGCTCCTCTTGAGTAGGTACTGGTCATACTGGGACCAGTATGAGCAGTACTAGGGGCACTGAGACCCTCTAGAGAGGAGTGTTAGGGTCACTGGGACTCTGTGGTGACTACAAGCATCATGGGGATCCCCAACTGTGTGAATCCTGGAGACATTGGGAGCAGACTGGAAGTCGTGGGGGACCTCCCCTTGTGTATTTAATGGAGTCACTGGGACCATATGGGCTGTACTGGGTTGACAGGAAGCAGTGTTGGGGGAGTACTGGGGTCCCTGCGAGTCTAGGTGTCAGGGTTACCCTCTGCTGTGTGGGTACTGGGCCTGCTGGGAGCGGTGGGGGAGGGTAGCTGAATCAGTGAGGTGGGCAATGAGGTTACTGGAGCGATGGGAAGATACTGGAATGGGGCGGCGGCAGTGGGGACGCCGCCATGACGCGGCCCCTTTAAGGCGCAGTCCTCCCGCAGCACTTCCTCGTTCCCACGCTGCGTGCTGATTGGTCGGGCTGCAAGCCGCGCGCGCGCGACGCGCCCGCCAGCTCCGCCCCCCCTTCCGCCGCTTCCATCTGACGTCATCACAGCCGGCCAATCAGCATGGGGCTGCGCTCAACGAGTCGGCGCCCAGCGGCCAATCGGGGACTGTGCGGCGGGAGCCTCGTTTGCATAATAATAGAGGGGCGTGGTCAGGTGAGCGGCGGCGGCGGCGGGTCCGGACGGGGATTCCATGGGGGGGATCCCATGGGGGGGATCCCATGGGGGGATCGTACTGGGGGGGTTCACTGAGGGGGGAGCGGGGAGCCGCGGGTAGAGGGCGGGTTATGAGGGCGAGCCTATGGGGGCGCTGCGATGGGACCCCAAGAGGAAGGGCGAGACGGGGAGGGCCGGCGAGAGGGTGCGAGGGGGGCACTGGGGATACGAAGAGTGTTACGGGTATGAAGCTCTTGAGGCTGCGATGGGTCTCGGGGGAGGGGGGTTCCTGCAGGGGAGGTCTCAGGGAACGCTGGGAATCGCGGCTGGGAGGGGGGGCCAGGGGGATGAGCCCGTGGGGGCTGCGATGGCACCCCCAGTGAGGGGATGGGTCACTGGGAACGGGCTGGAGCTTGTGCCGGGATTCTGGGGGCTCAGGGGGTTGGAGAGGCCATGAGGGGCTGCCTGGGGAGGAAATGCCATTTGGGGAGGGATCCTGTGATTTCCCCACGAGGGAGACATCTCTGAGGGGGGGTTGCAGAGGGTGACCCCGGTGGGCATTACCAGCCCGATGGCAGTGCCAGCTGTGCTCTGTCTGCAGGGTGCTGACTGAGACCCCCGCCCATGGCCCACAGCACCAAGCAGCCGCCTGCCGCCCTGCTGTAAGTGCCACCACCAGCCAAAACCTCCTCCTGCCACCCTGTTCTGTGTCAGGGCCCCTGGTGAAAGAGCAGCAGCGACTCATCCCCTTCCAAGCCTTGGGGGGGTCTGTGTGTGCTGGGGAGGGATTGTCCCACTCTGCTCTGCACTGGGGCAGCCTCACCTCCAGTGCTGGGGGCACCTTGGGCACCACAAGGTCAGAAGGAGC